>JBBEEQ010000062.1:0-45698 GCA_037950945.1 Hypolimnas misippus
TTTTAAACAAGATAAGAGAAGTTATAAATGCTAAGGAAGGAGGAGTAATTATAGATAGAGTTCGAAAAGCCAGGGACAGGAAAGTAATTATAGGATGTAGAAGTGAAGCTGACAGAAAGAAAGTAAAGGACAGACTGGACAGAGCAGGTGGGAAACTACACGCAGAAGAAATAAAAAATAAGGACCCGCTGGTTTTGTTGAGGGACGTTCTCACCTACAACACGGATGAAGAAGTTCTGGGCGCATTGAGGAAGCAGAACCACAAAATCTTCGAGGGGCTGACAGGAGATGAGGATAGAATGGAGATAAAATATAAAAGGAAATCGAGGAACGCTATGACAAATCACATCGTCCTGAGAGTCTCCCCGAGGTTGTGGAACAGACTGGTGGAGAGAGGGACGGTTCAAATCGATATGCAAAGAATTCATACTTCGGACCAATCTCCACTGGTCCAGTGCTCCCAGTGCCTAGGGTACGGCCACACCAGACGCCTCTGCAAGGAAGAAGAGGAGACATGTAGCCATTGCGCAGGTCCACATAAAAAGATCGAGTGCCCGGAGTGGGGCGCTGGGGCAGCCCCAACGTGCAGAAACTGCACAACCGCCAAATTGGGAAATGCCGAGCATAACGCATTCAGACGCATTCAGTGAAGAGTGCCCAGTGCGACGGAAGTGGGATGCGTTAGCCAGGGCTGCAACAGCGTACTGCTAAGGGCGACCACAATGGACAACATGGTACACAGTCCCACAGCCAAACCCCAGAAATAGAGACCAAAACCTACAAATTGGCCCAAGTTAACCTACAACGTAAAGAACTTGCGACAAACGAAATCATATTAGAAGCTAATAAAATGAAATACGATTTCGTATTAGCACAAGAACCGTACGTGGGTGGTAAAAGGGTAGTAAAGAATTACCGGGGAGTGAAAGTCTTCCAGGGAAATGGCAAAGACAAAGTGGTAAAAGCAGCGATAATGGTACTAAACCCAGGTATAGACGCCAGAGCCCACCCAAAATTCACCACAAATAACATCGTTGTGGTGGAAGCCGGATCCAAAGACTGGAGAACCACACTCATATCCGTGTACTTTGAACCAGACCAACAGGTTGACGACTACCTCCACCACCTGAGTCGCGCAATCAAGGAGCTTGGGCCAAAATCCCTTATAGTAGGAGGCGACATCAACGCAAAGAGCATCTGGTGGGGAAGCGAAATCACAGACAGCAGAGGAGAAACTATTTTGGGATTCGCAAATCAACACAGGTTGGAGATACTGAACTGCGGCGGGGTACCAACTTTCCAGACCGTGAGAGGAGACAGAGTTTTTAGCAGTGTAGTCGACGTCACCTTCTGCTCTGCCGACCTGCTCAGCAGACTGGGGGAGTGGAGGGTTGTCGAAGACGCAGTCAGCTCCGATCACAACTGTATCACGTTTACTCTAAGGAAGGAAGGGTCAAGACACAAGCCTAAGGCGAGCACAACTAGAAAATATAACACCAGGGATGTGAATTGGCAATCTTTTATTGAAAAGGTATCCCAATTCAAGAGGGACAAAAATCTTGACACCCAAAGACTAGAAAGGGCAAATACAAAGGAAGAGTTAGAGAACACTATAAATGAGTATGATGCAGTTGTGATCGAAGCGTGTGAAGAGGTGTTTCCGAAAATAAAGTGTCGAACCAAATCCAAGATTCCTTGGTGGTCCAAGGAATTGGAGGATAAGAAGAAGAAAACACTTACCTTAAAACGCCGAATCCGCTGCGCAGCACCCTGCAGGAGAAGCACCGTCGTAGCCAGGTACCTGAAACAAAAAGAAGAGTATGAGAATGAGGAGAAGAAAGCTAGGATAAGCAGTTGGAAGGAGTTCTGTGGAAGCCAAGAAAGGGAAGGGATGTGGGATGGGATATATAGAATTCTAAGGAAAGTGACTAGTAGGCAAGAGGACGAAATGATGGTAAAAGGTGATAAGGCACTGTCTCCAAAAGAGTCTGTGGTGGAGCTCGCGAACACATTCTTCCCGGACGACGACAGCCAAACCGACCTGGAGTGTCATCGGGATATAAGGAGAGCCGTGGAACGAATAAACGGCCCGGAACAGGAAGGGGAACAAGACCCTGCGTTTAGCAAAGAAGAGCTGTTAAATGCCGCGAGAGCCTTTAACCCGAAGAAGGCACCCGGGGGGGATGGTGTGACCGCGGATATTGTTCGGGCCTTGGTCGAAGGCGACACGGATTTCCACTTGATGATGACCAACAAATGCCTAGAACTGAGTCTCTTCCCCACCATCTGGAAGGAGGCCACAGTAGTGGTATTGAGGAAACCAGATAAGGAAACTTACACCACACCAAAGTCTTACAGACCTATTGGCCTCCTCCCGGTGATGGGGAAACTACTCGAGAGGATGATTGTTGGCCGTCTCAAGTGGCATCTGGTCCCTAGACTGAGCTCGAGGCAGTATGGCTTCGTACCACAGAAGAGCACAGAGGACGCCCTCTATGATCTGATGGAACACATACGCGATAAGCTGAGACGAAAACAAATTATAACCATGGTTTCATTAGACATAGAGGGGGCGTTCGATAGTGCATGGTGGCCTGCAGTTAGAATGAGATTGGCGAAGGAGAGGTGCCCCATAAACATCCGGAGGATCTTAGACAGCTACCTGACAGATAGAAAAGTCAGAGTGAGGTATGCGGGAGAAGAAATGTCAAAAAACACTAGTAAAGGGTGTGTCCAAGGATCAATAGGGGGACCTATTCTATGGAACCTCTTGATTGACCCATTACTGAAGGACCTGGAGCATAAGGGGCATCACGCACAAGCATTTGCCGACGACGTTGTGCTCATTTTTAGCGGAGAGACGTCGGATATAAATACCAGTGCTAAGGAGGCACTCGACTACGTTCAGGCGTGGGGTGTCAAAAATAAACTTAAGTTTGCACCACATAAAACCAAAGCAATGGTTATAACGAACAGGTTAAAATACGACACCCCACGCCTGAGCATGGGAGAGATTCCAATCGATATGGACCGAGACATCAAACTATTGGGTTTAAATATTGATGACAAATTAACTTTTAATAAGCATATTACCCTCACATGCAAAAAGGCATTGGAAATATATAAATGTTTAACAAGAGCGGCCAAAATAACGTGGGGGTTAAACCCGGAAATAGTAAAAACTATATATATGGTAGCAGTGGAACCGATCATTTTGTATGCGGCTGCGGCCTGGGCGAAATCGGCTGCAAAGCTAGTCTCCAGAAAACAGCTCAATACCGTGCAAAGAGGATTCGCCCAGAAAGTATGCCGAGCGTACAGAACGGTTTCGCTTAACTCCGCACTCGCATTGTCCGGAATACTACCTCTCGATCTCCGTATCAACGAGGCTGCCAAAATTTTTGAAATAAGAAAAGGAAAGAAGGAACATGCATACGGAGATAGGGAAGATCCACGCACCCTGCACATAAGCAACACCTGGAGTACAAACACCTGGAGAGCCAGGAGCAGATTGATACATTGGCGAACGTAGAAAATAAAGTGTACACGGACGGTAGCAGGCTTGAGGGCAAGGTCGGAGCCGCGCTTTCCTTATGGAAAAACGGCCTCGAAACGGAGACCAAAAAGTTTAAACTGTCGTCCCACTGCACAGTATACCAAGCCGAACTTCTGGCTCTCCAAAAGGCAACGGGGTTGGTTCTGGAAAGAGCGGGACATTCATATGGAATATTCAGCGATTCCAGGGCTGCCCTAGATACGTTATGCAACAGCGAGACGAAGCACCCCTTAGCGACGCAAGCACAGATGAATATAAGACAGGCAACATCGAAGGGAAAATCCGTCTCGCTGTATTGGGTTAAGGCTCATGTGGGGATAGCGGGGAATGAGAGGGCGGACGAGCTTGCGAAACACGCAGCGCTACATAGTAAGACAAAACCGGTCTACGATCAGTGTCCGATTTCATTCATGAAGAGACAAATCCGAGAGGACACTCTTCATGAATGGAACCGGAGGTACATGGAGGGAGCCACGGCATCTGGTACGAAGACGTTTCTGCCTGACATATACATAGCGCAGAAATTTATAAAATCAACAACATTAAATATGCACCTCACGCAACTACTAACTGGGCACGGCGGGTTCTCGGAGTACCTGAATCGATTTGGATGCAAAGAGAGCCCGTCGTGCATTTGCGACCCGGATATTGCGGAAACAGTGGTCCACTTAATAACAGAGTGTCCAGTGCATTGTAGGGATCGAATTGACGTAGAAGCAAAAATGGGAATCAAAATAGAAGCCACAAAATTGAATGAACTCATTTGCCAAAAAGAATTTAAACAGGATTTTATAGAATACTGCATTAAAATAATAAAGAGAGTAAATATAAGAAACAAATGAATTGTATATATAAAAGTATATTTTGGAAATATGCAGATATATACAAAGCTAAAAACATAAAATACAAAATCCCTAAAATCTCAATACTAAAGACTGAAAATATTAAATGACAAATCCAGAAAACTTTTTAAAATAAGGAAATAGTTAGATAATATTAAAAACCTAAAATTATAATAATTAGACAAAACGATAAGTGTAAATAAAAACTATACATACAAAAAGAGAAGAAGCGAAGAATAGACATGTAACAGAATAACAAAATAAATGAAATGTAAACCTATAATATTACAAACAGTAATTTGACAACAAATGAAAATAGCTTAACAAATGTCCCTGACAATGACTCGTCAGGGGAACACGCAATTTAATTATAAAAAAAAAAAAAAAAAAAAAAAAAAAAAAACCTAACCTAACCTAACCTAACCTAACCTAACCTAACCTAACCTAACCTAACCTAACCTAACCTAACCTAACCTAACCTAACCTAACCTAACCTAACCTAACCTAACCTAACCTAACCTAACCTAACCTAACCTAACCTAACCTAACCTAACCTAACCTAACCTAACCTAACCTAACCTAACCTAACCTAACCTAACCTAACCTAACCTAACCTAACCTAACCTAACCTAACCTAACCTAACCTAACCTAACCTAACCTAACCTAACCTAACCTAACCTAACCTAACCTAACCTAACCTAACCTAACCTAACCTAACCTAACCTAACCTAACCTAACCTAACCTAACCTAACCTAACCTAACCTAACCTAACCTAACCTAACCTAACCTAACCTAACCTAACCTAACCTAACCTAACCTAACCTAACCTAACCTAACCTAACCTAACCTAACCTAACCTAACCTAACCTAACCTAACCTAACCTAACCTAACCTAACCTAACCTAACCTAACCTAACCTAACCTAACCTAACCTAACCTAACCTAACCTAACCTAACCTAACCTAACCTAACCTAACCTAACCTAACCTAACCTAACCTAACCTAACCTAACCTAACCTAACCTAACCTAACCTAACCTAACCTAACCTAACCTAACCTAACCTAACCTAACCGACATAGTATATATTATAATTTTAACCCTTGACTCGGTCGACCTCGGAGTGGAAAACTAGGTTTTTGCCTAAAAAACCTTTTAGTTCCCCTCAAACTTTTAAAAGCGTATTGTATGTATTTATTTAAATTAATAAGAACTTGATTCTATCCAAGTGGAGCCAAAGTAGACCGTTGGTATAACTACCAACATAATATACTAGGACATCTAGGTGACTCTCTACATCACCTAGCAATAGACGTGTATTGATTAAATAAATAGTTATAAATATATAAGTATTTAGGCTAGATTTAGCTCGAATTATATTAAACCGTAATAATATACATAATTATTAAAATTGAACTGTGCATATGTATATAAAAATTAAATTGAACTCTAAATAGTTAATTCTGTAACTAAAGGACACCTGAGTGGCTATATACACCACCCATAAACGACCAATTAATTATTATTGTAGTTATTAATATTGACAAATCCCTCAGCCGAATCCTGATATGTTCGGTTACCGCACACCCGCAAGAAATATGAATAGCGGAGAGACAGAGTCTGCAGTCATCACGGAAGAAATCGTGAACCTGGAAGAACATAAAACACCACAAAAACCCCCAAGTCCAGTAACTATTCCGACTCGACCACAGAAATTGAAACCAAAAACTATATTATCAAAAGAGAGCAGTCAAGATAGCATAGTTGAGGTGGCTGGAAGCCCGCCAGGAAAGTCCTGTTACGCGAGTAGGATAGCCGAAGCGAAGGCATGTCTCACAAAAGCCAAACTCCACCTGGGCAACTCGCGTAACCTAAAAACGGACATAAAAGCCGAAGTGACACAGGCCATTGAACGACTGTATCAGCTTGTAAAAGAAGTGGAGATGGAAAGGTCTAAGGAGAAGACTGGAAAAAACGAAAAGGGGAAAGAACCGGGAATGAAAGAAAAAGATTTGATAAAGAAGCTAGAGGAACACGCTGAACTCATAAAGGAAAATAACAAAAACATAGAAAATCTAAAAAAGACAATAGAAGGCCAGAAGGATATGTTCGAAAAGACCACATATTCGAGTGTGGCAGCGGGCGATATCAAGAGACGTAGTCCGGAGCACAGTGCTACGCACTCGATTGTGGTCTCCTCGAAAAACGAGACTGACACTGGGGACGAAGTACTCGCCCAGATACGAGAGACAGTAGACGCGAAAGAAGGATGGGTACGAGTGGAAAAAGTAAGGAAGGCCAAGGATAGAAAAGTTATTTTAGGATGCAGTTCAGAAGTGGAGCGAGAAAAGGTTAAAGAAAGGTTGAAAAGGGCGAGTGACAAACTAAAAGTAGAGGATGTAAAAAACAAAGATCCATTAATCATCCTAAAGGACGTGCTTTCAGTGAACACGGAAGAAGACGTAATAAAGGCAATACAAACGCAGAACAGCCACCTTGTAGGGAATATACCTGCCGATGAATACCGAGTAAAACTCAAGTATCGACGAAGGGCACGAAACCCCCACACTAGCCACGTTGTATTGCAAGTCTCACCAAAGGTGTGGCAGAGACTAACGGCGGAAGGCAAGGCACACATAGATCTGCAGCGAGTGACGGTCGAAGATCAGACCCCACTGATACAATGTACCAGATGCTTGGGATATGGTCACAGTAAAAAGGTTTGTAAGGAGGCTGCGGATCTATGCAGCCACTGCGCAGAACCTCACATACGGGCCGATTGTCAGGCATGGCGTGCAGGAGAACCGCCAAAGTGTAGGAACTGTCAGCTAGCAAAAAAGGACAGACACGATCACAATTGTTTCGACGCATGCTGTCCGGTGAAAGCGAAGTGGGATACCCTAGTAAGATCTAGTGTGGCCTACTGCTAAGATTGTAACGGGGGTTAACGACAATGTGGTATATAAAATAATGCAAGCTAACCTCCAACGTAAGAAATTGGCCACTGAAGAGCTGCTTTTAGAAGCGCAAAAGAATAGAGCTGCCCTAGCCATGATCCAAGAGCCATACGTAGGTGTGTTGGGTGAAACAAAAGTATATAGTGGGACCAGGGTGGTTCAAATGACTCAAAACAGGACAAAACCGGTAAAGGCAGCAATAGTTGTTTTCAACCACAATCTCACGATCGTTGAACACCCACTGTTAACAACGGAAAATATAGCTGTGGCTACCTTGAAAACTGACAAATGGAAGCTAAGTGTCATATCCGTTTATTTTGAGGACACGCAGCCGATCGAGCCATATATCGAACACATACAAAAGATCAAGAGCCAACTAGCCGGTGTTGAGATCCTCCTGGGAGGAGATGTAAATGCGTGGAGTCCCTGGTGGGGTAGTGTTACCGAAAACCACAGAGGAGAAACTTTCGCGGGTTTTCTGGAAGAATCAGAGCTGCACATTTTAAACGAAGGCACAACACCGACGTTTTTTGCAATCAGGAATAACACTATCTACAAAAGCCACGTGGATGTCACGGCTTGCTCCATAGGTCTCATCGGGAAAATAGAAGATTGGAAAGTAGAAGAAGGGATAACCAGCTCCGACCACAATACTATTACTCTAAAACTAAAACTTCAAAAACAAAGCAATATTAGAGAACACAAAACGACAAGAAAATTTAATACTAAAAAAGCAGATTGGCAAAAATTTAGGACAGAATTTGATAAAAATTTGGAACAGATAAGAAAAATAAACTTAGCAAATATAAGTAGTACATCACAACTAGAAGAAATAGTAAGTAAATATACAGAAGCAATAGAAAAAACGTGCAATAGTTCTATACCGTTAATAAAAATTAAAAATAAAGTATACTTACCTTGGTGGAATGAAGAGTTGGAATCCATGCAATCGGAGATGAGGACCAAAAAGAGGAGAATTCGATGCGCAGCGCCAAGTCGAAGACAACACGTCGTCGATGTGTACCTGAAAATAAAAGAAAAATTTGAAAATGCAGCTCTGAGTGCACAAACTAGCAGCTGGAAAAACTACTGTACCACCCAAAGTAGAGAGAGTATGTGGGATGGTGTTTATCGCGTCATTAGAAATACTTCTAAGCGACACGAAGATACACCACTACAAAAAGACGGCAAAGTACTAGACTCCACCGAATCCGCAGAGCTCCTTGCCGAAACATTCTTCCCGGAAGATAATATTGATGCCGACTCGCCCGAACAAGCTCAAATCCGAGACGCGATGGAAACATGCGACGAGAAGAACGAAAACACGGTGCAAGATACACCTGTCACAGAAGATGAGCTTATGTCTGCGGTGAATAGTTTTAATCCCAGGAAAGCTCCAGGCCAGGATGGATTCACTGCAGACATCTGTAAAGAGGCCATCAACGTAGACAAGAGACTCTATCTTAGCATAGTGAGAAAATGCTTCGACTTGTCGTACTTTCCACGGTGCTGGAAAGAGGCAGTGATAGTGGTGTTGAGGAAACCGGGTAAAGCCGATTACTCACACCCTAAATCTTATCGACCGATCGGGCTGCTTCCAGTCCTAGGAAAGGTGCTGGAAAAGATTCTGACGAAAAGAATAAGATGGCACATTCTACCGAAGATGAACCCGTGGCAATATGGCTTCATGCCCCAGCGAAGTACGGAGGACTCCCTCTATGACCTGGTACAACATATTAGAGACAAAATAAAGGAAAAACTAATTAGTGTTGTTATATCCTTGGACATAGAGGGAGCCTTCGACTGTGCTTGGTGGCCAGCCATTAAGCTGAGATTGGCACAAAAGAAGTGCCCAATTAACTTACGTCGCCTTGTAGCCAGTTACCTACAGGACAGGAAAGTCCAGGTTAAATATGCGGATGCCGAATATACAATGTCAACATCTAAAGGATGTGTCCAAGGATCCATTACGGGACCCACGTTTTGGAACCTCATACTAGACACATTGCTGGACGAGGTGATAGCGCATGGGGTTCATTGCCAAGCATTTGCTGACGATGTCGTTTTGGTGATCTCCGGAGAAACAATGCAAGAAATAAACATTCGAGCCGGGAAAGTACTCCACCGTGTTTATGAGTGGGGAAAAACCAATAAATTGAGATTCGCACCAAATAAAACCAACATGATGGTAGTGACGAAGAAACTCAAGGTGGACTCCCCACGCATAAACATGGGGGGGACTCCTATACAAACCACCAGGGAAATAAAAATTCTAGGCCTCATAATAGACGACAAGTTGACGTTTAATAGCCACGCCAGTTATATATGCAGAAAGGCAACCAACTTGTATAAGTCCATGGCTAGATGTACGAAGATTCACTGGGGCTTGAACCCGGAGATCATCAGAACGATGTACGTGGCGGTGATAGAGCCCATCTTGATGTACGCGTCCAGCGTGTGGGCGCCGGCCACGGAAAAACTGGTGATACAAAAACAACTAAATGCAGTACAGAGAGGTTTTGCACAAAAAATCTGCAAATCCTACCGCACAGTATCACTAAATGCGGCATTAATGTTGGCCGGACTCATACCGCTGGACATGCGCATCAAAGAGGCGGCTCGATTATTCGAAGCCAAACGGGGTATGCCGCAGGAAAACCTTAAGGATAGGACTGCCGAACAAAAAGTCAGTTTCCTAAAAGCTCCTCATCCATCAAAGGAAATTGTGGAAGAGTTCACTTGCCTGGAAAGTATGGACCCATCGGTCATTGAGGAACATAAAATAGAGGGACTGAAGATATTCACCGATGGTAGCAAGGTGGACAGTGGAGTTGGAGCGGCTCTTTCATGCTGGGATGATCGAGGAGAGGTGCTTTATAAAAAATACCGCCTCGAATCATACTGTACTGTTTTCCAAGCAGAAATGTACGCGCTATACCAGGCCACGGAAATCGCCCTCAAAAGAAATGAAACGTCGGTGAATGTCTTCAGTGACTCACGTTCCTCACTGGAGATGCTGTCCGGCACAAACACTTTCCACTGTGTTGGTTTCCAGGTAAAGCAGAACCTTGCCCGATTAAGATATATGGGCAAAAACATCCGCCTATTTTGGGTGAGGGCCCATGTTGGCACAGAAGGAAACGAAAGAGCAGATCTACTTGCCAAAGAGGCCACAAAAATGAAAACGAAATTTAATTATGACAAATGTCCCATCTCATTTATAAAAAGACAATTGAGGGAAGAGTCCATACTGCAATGGAATAAAAGATTTACTGAAGGACAAACGGCCTCCACAGTTAAGGTTTTCCTCCCTGAAATAAAATCGGCATACCGAATTACAAGGAAAATAACAGTAACCCCGGAAGTGACACAGATGATAACAGGCCATGGCGGATTTGCAGAGTATTTACACAGATTCAAGTGCAAAAACTCACCTGGATGCGTTTGTGATTCGGAGGTCAAAGAAACAAGCTTACACTTGCTCTTTGATTGTCCGATTCACGATAGGGAAAAAGCTGATTTCCAAATAAAATATGGCTTGAATCTGTGTAAAAACTCAATACCGAAAATTTTAGAGGATGACAGAATGAGGGAGGATTTGATCAAACTAATAATAAAAATAGTAAGAACAGCTAATTACAGAAATAAAAGTTAACACAATTTGACAACCAGCGATTAAAGCTGCGAATGACCACTCGAAAGAATATTAAATACAGTGCACAGAAAAGTCTCCGATTATTGTCGGAGGATCGGTAATGAAATTAAAAAAAAAAAAAAAAAAAACCTAACCTAACCTAACCTAACCTAACCTAACCTAACCTAACCTAACCTAACCTAACCTAACCAACTTCCGGGATCGAAGCGTGGCTGTGCACTATGCGGGAAGAACAGTGCGGAGGACACAGACCAAGGGCTGTGTCCAAGGTTCCATCGGTGGGCCTCTGTTCTGGAACATGCTGCTGGACCCCCTCCTGGACGACCTGGATAGGCTGGGCGCGTACGTGCAGGCATTTGCGGATGATATCGTTTTGGTGTTCTCCGGGCACACGGCGCTTGGGATCCAGCGGGAGGCCAATGCTGCCCTGGCTTGTGCACGAGACTGGGGTGTCATAAATAAGCTACGCTTTTCCGCCGAAAAGACCCAGGCGATGGTAGTCACGCGTAAGCTTAAGTATGACACTCCGGTTGTGCAGCTGGGCGGCGTTGACATCTCGATGGTGACCGAGCTCAAAATCCTCGGAGTCATCGTCGACAGTAAACTCACCTTTAACAGTCACGTTGCCTACGCTTGTCGTAAGGCAACTGACCTGTATAGGAAACTGTCGACGATGGCTCGGGTGGAATGGGGCTTGTGTCCGGCGATCATCCGGACGATATACTCCGCAGTCGTCGAACCGACGATCCTGTACGGCGCGAGCTCCTGGGCGAAGGCCGCCGAAAAGATCTCTGTGCGGAAAACCTTTGCGACCGTCCAGAGGGGCTTCGCACAGAAGATTGCTAAGTCACATCGTACGGTGTCGCTCAATGCAGCGCTCACGCTGGCGGGTCTCCTCCCACTCGATCTTCGAGTCTGGGAGGTGGCCCGGCTGTTTGAGTGCAAACGGGGACGCCCGATCGATGAGCTGGAATTCCTCGAACTGGAGGAGCGTGAGGCCTTTATCAAGGCCCCCCACCCCGCCAGTGAGCCAGAGGTTGAATACCGGTGCCTGGAGAATATGCTCCCCGAAACTGTGGCTCAGCTGCAGCTCCCCGTTCATCTGATTTACACAGACGGTAGTAAATCGGATGACGGGGTCGGGGCGGCGTATTCCTACTGGCGGGATGGGACCGAGATCCGGACAAAGCGGCTGAGGCTGGAGTCGGTGTGCACCGTCTTTCAGGCGGAGCTACTCGCGATAGCCAGGGCTACGGACCTGGTCGTCGCGAGGGGCTTCGACTGTGCGGCTGTGCTCAGCGACTCCCGGTCCTCGCTCGATTTGATCCGGAACCCGGACACGCACCATCCCCTCGCTACCCATATTCGTCGGAATATAAGGGAGTTGCAGGGGAGGGGTAAAACCCTCCAGTTCTTTTGGGTGAAGGCTCACGTCGGGATCCCCGGCAATGAGCGCGCCGACGAGTTGGCGAGGCTGGCGGCTCAGTCCAGGGTCGCCCCAGCGTATGCCAGGTGTCCAATCTCATACGTCAAACGACGTGTGAGAGAGGGTGTGGTCCGGCGGTGGAACGAGAGGTACACCGGTGGAACCACGGCCGAGGTCACCCGCATGTTCTTCCCGGATGTATGGCGCGCTTATCGGGCCCTGAGGGGTCTCGACAAGACGTCTTTGTGGGCGCAAGTGCTGACGGGCCACGGCGGTTTTGCCGCCTATCTCCATCGCTTTAAATTGAGAGATAGTGCTGGCTGCGTGTGCGACCCTGAGGTTGCGGAGACAATCAAACACCTGCTGTTCGATTGCCCGAGGCACGACCGAGACAGATACGACCTGGAATTAAGTACTGGCACAAAATTAACGGAGGCGTCGATCGCCGATATGATATCCGATAAGCACTCCAGGCCGTATCTGGAGCGGTTTTGCCTCAGGACAGCCAAAATCGTTACAGAACGCAATAAAACGAGATGACATTATTTTATTATTAAACTTAATTTATTATTTTAAAACTTTAATTTATTATTTTAAACTTTAATTTATTATTTTAAACTTTTATTTTACATTTAAATTAATTATTGAATAACTAATAATATTTTATCTAATTTACAATTTATAATTTTAATTTTAATTTTATTAACTTACTTTTAGTTGTATTTTTAACATTTAATTAATTCATTAATTTTATTATTTTAACTGTATTTATATTTTAACCTAATCTTGTTTTAATTGTAAATAATTCAAACGGTAATATTAATAGCAATTGAATACATTTCATTATTGTATAAACTGGAAAACATTAGCATTAAGTCAATGTCTGCGTTCTGTAACCTCCGCAACCTCAAGCCGTCGGCAAGATTTTTAATGTACATAGTTAAGGTAGTTTTTAATAAATGTAAACCAATATAGTCTTAAATAGCGTAAAAAAACTGTAAATATAAATAAGAATAAAAAATTGACAAAAAAGGTAATGAAAGAAAAGAATTGACAAGGGAAAAAAAAAGAGACCCAAAAAAAAAAAAAAAAAAAAAAAAACAAAGGAAAGACAAAATGCCGCAAAAAATATGAAAAGCGGTAAAAATGCACAAATAAATACTATGACTACCTTATTCAAATTCTTGCCACGCAAGAAAGACCTAGACGGCATAAAAAAAAAAAAAAAAAAAAAAAAAAAAAAAAAAAAAAAACCTAACCTAACCTAACCTAACCTAACCTAACCTAACCTAACCTAACCATATACAGTTTTTTCTTAATTAATTCCGTTATAGTCGTCCGATTTTGAAAATTCAAAAAGCTAAAATCATCTAGACATCGAGGCCTATCCATCTGTGCTAAAACCATAGTCGAGGAGCCAACGGTTCTTTTTTGAAAAACGAAAATTCAAAAAATTTTCATTTTTGTTAAAATTCGCACTTTTTCGAAAAAATTTTAATAAATTTCATCTAAAAATAAACAATAGTATAGTTTTTAACAATATAACAGCGACGGCATCCCTCAGATAGCCGTCGTTTTCAATTATTCTCATTTTCGTATAAAAACACAAAATCAGTTAATTTTCCGATTTTCCGGTCGATTTTCTAAATTCATTCGATCAAATTTAATTATAAACCTCAGATTCTACCTTTTAACAACTTCACTAGTCTCCGTACTAGCTTTATTTTGAAAATTTTCAAAAATTCTTTGCAGAATTCTTTCTTTTTAAAATTTTCCACACTAAAGTTTTCCGGAGATTTTCGCGAATCGACTCAATCTAAGGGCGCCGATCTCCCGCATCCAACGAGCCCCGAATCGTTAAGATCCGACGAGTAGATCCTGAGATATTCGCGGAAAACCGAAAATTTTAGCCCGCCCAACCCACCCTATATGTATATATAAACCATAGAGGGGAAAATTTGACCGAAAAATTTTTATTGGCCATTCTTATTACCCGTGCTTCACTGATCCTATATAGTGCCTTGGACGCTGTGGGACATCAGTATTTCTTGAGTTATTACCCTTTTAAGATTTCTGTTTTTCTAACTTTTTTACAAATTTTTATCTTAAGATCCCAAGTTCTGTGGGGCTTCTCTGGTCTCTCTCTCGGGTACAGCTATCTGTCCTTCCCCCCATAATTTTCCTTAATCGTCACGATGTATCGAACACCTCCAAAAACTAAACAAAGTCCACATACTGACCACCAAAATCGGCCTCCACGAATGCGAGCATTAGATGATGCTGGCCCATCGGAATCACCGGTTGAACTGGAACCGTCTGACCACCAAAATCGGCCTCCACTAATGCGAGCACTAGATGATGCTGGCCCATCAGAACCACTGATTGAACTAGAAATGTTTGAACCAAATAATCCATCTCGTGATCACTTAGACGACGGTCGTGAGTCAGACATATCAATGAACATCTCGACTAAATCCATTGACGGAGTTAAGATGGCACTAAGTGATCTACCCAGCAACGCTAGCAAAGTTGTGCAAATGGCTATAGAGGAACTAAATAAATCCGGCAATCTGAAGAGAGACATCAAAACCTCGATACTCTCCAATTTACACACTTTATATGGTATGATTGTGGTACTATCAGACTCACGTGCGCTACTCAAAGCAGACGCCTGTAATTTCAAAGCCAAAATGGCAAAAAATGCCGAAAGACTGAAAGATCACCACCTAAATGATATAAGATCAATGCAATCAGAAAATCTCGAGTTAAAAGAAAAGTTGCACACTCTGACAGAAGAGGTAGCGAGCATCCGCAACATCATTAATACAAATCTATGCTCCCCTATTATAGAAGTAACACAGAATATTAAAGCAAATATAGAAATGACACAAGCCATACTCGAAAAATGTGACAACAACAGCAAAAAGATAGATAATCTCAAACAGGAACTCAAATCAATTCACAAAGAAAAACAACCCCTTACTACAGCATCAGCTACAACAGAAGATCTTCACAATATGGACGACCTGAAAGCGGAAATAGCCATAATTATTAAAGAAAATGTGAAATCCATAGAGTCACCAACTACACTAGCTACTCTCGAAGTCATAAAAACGCAAATGACAGAACTAAAAGACACCACCGTCGAGGCCGTGGCCCCGCTACGGACCGCAATCGAGGAACTAAAAACAGGGACTAAAAGACTGCAAATTGCAAGAACCCTCGAAAAAACACCTACAGATGGAACATCCCTCACCACTGAATCACCGGCAAGAACATCTAACGAGCAAACAGTCACACAAACAGAATCAAAGAACCCTCGCAAGAGTAAACCGGCCTCACCCACCAATGCCCAGATCAAAAACAGAAAGGAAACACCACTATTCCCAATTCTTGTGGAATCAACTGACCCTAGGGATACCTGCGATGACGTAATCTCCATCATAAAACAGAACGTGGACGTTATTGAACTAGGCATAGGAGTAAACTCTGTCATTAAGAGAAAGAACCAAAAAGTATTCATCAGCTGCGACTCAGATCAGGAACGCAACAAACTTAAACAGGCAGTCAAAGAAAACCATAAACTCACAGTTACACAAATAGAGACCAAAAACCCACTTCTTAAACTAATAGGACTAATTAATGACTTAAGCGACAAACAAATAGAAGAAGCAATACTAAAACAGAACCCAAAACTAATCAATTCGGATAAAACAATAGACAACACAATTAAGGTCAAGAGGCGTCTTATAGGCAGAACAAAAGAAACCTGCAACGTTATTGTAGAAGTTAGCCCAAACCTATGGAACACGCTCCTAAACCAGAAACTACGTATAGGGTATCAAATAATTACAGCAATCGATCAATCCCCAGTCATTCAATGTTTCAAGTGCCTGAAATACGGACACCTAGCACGAGATTGCCGCGGAGAAATCACATGTGGATTCTGCAGCGAACCCCATGACACCAGGTCGTGCCCAAATAAGAACGGGGCACCAAAGTGCATCCATTGCATAAAAGCCCCACAAGAATGCGACAGTTCACACGCAGCCTACAGCACTGTATGCCCAGAATGGAAAAAATGGGACCGGATAGCAAGAGATGCGGTCCGTTATTGCTAAAGATGAACCAAAGCAAACAAACCAGACTACAGAATACAAAATAATCCAAGTAAACCTGGGAAGAGGTGAAGCCGCAACCAGAGAGTGCTTCTACGAAGCAGCCAAAAGAAAATATTCAATAATTCTACTACAGGAACCATACACAGGAAATAAAGGCAAAGTAACATCTCCATTTAAAATCATACAGAATGAAAACAGCTCTAGAGAAAACCCAGTAAAGTCAGCTATAGCCATCGTCGATTCATCTATAACCTACACAGTTAACACAGTTCTAGTAAATCAAAATATCGTAGCAACAAAATGCAAATTTGGAAACACTACAATCGGCTTCATCTCTGTTTACTTGGAAGGCAACAAAAGCATTGAACAATATTTACAGGACATTGAGCACACCAAAAAGGAATTATCAGCGGACGAAACTATAATCGGTGGGGACGTTAACGCTAACAGCCCATGGTGGGGGTGCAGAACAGAGGATGAAAGAGGCACTGCCTATATGGAACACATCGCTACTCTAAATATGCACGTCCTCAACCAAGGACTGACTCCAACATTTCACATACACAGAGGAGACAGACTATTTAAAAGCATAGTGGACGTTACCACCTGTACCACCGGCCTTCTCAATAAAATACAAAACTGGAGAGTTGACGAGAACATAGTAAACCTTTCAGACCATAGAGCTATCACTTTCAACATAAACTGTAACACAAATCACACAGACCACACAAATAGGACAACAACGAGAATCTATAACACAAAAAAGGCCGATTGGGACAAATTTAAAGAAATACTAAACAAAGAAATTCAAAATAAGTTACTAACTTCAGAACGTATTCACAAAATAGAAAACGGAAACCAATTGGACGAACACCTAGACCTTTATGAGGAATGCATAAGGGGGGCAGCACAAGAAGCTATCGGCATTATAAATAAAAAAAGGTTTCGAAAATGGAACCACTGGTGGACAGAAGAGCTAACAACACTAAAACAAAACGTCATTCGGCTTAGAAGGAAGATAAAATCAGCTAATAATAATAGAAAAGCTTTTGTTATAAACAACTACCTAAAAGAAAAAGAAAAATATAAAGAAAAAATGATAGAAGCAGTAATATCTAGCTGGAAAGAATTCTGTACTAGACAAGAAAAAGAAAACATTTGGCAAAACGCATATAGAATAATAAAAGGCTGTAATACCAACGACGACGACAGACTCTTGAGAAAGACACCAAACGAAGACGTACTCGGCGCAGAAGACTCAGCAAAACTCCTTGTAGACACATTCTTCCCGGACGACGACACCAACCTGGAATCAGAAAAACATAAAAAGATTAGACAAAAAGTAACAGAAATAAAAACAGAACTAGTACTAAATAGACAAATTAAAATTACAAAATTCACCAATGACGAAATAGACGACGTACTGAACAACTTCAGTCCCAAAAAAGCGCCAGGCAAAGATGGCTTTACCGCAGATATTTGCCTAGCTGCATACAATACTGACCCAGACTTACTCAGGACTATATACAACAAATGCCTCCAACTAGGTTATTTCCCCAAAAAATGGAAACAAGCAGTCATACGGGTAATACCCAAACCAAATAAAGAAGACTACGCTGCACCTAAATCTTACCGCCCGATAGGACTTCTATCCATTTTTGGCAAAGCGCTTGAAAAACTCTTCGCTAATAGACTACTACACGAATTAGGAAGGAAAAACGAGCTAAGTACACGCCAATTTGGATTCATCCCACAACGAAGCACTGAAGACGCCTTGCATGAGGCTTTGTCTATCATAAAAGAGAAACTCACGGAAAAGCGTATAATAATAGTAGCGTCACTAGACATCGAAGGTGCATTCGACAATGCATGGTGGCCCAAAATAATCGAACAATTAGACCGCAAAAAAGTCGACACGTCAATACTCAGACTCATCCTAAGCTACCTACAGGACAGAGAAGTTATACTAAGATACGCAGGCGTAGAGGTAACCAAAACGACAACCAAAGGATGCATCCAAGGATCGACATGTGGCCCGCTGCTATGGAACATACTAATAGACTCTCTCTTAAAAGAAATGGAAGACCAGACTGTCCACGTGCAAGCGTTTGCAGACGACGTCTTGCTAATAGCAGACGGAGACACCTCTCTTGAAGTAGAAAATAAAACGAACAAAGCTCTACACACAATCAATGAATGGGGACACCAAAACAAACTCAAATTCGCAGCACACAAGACACAGGTGATGCTAGTAACAAACAGACTAAAACACGATACACCCAGAATCAAAATGGGAAATACAGATTTAAAATTAATAGACCAAATTAGAATTCTAGGAGTTACCATTGACAAGAAACTAACCTTTTCACAACACATAGATGAAGTAAATATCAAAGCCATAAATATATACAAAAAAGTATCCAGAGCAGCAAAAACAAACTGGGGACTAAATTATGAAATACTAAGAACCATATATCTCGCAGTAATAGAGCCAATCATACTATATGCAGCAAGCACGTGGGCAGACAACGTACGTAAGAAATACATAAAACACAAGTTAGATAAAACCACCAGAATATTTGCTATCCTAATAACAAAAGCACACAGAACAACATCTTTAGTTTCTTGTGTACTTCTTGCCCGAATACTTCCTCTGGACCTGAGAGCAATAGAACAGAAAGAAATTTACGAAATTAAACGAGGTAAAGAAATCCCACAACTACCAGGCAGAGAATTAGAATATAGAGTTCACCCCTTCAATAAAGCTAACCCGTATCAAAGAGACAAACTACACTACAGTACAGTAAAGAATCAAGAAGAAATGGAAGTTATAGAAAAGGACAAAATAAACATTTTCACAGACGGAAGTAAAACAGAAGGAAAAGTAGGAGCAGCGGTAACATGTTGGAAAGAAGGACAGGAATTCAAGTTTAGAACTTACAAACTAGCAGACTATTGCTCAATATATCAAGCAGAATTAATAGCACTATCAGGCGCATTAGATATAACATCCACACTAAAAACAGAAACACAGATTAACATACTATCAGATTCTAAATCATCCCTTCAATCGATTCATAATTTTCACAGCACAAACCCCATAGTTAATGAAATAAGAGAAAAAGCAGCAGATCTGAAAAGAGCAGGCCACACAATAAACCTATATTGGGTCAAAGCACACGTAGGCATATTAGGGAATGAAAGAGCAGACGAGCTGGCGAAATATGCGGCACTTAAAAGCAAGAAACGACCAGCATATGATAAGTTCCCACTATCCCTGGCAAAATACTTGATTCGAGACCAAACTATAGAAAAATGGCAGAAACGTTATTCACAAGAAGAAACCGGACAGGTAACCAAATTATTCTTCCCAGATGTAAGACAAGCCTACAAAACCTTGGCAAAAACGAAAATGGACAATATCACGACGCAAATCCTAAGCGGCCACGGAGGTATTAAAAAATATCTTCACCGTTTTAAGATCACGACGGACCCCTTCTGTCCTTGCGACCAACAAACAGAAGAGACAATTGAACATCTAGTGTTAGAGTGTCCTCGTTTTAATTACCACAGACTAGACTGCGAGTTCAGAATGAACTTTGGACTGGACCCAACGAAAATCAGCTTTGCCATAAACAATGACGAAACAAGAAAACTATTTCTTACCTACTTAATAAGGATTTACCGCATAGCGGCCAAAGAAAACAACTCGAAAATTTAAGCGACTTAGAATTAATTTTAGTTATTCCATTAACTTCATTACTAGTTATTGTAAGTAAATCGACAGGATGATTGATCTTTCTAGTTATTGTAAGTAAATCGACAGGATGATTGATCTTTCTCTTATTAATTAATTGTATAACTTTAAGTTGTGTTAAGTATGATTATTGTTAAACTTTAAAACTGTATGGAAAAAAAAAAAAAAAAAAAAAAAAAAAAAAAAAAAAAAAAAAAAAAAAAAATACAGAAAAATTAACACAGAAAAAACTAAGCACAGTAAAAAGGGTGCTGCAAAATAAATAGCAGCAGGAAAAGAAACAGTAAATAAAAAAAAAAAAAAAAAAAAAAAAAAAAAAAAAAAAAAAAAAAACCTAACCTAACCTAACCTAACCTAACCTAACCTAACCTAACCTAACCTAACCTAACCTAACCTAACCTAACCTAACCTAACCTAACCTAACCTAACCTAACCTAACCTAACCTAACCCATACAGTTTTTTCTGAATTACTTCCGTTATAGTTGTCCGATTCTGAAAATTTAAAAAGGTAAAATCATCTAGACATCGAGGCCTATCCGTCTGTGCTGAAACCATAGTCGAGGAGCCGACGGTTCATTTTTGAAAAACGAAAATTCAAAAAATTTTCATTCTTGTTAAAATTCACACTTTTTCGAAAAAATTTTAATAAATCTCATCTCAATATAAACAATAGTAAAGTTTTTAACAATATAACAGCGACGGCATCCCTCAGATAGCCGTCGTTTTCAAGTTATCTCATTTTTCCTATAAGAACATAATAATCGTTAATTTTCCGATTTTCCGGTCGATTTCCCTAATTCATTCGATCAAATTTAATCGTAAACTTCAGATTCTATCTTTTAACGACTTCACTAGTCTCCGTACTAGCTTTATTTTGAAAAATTTTCAAAAATTCTTCGCAGAATTCTTTATTTTTAAAATTTTCCACATAAAAGTTTTCCGGAAATTTTCGCGAATCGTCTCAATTTAAGGGCGCCGATCTCCCGCATCCAACGAGCCCCGAATCGTTAAGATCCGACGAGTAGATCCTGAGATATTCGCGGAAAACCGAAAATTTTAGCCCGCCCAACCCACCCTATATGTATATATAAACCATAGAGGGGAAAATTTGACCGAAAAATTTTTATCGCCCATTCTTATTACCCGTGCTTCGCTGATCCCATATAGTGCCTTGGACGCTGTGGGACATCAGTATTTCCCAAGATATTGACCCTTTAAATTAAAATATTTTTACTTGATCTGAGTATTACTTTTTCCTTACGTATCTGGTAGCACCATGTTTGGCGCCGGTTATAGAACACCAACCAAAGCGTCGCAAAAGTCGCAAGCTGACCCTAAGAGTCAGCCTTCACAACCATCAATTATAGACGACCCAGGTCCCTCTACGACACCGACAGAGTTGGAATCGAGTACCGATCCTCCGGCTACTCAAACAGAGGTGATTCCTATCGCCAGCACATCCAAAGCGAGGACCAAAACTACGGCGCCCCAGACAAGGAAGATAGTAACCCCAGATCCTACTTCTCCTCCACCTACACAATCAATAAACTTTAAAAATAGAACAGCCGAGGCCAAATCTTGCCTAATGAAGGCAAAGTTACAGATAAACAACTCGCGCAATATCAAAACCGAAATAAAAACGGAGGTTATTCGTGCAGTAGAAAGGCTCTATCAACTGGTAAAGGAGTCGGAAATGGAAGGACAGGGGCCAAAAGAGAGGACAGATGAGAACAGCACAGAACTAATCAAGAAGCAAGAATCTAAGGTTGAAACAGAAAGAGAAGCGATAACAGGCATAAGCGACCTGGAACGAAAGTTGGAAGAGCACAGCCAACTACTAAAAGAAAATACCACCCAGATCGTAAAACTGAATGAAACGATAAGGAAGCAAAAGGATACTCCGGACCGACCGGCTCAGGCACAGGTAGACCCCAAAGAGCCCTCCTATGCGGACGTACTACGCAGGCCTCGTTTCGCAGTAATGGTAGAGTCAGCAGATCCCCGTCACTGCGGAGAGGACATCATTCGCACCATTAAAGAAAATGTTAATGTAGTAGAGCTCGGTGTGGGGGTGAATAGTCTTCGCAAAGTGAAAAACCAGAAGGTCATATTAACATGCGAAACCCAGAATGAGAGAGAAGTCCTGACTAAGGCAATTAAGGAATCAGGTAAGAACCTCTCAGTCTCACAGCCTACAGTCAAAAAGCCACTTCTCAAGCTAGCAGGAGTGGTCCGCGACTTTACCGACGCCAAGCTAGAGGAAGCGCTAGTGAAGCAAAACTCTCACCTCTTGCCCAACATCTCAAAAGAGAATCTGCACGTCAAAGTGCAACGCCGTACCAAAGGCAGAAACAGCGCCCTCTGCAACGTCATCGTAGAAGTCAGCCCGTTCATCTGGAATGTCATGTGTGACCGCAAGATCAAGCTTGGTTTCCAGGTGATCTGGGCTTCGGATCAGTCACCAATCAGACAATGCTTCAGATGCCTTGGTTTCGGTCACATAGCAAAGGAGTGCAGAGCCGAAATGAAGTGCGGCCACTGTGCGCAGGACCATGACACAAGAGAATGCCCGAATCGCAGTGAAGCGGCAAAGTGTACCAACTGCCAAAAGGCACAGAACGCAAGGCACAACCATCCAGCCTACTCTGCTAACTGCCCCGAGTGGCAGAAGTGGGACAGAATAGCACGGGCAGGCGTGTCCTATTGTTAAAGCCGAGGGCCTCGCGACAAAAAACCACAGTGGAAGCAGTGACGCTCCCGTAATCAAACGGATAAAAGTCTCCCAGTGTAACCTAGGTCGTGGTCGTGTTGCAACCCAAGAGATCCTAAGAGAAGCGATCCAGAGGAATATAATGGTATTATTACTACAGGAACCTTATGTAGGCGCAGCAGGCACAGTAAATAACAGTTACCGCACATACCAAACTTGTTTAAATAGAGTAAAACCTGTAAAATCAGCAATAGTAGTTCTGGACCCCAATGTAAATGTTACCTTTTTGAGCAGCACGAGCACGGAAAACATGGTGGTAGTCATGCTAGAAGTAGGCACTCTAAAGTTAGGACTAATATCCGTTTATTGGGAGGAGTCCGAAGACCTAGGACCTTATTTGGCCAAACTCGATACGGCAGTCAACCGCCTTCCCACCGACAACATCATCATAGCGGGCGACTGCAACGCAAAGAGCCCCTGGTGGGGTTGCAGAGAAGAAGACACAAGAGGCTCCATGTATACTGATTTCCTGGCGCAACAAGGTTTTGAAGTGCTAAATGAAGGAACTACACCAACCTTTTCGGTCGTAAGAAATAACAGAATGTACGAGAGTATCGTAGACGTAACGACTTGCTCTGCCAACCTTATAGATAAAGTAGACCTCTGGCGAGTGGACACAAATATGGTAATAACATCTGACCATAGACCCATAACATTTGTAGTGAAGGCAGAGCAAACGACAGGAAATCAAGTCAAGAGAGTCTCTACTCGTAAGTACAATACCAATAAGGCGAACTGGGACAAGTTCACAGATGAACTAAGAGCACAACTCGAATCGGCCAACATCACCGAGCAACGCATTTCAGAAGCACGAACATCGACCGAATTGGAAGAACTAGTGGAGGGCTACACTAAGTGCATGACCGTAGCATGCGAAACATCCATTCCAACTCTGGGTCTCAGAACGGTAAGAGCGATAAGATGGTGGACTAGCAACCTCGATCAATTGAAGAAGGAGACAATCCGTATAAGGCGTAAGATAAAAAAGTCCAACCCCCGTCGAAAACCAATTGTAATCGAAGAGTACCTTCAAAGTTTAGAAAATTACAAGTCGGCCATCCTGTCGGCGAGAACCCAGAGTTGGAAGGAATTTTGCACCTCCCAGGACAGGGAATCAGTATGGGATCGTGCTTACCGGGTCATAAAGCACACTGGAGCACCCAAGGAAGAACTTCTTCTGAGGGATAATTCAGCAAAAGAACTGAGCGCCCTAGAGTCAGCAGAACTAATAGCGTCCACATTCTACCCAAAGGACAATCCTGATGACGATGACGAGGAGCAAAAAAGAACTAGGGACGACTCACGTAAAGCCTTGCAATATCTCTCAGATGACTCACACAGCTCCAACATAACACCTTTCACGCACCAAGAGATCCACCATGTGCTATCAAATATGAACCCTAAGAAAGCCCCTGGAAATGATGGTTTCACAGCCGACATATGCCGGAAAGCTTACGAGGTAGCCCCCCAGATTTTCCTAGGCATAGCAAACCAGTGCCTATCATTGGGTTACTTCCCAAGAACATGGAAAAAAGCCAAAATCCGGATACTAAGGAAAATTGGAAAGGACGACTACACACAACCGAAAGCATACCGCCCTATCGGCCTTCTGCCGGTAAACGGCAAAATAATCGAGAAAGCACTATGCAATCGTATACTTTGGCAGCTAGGAAAAGAAGGTAAATTTAGTTCAAAGCAGTATGGATTCTTTCCCCAGCGGAGCACCCAAGACGCACTATACAACGCGATCGGATTAATGAGAGAAGGAGTAGCCAGGAAAAACTTAGTAGCTGTCATCTCCCTCGATATTGAGGGGGCATTTGACAACGCCTGGTGGCCAAGAATCCTACTTCAACTGATAAAAACCGGATGTGACCAGGACATTGTAAAGGTAATCAGCAGCTACCTCAGTGAGAGAGAGGTGGAAGTTGATTACGCAGGCTGTTCCATAACTAGACGTACAAATAAAGGATGTATCCAGGGCTCAACAGCAGGACCACTCATGTGGAACCTAATAATGGATCCACTGTTGCACGAGACGGAAACACTCCCGGCCCATGTTCAGGCTTTTGCTGACGACATTCTCGTCATCGCAGAAGCAAAAACCACTAACGAGTTGAACAACAAAGTGAATGTGGTACTAGAGAAAATCGCTGCTTGGGGTCGTGCCAACAAACTGAGATTTTCACCGCATAAAACGCAAGTTCTCATCCTTACAAAAAAGCTCAAGTACGAACCGCCACGCTTCATGCTGTATGACACGGATCTCACCATAAACCCCACCATCAAAGTGCTAGGAGTAACATTAGACTCAAACCTGAACTTCAATACCCATCTTAATGAAGCTAGCAATAAAGCAATAAAAATTTATAAACAAGTCGCAAAAGCAGCAAAATCCACCTGGGGCCTAAATCCACAAATAATCCACACCCTGTATACAGCAGTAATAGAACCTGTCATACTGTATGGAGCCTGTGTCTGGGGACAGATTGCTTCAAAAAAGTATGCACAAACCAAGCTGAACCGCATTACACGTATGTTCGCCTTAAAAATTTCAAAAGCCCATAGAACCGTCTCGTGTAACGCAAGCACGCTTCTGAGCGGAATTCTACCTCTGGACTTAAGGGCTAAAGAAGACCTCGAAATATATGAAACGAAAAAAGGAAAACCACTACCGTTTTACCCGGGAAGACACGCCGAAAACAGAGTAAGTCCTTTCGAACTGCCTCACCCAGCAAAACGACACCGCGCCTACTTCAGTATCCTACAGACACAAACCGAAATCGACACCTTGTACAATGCAATAAACATATTTACTGACGGTAGCAAACTAGAGGGAAAAGTAGGTGCGGCGTTCGTAGCTTACGATGGGGACAATGAAATAAAATATAGTACACTCAGGCTTGGTGACTTTTGCTCGGTTTTCCAAGCCGAGCTAATGGCAATTCTGAGTGCACTAAATTTTGCAATCGCCAGAAAAATGCCCAGAATCAACATCATATCCGACGCTCGATCAGCCCTCCAAGCCCTAGAAGACCCTAACAATCTCCACCCGTTAGTAGCGACTATAAGAGACCGAATACAAGACTTCAGTGACAGAGGTGGTAATCTACAGCTGTTCTGGGTCAAAGCACACATCGGCATCATGGGTAACGAGAGGGCTGATCAGCTAGCTAAAAAGGCAGCACAAAACAGCAAGACAGCACCAGTGTACGACGCGGTCCCCGTGTCCACGGTAAAGTGGCATATAAGAAACGCATCAATAGAACAATGGCAGTCCCGTTATACTGAAGAACCCACAGCTGAAACAACCAAACTCTTTTTCAAAGACGTTCGGTTAACCTACAAACTGCTGAAAAAATTAGATATAAACAACCAGTTGGCTCAGCTAGTAACAGGACACGGAGGTTTTGCTGACTACCTGTGCAAGTATAACCTAACCTCCAATCCATTCTGCGACTGCGACGATGCGACGAAAGAAACAGTCCCTCACATAATATGCGAATGCCCCAAGTTTAATGTACCCAGACTAGAATTTGAACTTGATACCAATGAAAGTGTAAATAAAGAAAACTTTAATTCATTAATTTCAAACGACAAGACAAGGGAAAAATTTATTAAATTCGCTCTGAAAATAATAAAAGATGTAAATATAAAGAATCAATCTAAGGTAGTTTAAATCATTGTAATATATTTTTAATTTTTAGGTGATAATTAGAATAAGTACATATAATAAGAATAGGTGCTCGCAGTGTCACAAATGAATAATAATAGGAAAAAAAAAAAAAAAAAAAAAAAAAAAAAAAAAAAAAAAAAAAAAAAAAAAAAAAAAAATAAATAAATAAATAAATAAAGTACTTAATGTACAAACTAAAATAACTGAACATTGTCATTATTTAGCGTTAAGTTTTACTTATCTCTCTTCCTTATTATATAAAATAAGTTTGATTGAATTTAATTGGGCACTGCGAGCACCAAATCCTAAAAGGTTTTAATGTAAAGATATAATTTTTTTTATGTCTATGTATATATATAATATATGTAAGGAATGGGGATTGCAGCAATATATTAAGGTTTAGAATATTTCGTTCTAAACTAATTTTCGTTTTATATAATGTCAGTACAAAATTGATTTTCTCTGCTTTCTTAATGTACAGTGTACTGCAATCACCTTCCTAACTTCGACAACAGTAATACATAAGAACAGTTATAACACTAAAAAGTATTCAAGGTTGTTGCATTTAATAGCAACAGGATTATAAAGCTCAACATATAAAAAAAAAAAAAAAAAAAAAAAAAAAAAAAAAAACCTAACCTAACCTAACCTAACCTAACCTAACCTAACCTAACCTAACCTAACCTAACCTAACCTTTTTTTTTTTTTTTTTTTTTTTTTTTTTTTTTTTTTTTTTTTCCCTGGGGAATGCATTTACGCATCCCGCCTGAGGGAAAATCAGGCGGGTATGTGGGACTCCTGGTGCCTAGTGCACCAGCCTACCCACTAAACCCCAGGGCACTCCGCGTCGTCGTTATGGAAGGGGACTGGGAATCCGGCGCAGCCTTTACGTCCAGTCCCCGTCCGACGATGGCCCGCCTTTACAGCGGGGCCCCGCACGCCCCCCCCCCAACAGTGGAGGGGCCCGGGAATGGCTGAGTGAGGGCCATTCCCGCCCGACGGTGTGGCGAATAGTGTGTGCTATTCGCCACCGGGTGGAGGTCGGCGGTCGTTCCGCCTTCGCCACCGTCTCCTGCGGAGCGATGCAGCGAGAGGGTCGCCCTCCCGCGCTCGCTCCGCAGCCTCCTTCTGCGACATCACGTCCTCGCAGAAGGAGGCAACCGCGGCCCAGGCCTCCTCGCTGCCCAGCATGGACGCGACCACGCTGGGGAGCGAGAGGTCCCGGCCGATCACCGCGGTGAGTCTGCGGCGCTGCTCCGACCACGACGCGCACAACTCGAGAGTGTGCTGCGCCGTGTCTTCTGCAGCGCCGCAGTGGTGGCAGGACGGGGCTTCCTCTCTCCCGATCCGGTGCAGGTACGATCCGAAGCATCCGTGCCCGGATAGTACCTGCACCAGACGGAAAGAGAGGAAGCCGTGGGACCGCTCGAGCCAGTCCCGGAGCACTGGCCCGAGCGCGTCCAACGTCCTACGGCCGAACGTGGCGGTGGCGAGCTCCGCCGTCCAATGCTGGACGACGGCAGCCCTCGCCTCACGCCGGACCGCCTCCCTCCGTTCCGCCGCAGGGTGCTCCCCGAGCGCCCTGCGGTCCGCCGACCACGCGTACACCTTGGCCAGCACCCACGCCTCGAGCTCCCAAGGCGGGGTGCCCGCCAAGGCGCACGCCGCCGCGAAGCCCACCGAGCGGTAGGCTCTCGCGGCCCGCTGCGCGATGGCCCTCTGGGGCCTCCGAATGGCGGTGGCGTTCTCCCTTCTGCTTAGGGAGTCCGCCCAGATCGGGGCCCCGTAGAGGGCCATGCTCCGTAGGATGCCGGCATAGAGGAGCCGGCATCGCGCCCTAGGCCCTCCCAGATTTGGGAGGAGCCACGAGAGGGCGCCCGCGGAACCTAACCTTTTTTTTTTTTTTTTTGTTTTCCCTGGGGAATGCATTTACGCATCCCGCCTGAGGGAATCAGGCGGGTATGTGGGACTCCTGGTGCCTAGTGCACCAGCCTACCCACTAAACCCCAGGGCACTCCGCGTCGTCGTTATGGAAGGGGACTGGGAATCCGGCGCAGCCTTTACGTCCAGTCCCCGTCCGACGATGGCCCGCCTTTACAGCGGGGCCCCGCACGCCCCCCCCCCAACAGTGGAGGGGCCCGGGAATGGCTGAGTGAGGGCCATTCCCGCCCGACGGTGTGGCGAATAGTGTGTGCTATTCGCCACCGGGTGGAGGTCGGCGGTCGTTCCGCCTTCGCCACCGTCTCCTGCGGAGCGATGCAGCGAGAGGGTCGCCCTCCCGCGCTCGCTCCGCAGCCTCCTTCTGCGACATCACGTCCTCGCAGAAGGAGGCAACCGCGGCCCAGGCCTCCTCGCTGCCCAGCATGGACGCGACCACGCTGGGGAGCGAGAGGTCCCGGCCGATCACCGCGGTGAGTCTGCGGCGCTGCTCCGACCACGACGCGCACAACTCGAGAGTGTGCTGCGCCGTGTCTTCTGCAGCGCCGCAGTGGTGGCAGGACGGGGCTTCCTCTCTCCCGATCCGGTGCAGGTACGATCCGAAGCATCCGTGCCCGGATAGTACCTGCACCAGACGGAAAGAGAGGAAGCCGTGGGACCGCTCGAGCCAGTCCCGGAGCACTGGCCCGAGCGCGTCCAACGTCCTACGGCCGAACGTGGCGGTGGCGAGCTCCGCCGTCCAATGCTGGACGACGGCAGCCCTCGCCTCACGCCGGACCGCCTCCCTCCGTTCCGCCGCAGGGTGCTCCCCGAGCGCCCTGCGGTCCGCCGACCACGCGTACACCTTGGCCAGCACCCACGCCTCGAGCTCCCAAGGCGGGGTGCCCGCCAAGGCGCACGCCGCCGCGAAGCCCACCGAGCGGTAGGCTCTCGCGGCCCGCTGCGCGATGGCCCTCTGGGGCCTCCGAATGGCGGTGGCGTTCTCCCTTCTGCTTAGGGAGTCCGCCCAGATCGGGGCCCCGTAGAGGGCCATGCTCCGTAGGATGCCGGCATAGAGGAGCCGGCATCGCGCCCTAGGCCCTCCCAGATTTGGGAGGAGCCACGAGAGGGCGCCCGCGGTCTTCAGCAGGCGCGTCGACAGCCAGTCGAAGTGCTGGCTGAAGCGCCACCTGCTGTCGACTATGAGGCCCAGATACTTCATCTGGGCCTTCACCGCGACCCTGGCGCCCTCCACGTGGATGTGGGCGTCAGGCGGAGCACGCTGCCGAGGCCCGTGGAAGAACACGGCCTCGGTCTTGTGCAGCGCCACTGTTAGGCCCAGGCGGCGGATCCTCCCCGCCACGAGGGATCCGCCCGCCGAGGCGAGCATCGCCGCCTCCGCGAAGTTCCTCCCCCGGGCTGTGAGGAGAGTGTCATCCGCATAACAGATGACACTCGTCCCCCGGAGGAGGGACCCGCGGAGGAGCCAGTCGAATCCGACGTTCCACAAGAGTGGCCCGAGGACTGACCCCTGTGGAACGCCGGACTCCGCCCTGTAGCGCCGCACCGCGCCCGTCCTGTCTACCAGGAGGACCCCGCGGTCCTCCAGGTAGCTCCCGAGGAGCCTCCGCAGGTATGGAGGCACACCGTGATACCGGAGTGCCTCCATAATGGTGGGGTGGGGGATGGAGTTGAAGGCGTTGGCTATGTCAAACGACACGGCCATCACTCCATCCCCCGCCTCCACGGCCTCTCGCACCTGGCCCTTGAGTCGGGCCAGTGCGTCCACTGTCGAACGCCCTTCTCGGAAGCCGAATTGGGCGTCCGACAGGTCCGGCCCCACCTCCCGCAGGAGGCTCCTCAGCCTGGCGGCGACTAACCCCTCGAACATCTTTCCGACCTCATCGAGCAGAACAATGGGTCGGTATGCCGAGGGGGAGTCCGCCGGGCGGCCGTCCTTCCTTATGAGGCACAGCCGCCCGTCCCGCCAGGGCTTCGGGAACCTGCCGGCCGTGAAACACGCGCCGAACAAGTCCCGAAGCCTGGCCTCCATGTGCCGGGCGGCGATTTCCAGCACCCGCGCTGGAACGCCGTCCGGCCCCGGAGCCGTCTTCTTGGCGTGGAGACGCAAAGTCACCACGCCCAGCTCCGCCGAGGTCACAGGAGGAGGGACCTCCTCCTCCTCCTCCTCGGGCGCCGCCTCCTGCGGAGGGCCCATCGCTGGCGGTGCGAAGTCGGTCCCCTCCGGAAACAGGGACCGGACCACACCGTCCAGCAGGGCCGGCTCCAGGGTCTCCGACAGCGGGGGGCCAAAGGGGCGCAGCTTATCGCGCGCCGCCTTATATGGCCTCCCGAACGGGTCCCTGTCGAGACCCTCCAGCAGCTCGGCATTTGCCGAGTCCTTGGCGGCGCCCATCGCCGCCTTGAGGACCTCCTTGGCCTCTACGTATGAAGCGTAGAGGCCGTCCTCGAGGCCCGGGTCCCTCGAGCGGCGCCGACGGCTCCGGGTGAAGGCCCTCCTGGCCGCCACGCAGGCGGACCGAAGCCCCGCCAGCTCCTCCGACCACCAGAACACCGCCCGGTGGGGAGGCGGACGTCGGGACCGGGGCATGCTCGCGTTGCACACCCCGGTCAGCGACGCCCTGAGCTGGCCCGCAGCGGCGTCCACGTCCAGGACTTGGACAGGTGGCGAAAGCCAGTCCTGGAGGAACGCCGCCTCCTCGGCCGCCTGCCGGTCCAGGCGGGAGAGGGTCCACCGCGGGAAGGGGCTCCGGCGCGCAGGCGCCGTCCCCCGGGAGTTGCGGGCGGAGATGTCGAAACGCACGTACCTGTGGTCCGACAGCGTCTCGACCATCTCCACCCGCCAGTCCACAACGCGGGCGGCGAGCACGGGGGTGGCGAACGAAAGGTCCACCACCGATCCTCCCCGTTGCCGCACACACGTGTGAACTGTCCCTCTATTCAAGAGGGACACTCCGGACGACGCCGCCCACAATTCGACTGTCCCCGGGCGTTGCAGGTGGCAGCCGAGTTGCCCCAGGCCGTCGCCTTGGCGTTCAGGTCGCCTACGATGGCGACCTGTCGTGGTACCGCCCTCCCGCAAACTGCGGTGAGGACTTCGAGAAAATTCTCGAAGTCCGAAAGAGGGCGGTTTGGGGAGAAATATACCCCGACGAGGGCTATTTCTCCCCACGCGGCGGCCACGTATCCCGATCCCCTCTCTAAGAGCGAGAGGGAAGGGGAGTCCGCGGAAGACCGCGCCACGAGCGCCACCGTGCCGTCCCGATCGCCCAGCCATCGGCTGGGGACCGAGTACGGCTCAGCGACCACCGCCACGTCCACCAACCACTCTGCCATGGACTGCATCAGCAGGTCCTGGGCAGCTCGGCAGTGGTTGGTGTTCGCCTGGAGGATGCGATGTTGGATCCCGTCCATCATTCGGACATCGCACCCCCCTCGTCAGCAGCCGAAGGCCCCGCGGGCGGGGCGGCCGAAGCTGCAGGCCGGATCGGCGCCTGCGCTTTTCCCTTCTTTGGGGGAGGATTACAATTCCTCCCCTTCATGACGTGACCCGCGGGGCGGCCACTGGCGGCGCACACGGCGCAGTGCGGAGTGGCGGCCTTGCAGGAGGCGGACTTATGCCCCTCCTTGCCGCAGCGGTAGCATGTGTCCGACCGGTCCACTGGGGACGGACACATGGCTCGTGTGTGGCCGATGGCGAAGCACTTGTAGCAGCGCATAGGCTGCGCTGCCAGTGCCCGAACCGCACACGAGCTGAACCCGATGAGCAGCCGTCCTTTGGCCTGGACGGCTGCCGCTGCGGCGATTGGGCACTCCAGGCGGATAGTGCCCATGCCGCCACGGCCGGGCCTGATGTCCCGGCCTTTGATTGCCCCGACGTCGCAGCCTCCCGCAGCTGCGACCGCCGCCAGCACCTCCTCTTTGGTGACCGTATCATCAAGATCGGTCACTTCTAAGGAGGTGGTCCGCACCGGCCTCGCCACCTTCGCCGCGTCGGCGATGACCTCTTGCAGCTTTGCTGCGAAGAGGTCCGCGTTCGTGCCGCCCTGCGCCCCCGGGAACTCGAATACTCGAGCCCCGGTCTGGGTCTGGCGGCACGAGATCCTGCCGATGCCAAGCTTGGCAGGATCGGCGTTGGCGCGGGCCCGCTTCAAGACGGAGACGTACGTCTCCCCCCGTTCCGCGGCCTCCGCGGTGAGCGTCACCACGACGGCGGCGGTTTTGGGGGGGGACAGCGGCTTCTTGCCGGCAGGTGCCTTCCTGCCGGCTGAAGCGGTGGCGGCGGGTTTTGGTGCCGACTTCCTGCTCTTCCTCTTGCCCCTCTTTCTCTGTCCGGGCGCCTGTGCGCCGGGAGGGGCGGCCTTCTTGGGCTTCTTCGCCTTCTCGGCCTTCCCGTTTTTGCCCACCTCCGTCCACGCCTGGTTGGACGGATCGGGCTGGGCGGGGGCTTCCTGAGCCCGGGGCTGGGACCCTGTAGGAGCGGGGTCCCTCTGAGCCCGGGGCTTTGACTTGGCCCGAGGCTCAGGCCGGGCCTGGTGCTGGGCCTGGGAGGGTGGCCCCGGCTTGGCCTGCCTCTTGTCGGCGTTGAGAGGCGGGCGGACGCGCTTCTCCGGCAAGAGGCGGTCCTCAATGCCGGCGAAGCAGGCCCTGATGAAGGCCCTCTCCTCCGCCACGACCTTGCGGATTACCTCCTCAAGGTTCGTGGGGGGTTGGGGGCCCTCGCGGGACTCGCCTGCGGGCTGCGGCGCCTGGGAAGGCGGGGCCGTGGCTTCAGCCAGCTTCTTGTGCAGCTGGCTGACTTCGGCTTGCAGGCGATCGACCTTCGCCTGCAGCTGGCGCGTCTCGTCCGTGCGGAACCTAACCTAACCTAACCTAACCTAACCTAACCTTTTTTTTTTTTTTTTTTTTTTTTTGTTTTCCCTGGGGAATGCATTTACGCATCCCGCCTGAGGGAATCAGGCGGGTATGTGGGACTCCTGGTGCCTAGTGCACCAGCCTACCCACTAAACCCCAGGGCACTCCGCGTCGTCGTTATGGAAGGGGACTGGGAATCCGGCGCAGCCTTTACGTCCAGTCCCCGTCCGACGATGGCCCGCCTTTACAGCGGGGCCCCGCACGCCCCCCCCCAAACAGTGGAGGGGCCCGGGAATGGCTGAGTGAGGGCCATTCCCGCCCGACGGTGTGGCGAATAGTGAGTACTATTCGCCACCGGGTAGAGGTCGGCGGTCGTTCCGCCTTCGCCACCGTCTCCTGCGGAGCGATGCAGCGAGAGGATCGTCCTCCCGCGCTCGCTCCGCCGCCTCCTTCTGCGACATCACGTCCTCGCAGAAGGAGGCGACCGCGGCCCAGGCCTCCTCGCTGCCCAGCATGGACGCGACCACGCTGGGGAGCGAGAGGTCCCGGCCGATCACCGCGGTGAGCCTGCGGCGCTGCTCCGACCACGACGCGCACAACTCGAGAGTGTGCTGCGCCGTGTCTTCTGCAGCGCCGCAGTGGTGGCAGGACGGGGCTTCCTCTCTCCCGATCCGGTGCAGGTACGATCCGAAGCATCCGTGCCCGGATAGTACCTGCACCAGACGGAAAGAGAGGAAGCCGTGGGACCGCTCGAGCCAGTCCCGGAGCACTGGCCCGAGCGCGTCCAACGTCCTACGGCCGAACGTGGCGGTGGCGAGCTCCGCCGTCCAATGCTGGACGACGGCAGCCCTCGCCTCACGCCGGACCGCCTCCCTCCGTTCCGCCGCAGGGTGCTCCCCGAGCGCCCTGCGGTCCGCCGACCACGCGTACACCTTGGCCAGCACCCACGCCTCGAGCTCCCAAGGCGGGGTGCCCGCCAAGGCGCACGCCGCCGCGAAGCCCACCGAGCGGTAGGCTCTCGCAGCCCGCTGCGCGATGGCCCTCTGGGGCCTCCGAATGGCGGTGGCGTTCTCCCTTCTGCTTAGGGAGTCCGCCCAGATCGGGGCCCCGTAGAGGGCCATGCTCCGCAAGATGCCGGCGTACAGGAGCCGGCATCTCGCCCTGGGTCCTCCCAGATTTGGGAGGAGCCACGAGAGGGCGCCCGCGGTCTTCAGCAGGCGCGTCGACAGCCAGTCGAAGTGCTGGCTGAAGCGCCACCTGCTGTCGACTATGAGGCCCAGATACTTCATCTGGGCCTTCACCGCGACCCTGGCGCCCTCCACGTGGATGTGGGCGTCAGGCGGAGCACGCTGCCGAGGCCCGTGGAAGAACACGGCCTCGGTCTTGTGCAGCGCCACTGTTAGGCCCAGGCGGCGGATCCTCCCCGCCACGAGGGATCCGCCCGCCGAGGCGAGCATCGCCGCCTCCGCGAAGTTCCTCCCCCGGGCTGTGAGGAGAGTGTCATCCGCATAACAGATGACACTCGTCCCCCGGAGGAGGGACCCGCGGAGGAGCCAGTCGAATCCGACGTTCCACAAGAGTGGCCCGAGGACTGACCCCTGTGGAACGCCGGATTCCGCCCTGTAGCGCCGCACCGCGCCCGTCCTGTCTACCAGGAGGACCTCGCGGTCCTCCAGGTAGCTCCCGAGGAGCCTCCGCAGGTATGGAGGCACACCGTGATAACGGAGCGCCTCCATAATGGTGGGGTGGGGAATGGAGTTGAAGGCGTTGGCTATGTCGAACGACACGGCCATCACTCCATCCCCCGCCTCCACGGCCTCTCGCACCTGGCCCTTGAGTCGGGCCAGTGCGTCCACTGTCGAACGCCCTTCTCGGAAGCCGAATTGGGCGTCCGACAGGTCCGGCCCCACCTCCCGCAGGAGGCTCCTCAGCCTGGCGGCGATTATCCCCTCGAACATCTTTCCGGCCTCATCGAGCAGAACGATGGGCCGGTATGCCGAGGGGGAGTCCGCCGGGCGGCCGTCCTTCCTTATGAGGCACAGCCGCCCGTCCCGCCAGGGCTTCGGGAACCTGCCGGCCGTGAAACACGCGCCGAACAAGTCCCGAAGCCTGGCCTCCATGTGCCGGGCGGCGATTTCCAGCACCCGCGCTGGAACGCCGTCCGGCCCCGGAGCCGTCTTCTTGGCGTGGAGACGCAAAGTCACCACGCCAAGTTCCGCCGAGGTCACAGGAGGAGGGACCTCCTCCTCCTCCTCCTCGGGCGCCGCCTCCTGCGGAGGGCCCATCGCTGGCGGTGCGAAGTCGGTCCCCTCCGGAAACAGGGACCGGACCACACCGTCCAGCAGGGCCGGCTCCAGGGTCTCCGACAGCGGGGGGCCAAAGGGGCGCAGCTTATCGCGCGCCGCCTTATATGGCCTCCCGAACGGGTCCCTGTCGAGACCCTCCAGCAGCTCGGCATTTGCCGAGTCCTTGGCGGCGCCCATCGCCGCCTTGAGGACCTCCTTGGCCTCTACGTATGAAGCGTAGAGGCCGTCCTCAAGGCCCGGGTCCCTCGAGCGGCGCCGACGGCTCCGGGTGAAGGCCCTCCTGGCCGCCACGCAGGCGGACCGAAGCCCCGCCAGCTCCTCCGACCACCAGAACACCGCCCGGTGGGGAGGCGGACGTCGGGACCGGGGCATGCTCGCGTTGCACACCCCGGTCAGCGACGCCCTGAGCTGGCCCGCAGCGGCGTCCACGTCCAGGACTTGGACAGGTGGCGAAAGCCAGTCCTGGAGGAACGCCGCCTCCTCGGCCGCCTGCCGGTCCAGGCGGGAGAGGGTCCACCGCGGGAAGGGGCTCCGGCGCGCAGGCGCCGTCCCCCGGGAGTTGCGGGCGGAGATGTCGAAACGCACGTACCTGTGGTCCGACAGCGTCTCGACCATCTCCACCCGCCAGTTCACAACGCGGGCGGCGAGCACGGGGGTGGCGAACGAAAGGTCCACCACCGATCCTCCCCGTTGCCGCACACACGTGTGAACTGTCCCTCTATTCAAGAGGGACACTCCGGACGACGCCGCCCACAATTCGACGGCCTGTCCCCGGGCGTTGCAGGTGGCAGCCGAGTTGCCCCAGGCCGTCGCCTTGGCGTTCAGGTCGCCTACGATGGCGACCTGTCGTGGTACCGCCCTCCCGCACACTGCGGTGAGGACTTCGAGAAAATTCTCGAAGTCCGAAAGAGGGCGGTTTGGGGAGAAATATACCCCGACGAGGGCTATTTCTCCCCACGCGGCGGCCACGTATCCCGATCCCCTCTCTAAGAGCGAGAGGGAAGGGGAGTCCGCGGAAGACCGCGCCACGAGCGCCACCGTGCCGTCCCGATCGCCCAGCCATCGACTGGGGACCGAGTACGGCTCGGCGACCACCGCCACGTCCACCAACCACTCTGCCATGGACTGCATCAGCAGGTCCTGGGCAGCTCGGCAGTGGTTGGTGTTCGCCTGGAGGATGCGATGTTCGATCCCGTCCATCATTCGGACATCGCACCCCCCTCGTCAGCGGCCGGAGGCCCCACGGGCGGGGCGGCCGGAGCGGCAGGCCGGATCGGCGCCTGCGCTTTCCCCTTCTTTGGGGGAGGATTGCAATTCCTCCCCTTCATGACGTGGCCCGCGGGGCGGCCACTGGCGGCGCACACGGCGCAGTGCGGCGTGGCGGCCTTGCAGGAGGCGGACTTGTGCCCCTCCTTGCCGCAGCGGTAGCAGGTGTCCGACCTGTCCACCGGGGACGGACACATAGCCCGCGTGTGGCCAATGCCGAAACACTTATAGCAGCGCATAGGTTGCGCTGCCAGTGTCCGGACCGCACACGAGCTAAAGCCTATTAGTAGCCGTCCTTTGGCCTGGACGGCTACCGCTGCGGCGATTGGGCACTCCAGGCGGATAGTGCCCATGCCGCCACGTCCGGGCCTGATGTCCCGGCCTTTGATGGCTCCCACGTCGCAGCCTCCCACAGCTGCGACCGCCGCCAGCACCTCCTCTTTGGTGACCGTATCATCAAGATCGGTCACTTCTAAGGAGGTGGTCCGCACAGGCCGCGCCACCTTCGCCGCGTCGGCGATGACCTCTTGCAGCTTCGCTGCGAAGAGGTCCGCGTTCGTGCCGCCCTGCGCCCCCGGGAACTCGAATACTCGAGCCCCGGTCTGGGTCTGGCGGCACGAGATCCTGCCGATGCCGAGCTTGGCAGGATCGGCGTTGGCGCGGGCCCGCTTTAAAACGGACACGTACGTCTCCCCCCGTTCCGCGGCCTCCGCGGTGAGCGTCACCACGACGGCGGCGGTTTTGGGGGGGGACAGCGGCTTCTTGCCGGCAGGTGCCTTCCTGCCGGCTGAAGCGGTGGCGGCGGGTTTTGTCGCCGACTTCTTCCCTCTCCTCTTGCCCCTACTCTTACCGGCCGCCTGTGCGGTGGGAGGGGCGGGCTTCTTCGGCTTCTTCGCCTTTTTGGCCTTCCCGTTCCTCCCCACCTCCGTCCACGCCTGGCTGGACGGTTCGGGCTGGGCGGGGGCTTCCTGAGCCTGGGGCCGGGACTCGGGAGCGGGGTCTCTCTGGGCCCGGGGAGCAGGGGGCTTGGCCCGGGGCTCAGGTCGGGCCTGGGGCTGGGCCTGAGAGGATGGCCCTGACTTGGCCTGCCTCTTGTCGGCGTTAAGAGGCGGGCGGACGCGCTTCTCCGGCAAGAGGCGGTCCTCAATGCCGGCGAAGCAGGCCCTGATGAAGGCCCTCTCCTCCGCCACGACCTTGCGGATTACCTCCTCAAGGTTCGTGGAGAGTGAGAGGCCTTCGCGGGTCTCGCCTGCGGGCCGCGGTGCCTGGGAAGGCGGGGCCGTGGCTTCAGCCAGCTTCTTGTGGAGCTGGCTGACTTCAGCCTGCAGGCGATCCACCTTCGCCTGCAGCTGCCGCGTCTCGTCCGTGGACGTACGCTGCAGCAGCTCCTGCACGATGCCCCGCAAGCTGGCGGCCCGGCACTTGAGGGACTTTTGGAAGGTCCCCTTCAAGTTGGAGGACTTGGAGGCGACCTCCAGGATCTCCGCCTCGTCCTCCTGGGCCATCCTCTCCAACTCGGCGATGGTGTGGTCCGCGTACAGCACGGCGGACGTGCCGTAGCCGGACCTGGCACGAGAGGCAGTCGCCTGCCTCTCTTTGGCCGCCACCTTCTCCTCCAGGTCCTTCGCGAGCTGCGCCTTCCTCGCCAGGTTCAGCTGGCGCTTGGCGTCCGCGAGGCCGACGTCGTGCGCGACGGCCGCCCTGGAGGTTGCTGAGGTCGAAGGCCTCCTCGTCCTCAGCTTTTTTCTAGGCTCCTTCGCCGTGGAGTCCGACGAGTCCTTGCGGAAGGAGCGTTTTTGGGCCTGACGGCCCGCCGCCTGCGCTGCGGATCCGTCATCCGAAAGGACAATGGACTCCATTTCGGAGTCGGCATCCGCGTCATTCGGCCCACAGTAGTGACTAGCCGTCGACTGTGGACGGCTGGTCTCCGACGCCGAGGCTGCCGCAGCATCCGCGTCCTTATGGCCCTGAGAAGGGCCTTTGGGTTGGCCCTGAGAAGGGCCTTTGGGTTGGCCCTGAGAAGGGCCTTTGGGTTGGCCCTGAGAAGGGCCTTTGGGTTGGCCCTGAGAAGGGCCTTTTGGGTGGCCCTGAGAAGGGCCTTTGGGTTGGCCCTGAGAAGGGCCTTTGGGTTGGCCCTGAGAAGGGCCTTTTGGTAGGAAACGCCCGGAGGCGTCCCGCAAGGGTTTCGACATCGTCGAAAAGGCGAGTTGCTACCCGCTCGACCTCAACCTGGGGACCAGGGAGAGAGCTGGGCAACAGCAAGGACAGTACTACCGCGAGTAGTGTACTATCAGAAAGCGCACTTTAGCCACCCGTCTCTGCCACTGCGTTACCGTGGACAGAGCGGGGCCCAGGGGACACGACGAGGACGTATGCGCATTGGGGTCCCCCAACCTAACCTAACCTAACCTAACCTAACCTAACCTAACCTAACCTAACCCCACATTCTATACATAGCAGTAATAGAACCCGTCATACTGTATGGAGCGTGTGTCTGGGCACAGATTGCATCAAAAAAGTATGCACAAACTAAACTGAACCGCATTACACGTATGTTCGCAATAAAGATCTCAAAAGCCCATAGAACCGTCTCGTGTAACGCTAGTGCGCTCTTAAGCGGAATCCTCCCTCTGGACATAAGGGCTAAAGAAGAACTTGACATATATGAAATGAAAAAAGGAAAACCACTACCGTTCTACCCGGGAAGATACACCGAAAACAGAATAAGTCCTTTCGAACTGCCCCATCCAGCAAAACGACACTGCGCCCACTTTAGTATCTTACAGACACAAACCGAAATCGACACCTTGGATAACGCAATTAATATCTTCACTGACGGCAGTAAACTAGAGGGAAAAGTAGGTGCAGCGTTCGTAGCATATGACGGAGACAATGAAATAAAATATAGTACACTCAGGCTTGGTGACTTTTGCTCAGTCTTTCAGGCTGAACTTGTGGCAATCCTGAGTGCACTAAATTTTGCTATTGCTAGGAAAATCTCCAGAGCCAACATAATATCCGACGCTCGATCGGCCCTCCAAGCCCTAGAAGACCCTAACAACCTCCACCCGCTAGTTGCGGCTATAAGAGATGGAATACAAAACTTCAGTGACAGAGGTGGTAACCTACAGCTGTTCTGGATCAAAGCACACATCGGCATCATGGGTAACGAGAGGGCAGATCAGCTAGCAAAAAAGGCAGCACAAAATAGCAAGACAGCACCAGTGTATGACGCGGTCCCTGTGTCCACGGTAAAGTGGCACATAAGAAACGAATCTATAGAACAATGGCAGTCCCGTTATACCAACGAATCCACGGCTGAAACAACAAAACTTTTCTTCAAAGACGTCCGATCAACCTACAAACTGATGAAAAAATTAAAAGTAAACAACCAGTTGGCTCAGCTACTAACAGGACACGGAGGATTTGCCGACTATCTGTGCAAGTATAACTTAGCCTCAAATCCTTTCTGCGACTGTGATGACGCGACGAGAGAAACAGTCCCTCACGTAGTATGCGAATGCCCTAAGTTCAGTGTACCTAGACTAGATTTCGAATTAGAAACAAATGAAAGAGTAAATAAAGACAATCTTAGTTCATTAATGTCAAACGACAAAACAAGGGAAAAATTTATTAAATTCGCTCTGAAAATAATAAAAGATGTAAATATAAAGAATCAATCTAAGGTAGTTTAAATCATTGTAATATATTTTAAATTTTTAAGTGATAATTAGAATAAGTACATATAATAAGAATAGGTGCTCGCAGTCATATAAATAATCGCGTAGTGTATGATCTAGGTTAAGTTCTGATATGTCGTGTTTTAATAAAACAAATAATGTCAAATATTTGTAATAAATAATGTCAAAAATTAATAATTAAAAAAAAAAAAAAAAAAAAAAAAAAAAAAAAAAAAAAAAAAAAAAAAAAAAAAAAAAAAAAAAAAAAAAAAATTTAAAGTACTTAATGTACAAACTAAAATAACTGAACATTGTCATTATTTAGCGTTAAGTTTTACTTATATCTCTCTTCCTTATTATATAAAATAAGATTGATTGAATTTAATTGAACACTGCGAGCACCAAATCCTAAAAGGTTTTAATGTAAAGATATAATTTTTTATGTCTATGTATATATAATATATGTAAGGAATGGGGATTGCAGCAATATATTAAGGTTTAGAATATTTCGTTCTAAACTAATTTTCGTTTTTATATAATGTCAGTACAAAATTGATTTTCTCTGCTTTCTTAATGTACACTGTACTGCAATCACCTTCCTAACTTCGACAACAGTAATATATAAGAACAGTTATAACACTAAAAAGTATTCAAGGTTGTTGCATTTAATAGCAACAGGATTATAAAGCTCAACATATAAAAAAAAAAAAAAAAAACCTAACCTAACCTAACCTAACCTTACCTAACCTAACCTAAACCTAAACCTAAACCTAAACCTAAACCTAAACCTAAACCTAAACCTAAACCTAAACCTAAACCTAAACCTAAACCTAAACCTAAACCTAAACCTAAACCTAAACCTAAACCTAAACCTAAACCTAAACCTAAACCTAAACCTAAACCTAAACCTAAACCTAAACCTAAACCTAAACCTAAACCTAAACCTAAACCTAAACCTAAACCTAAACCTAAACCTAAACCTAAACCTAAACCTAAACCTAAACCTAAACCTAAACCTAAACCTAAACCTAAACCTAAACCTAAACCTAAACCTAAACCTAAACCTAAACCTAAACCTAAACCTAAACCTAAACCTAAACCTAAACCTAAACCTAAACCTAAACCTAAACCTAAACCTAAACCTAAACCTAAACCTAAACCTAAACCTAAACCTAAACCTAAACCTAAACCTAAACCTAAACCTAAACCTAAACCTAAACCTAAACCTAAACCTAAACCTAAACCTAAACCTAAACCTAAACCTAAACCTAAACCTAAACCTAAACCTAAACCTAAACCTAAACCTAAACCTAAACCTAAACCTAAACCTAAACCTAAACCTAAACCTAAACCTAAACCTAAACCTAAACCTAAACCTAAACCTAAACCTAAACCTAAACCTAAACCTAAACCTAAACCTAAACCTAAACCTAAACCTAAACCTAAACCTAAACCTAAACCTAAACCTAAACCTAAACCTAAACCTAAACCTAAACCTAAACCTAAACCTAAACCTAAACCTAAACCTAAACCTAAACCTAAACCTAAACCTAAACCTAAACCTAAACCTAAACCTAAACCTAAACCTAAACCTAAACCTAAACCTAAACCTAAACCTAAACCTAAACCTAAACCTAAACCTAAACCTAAACCTAAACCTAAACCTAAACCTAAACCTAAACCTAAACCTAAACCTAAACCTAAACCTAAACCTAAACCTAAACCTAAACCTAAACCTAAACCTAAACCTAAACCTAAACCTAAACCTAAACCTAAACCTAAACCTAAACCTAAACCTAAACCTAAACCTAAACCTAAACCTAAACCTAAACCTAAACCTAAACCTAAACCTAAACCTAAACCTAAACCTAAACCTAAACCTAAACCTAAACCTAAACCTAAACCTAAACCTAAACCTAAACCTAAACCTAAACCTAAACCTAAACCTAAACCTAAACCTAAACCTAAACCTAAACCTAAACCTAAACCTAAAGCTTGCTTGCTTGCTTGCTTGCTTGCTTGCTTGCTTGCTTGCTTGCTTGCTTGCTTGCTTGCTTGCTTGCTTGCTTGCTTGCTTGCTTGCTTGCTTGCTTGCTTGCTTGCTTGCTTGCTTGCTTGCTTGCTTGCTTGCTTGCTTGCTTGCTTGCTTGCTTGCTTGCTTGCTTGCTTGCTTGCTTGCTTGCTTGCTTGCTTGCTTGCTTGCTTGCTTGCTTGCTTGCTTGCTTGCTTGCTTGCTTGCTTGCTTGCTTGCTTGCTTGCTTGCTTGCTTGCTTGCTTGCTTGCTTGCTTGCTTGCTTGCTTGCTTGCTTGCTTGCTTGCTTGCTTGCTTGCTTGCTTGCTTGCTTGCTTGCTTGCTTGCTTGCTTGCTTGCTTGCTTGCTTGCTTGCTTGCTTGCTTGCTTGCTTGCTTGCTTGCTTGCTTGCTTGCTTGCTTGCTTGCTTGCTTGCTTGCTTGCTTGCTTGCTTGCTTGCTTGCTTGCTTGCTTGCTTGCTTGCTTGCTTGCTTGCTTGCTTGCTTGCTTGCTTGCTTGCTTGCTTGCTTGCTTGCTTGCTTGCTTGCTTGCTTGCTTGCTTGCTTGCTTGCTTGCTTGCTTGCTTGCTTGCTTGCTTGCTTGCTTGCTTGCTTGCTTGCTTGCTTGCTTGCTTGCTTGCTTGCTTGCTTGCTTGCTTGCTTGCTTGCTTGCTTGCTTGCTTGCTTGCTTGCTTGCTTGCTTGCTTGCTTGCTTGCTTGCTTGCTTGCTTGCTTGCTTGCTTGCTTGCTTGCTTGCTTGCTTGCTGATGAATTTATACGTCTTAAATCAAATTTATTAAAAATTGTTTGACATCTTTAGACGCCACTTTCTCAAAACGAAGTCCGAATGGCTTTACACAGTATTGCTTATTTTTTTTATTTTATTTTATTTTATTTTGTTAGGAAAACTTACAGCTATAATGACAATTTATTTCTTAAACTATACAACTATAAGCCAATTACAAGTTTTCACAATTAGCAACTAAGTAAAAAAATTTAACATTTCCAAAGTGGGCGCAAGTATACCTACATATTACTATGGAGTACTAATGTATGTATGTATAACAACAAGACATATATGCATATTGAGAGTTGAATAACTTACTGTGCATCATTATAATCACTTAGCTCCAAAAATGTTGTTATTAATTGACGGCGTACACTGTTTATATTGCTACAAAATAGATCTATGTTAGGGTCGTTGTAAATTGAATTTATAAGACGGGAAACGCGGGTAATAAAGCAGTTTCGTCGAATATTTGTTTTAGATGAAGGAACATGTAAAATAGCTTTATATCGTGATAACCTTGAAGGAACTGCTAACTTAAATTTAGAGAGTAATTCAGGGCAATCAATTAAACCTCTAAAGATATTTAATAAGAAGCAAGTATCTGCAATTTTTCTGCGGATGAATAGAGGAACAAGATGCAAATCAGTACAAGCTCTTTTATAAGATGATTTTGGAAGTTGAAATTTGTTTGCAATGAACCTAATGAACTTACGTTGAATAGATTCCAATTTGTCTTGATACGTCAGATAAGAAGGATTCCTTATTTGAGAAGCATACTCAAGGTGGCTACGTACTAACGAACAGTATATAACTTTTACGGTTTTCATTTTTTTGCATGGTTTACTGGCACGAATAACAAAACCTAATGCTTTATATGCTTTATTCGTGATGTGATTTATATGCTGATCAAAAATAAGTTTCGCATCATATATAACACCAAGATCTTTTACTGTATTCGATCTAGGTATTGAACAATCTTTTAAGCGGTAATCAAAATGGAAAGGTTGTCTTTTTCTGGTAAAAGAAATTAAATTACATTTTTTTACATTAAGGTCTAATTTATTTAATTTACAATATTTATCCAAGTTAGAGAGATCATTTTGAAGAATGACTGCATCGTTAGTATTGTTAACAATACGATAGGCTTTTAAATCGTCTGCAAAAAGTAGAAAGTACGAATTTGTGAAACAGTTATCTATATCGTTAATGAAAATGATAAACAGAAATGGACCCAATAAAGAACCTTGCGGAACACCAGAAGGTACAGTCATCCAGTTAGATTTAAAACCATTAAGTACAACTGATTGTAATCTGTTATTTATGTATGACGAGAACCATCGAAAGAGGTCACCCCTAATTCCCATATTAGCCAACTTAAGCAAAAGTAAATTGTGATCTATTCGATCGAATGCTTTACTACAATCTGTATATACCACATCAATTTGATTATGGTTATCTAGATTTGTAGCAAGAAAATCTGAAAATAATGTCAAGTTAGAAACAGTTGATCTGCCTTTTACAAATCCATGTTGGTGCTGACTAATATAAGACTTAAATGCGCTGTAGCATTGGTCGTATACAATTCGTTCAAAAATTTTCGCTACAAGACAGAGTTTTGAAATTGGTCGATAGTTTTCGACCCTGTGTTTTGGACCATTTTTATGAATAGGAGAAATGTAAGCTGATTTCCACAGTAACGGCATTTGACCTTCATGTATAGATCTTCTAAATAGGATTGATAGTGGTAGGGCTAACTGAGCAGAACAATTGATAAGAAATCGTGCAGAAATTGCATCAGGACCAGCCGATTTATTAGGTTTAATTGACTTTAGAGCCTTTTCAATTAATTTAGGAATAATTTCTATTGTAGTGATATCATTTTTTGTAGAATAAATTAATGTTGTAGGTTGATTACTTAATATAGACGTTGTAGTCGTTTTTTGATAAGTCGAGTAAAAGTATGATGAGAACAGCTCACAAATGCCTTCACCAGAATTAGATGAAACATTGTTATACGTCATTGAATTCGGAAAGTAATTAGTTGAATATTTGGAAAGACTTCGCTTCATATACGACCAAAAAAGTTTCGAGTT
>JBBEEQ010000064.1:0-41370 GCA_037950945.1 Hypolimnas misippus
CGGGTGACTGATCAGTTAAAACGCGTTGGTAAGTCGCATACATTAGTAGCCGCGATTGATAAACCGAAATTAAGTTCTGCCCAGGTGATTCCACGTTATGTAAAATGTTCATTTTGTAACGATCACATACAATTTCATCCCTGTCCGGGAATTTTTGAAAAAATCAATCGATGAACGCATGAATATTGCCATCGAGAAAAAATGGTGCTTAAATTGTTTGAAGGCTTCTCATCAATTAAGAAATTGTCAATCAATATTCTCGTGTCATACATGCAAAACGCAAGCATCACACTTTGCTTCATCGTGACAAATCTAGTGAATCAGATACATCATCCACTTTGGTATCACGATCACCAACAAATACAACAGTGTTATTAGCGACGGGCTATCGTACAAGTTAGAGATGCTTTGGGGGATCTGCAATCGTTTCGTGCCTTGTTTGACACAGGCAGTCAAAGTAATTTTATCACCAAATCAGCAGTTAAGCGTTTAAACCTAAAATGTAATAAAACATCTGCTTATGTGAGTGCGCTAGGGAGGCACCTACGTCAATTATAGGTGATGTTTTCTGTTCCATAGGGACAAAGGATAAAATAATTTTCAATTTAGATTTCCACGATCATTACAAAAATTTGCGGTGATCAGCCTATTGCATCATTGAATACCTCTGGTTGGTCACATATTAAATCTTTGGAGTTGGCTGATCCTGGTTTTGACATTCCTGGCCCTATTGATATTTTATTTGCCGCGGATGTATTTACCGAATCTCTCCTTAACCAACAAGTCAAAGGCAAACCCTAACCAACCTACTGCTTTTAATTCTGTCTTCGGCTGGCTTCTCTTAGGCAAGACTCACCTTGGCTAATAATGTATTATTGCAGAGCACATCAGATGTTGACATCCCACTGAATTCATTAGTTCAACGTTTTTGGGAGTTAGAATCTGTTCCGAAAGCAAACTGTTTATCTCCCGATGAATCACTCTGTGAACGAAAATTTGTCTCGGAACATACTCGTGACGAAACAAATCGGTATATGTTACGTTTACCTTTTAAAGATAATTCCGAGCCTACCTTCGTTGGTTCCCGAGATGTTGCCTTACGGCGCTTTTACGCTATTGAACGGAGATTGATGCGGGATCCGGATTTACGTAATCAATACAATGAGTTTATGACAGATTATATCAAATCAGGTCACATGTCGTTAGTTCCGGCACATGAATTAGAAAAGGGTAAATATTACATCCCACATCATTGTGTTTTGCGACCCGAATCAACAACCACCCGTCCTCCGTGTAGTATTTGATGCGTCTGCCAAAGACTATAACGGCCATCCTTTAAACGATACTCAACTCATTGGTCCGTAGTTACAACCTAATATTTTTGAAATACTTTTACATTTTCGCGAACATAAAATCGTTTTCATGGCGGATGTACGCCAGATGTACCGACAAATTTTGATTTCTCCAGACCACCGCGATTATCAACGTGTTCTTTGGAGAAACTCGCCTAACGAACCTCTCAAAGAATATCGTTTGAATACAGTCACATATGGTATCGCTTCTTCTCCTTTTCTTGCTTGTCGTTCTCTGAAACAGCTTGCTGAGACGAGGAGACTCATATCCGATAGCAAAACAAATAATATTGTCAGATGTGTACATCGATGACGTTGTCACAGGATGTGACTCATTTAAAGTCGCCTCAAGAGGCAAAATTACAAATAATTGCCATTTTTAATCAAGGATGTTTTCGACTTAGGAAATGGGTTAGCAATGATCTAAATCTCTTATCTGATCTTCCTATGAGGATTGTTTAACTGATTCTGTCTCTCTCGATCATTCCGAACCATCGATTTTAAAGGTTCTTGGTCTGAAATGGGATCCGAATTTGGATGCCTTTCTTTTCGAAATACAGCCGTTAGATCAACCTTGCACAAAGCGATCGATTTTGAGTTCACTTGCTCGTGTTTTTGATCCGCTCGGATTCTTGTCTCCAATTACAATTCAAGCGAAGTGTCTCATTCAAAACTGTGGATTCTTGGAATCAGTTGGGATCAATCGCCACCTGATGAGGTAGTCCAGACGTGGAATACATACTGTAATCAGTTGTCTAACCTAAATCAACTCAAAATCCCTCGAAGGCTAACATGTACAAATGCGAAATCCTACGAACTACACGGTTTTTCTGACAGTTCTGAAATCGCATACGGAGCTGTTATTTATTTACGCGTTACCGACGAAAATGGTAAAATTAACATTTTCTTCGTTTGTTCTAAGGCTCGAGTGGTTCCGCTAAAACGTATATCTTTACCTCGATTAGAGCTTTGCGCTGCTGTCCTTCTTGCCGATTTGTATTTGTTTGCGCGTGACACATACCTTTCTCGTATTTCATTCGATGCAGTTCACTTATGGTCAGATTCCACTATTGTTCTCTCCTGGTTACGCTCTCCTTCAAATCGTTGGGCTACTTTTGTAGCTAACCGCGTGAGCCACATACAAGAAATTACTCCTATCGACACTTGGCATCATGTAGCTACGGGAGATAAACCAGCAGATATTTGTTCTCGCGGTTTATTTCCTAACGACATCATCAACAACTCGTTATGGTGGGCGGGACCAAGCTGGCTCTCCCAGGATCATCGATCTTGGCCTTCGAGTCTGGATAAAATATCTAACGAAGACAAGGTAACTGTTGAAGTTGAAGCACGTAAACCGGTCGTTTTGGTAGTGGAACACGATGATGGTAAAAATAACTTTAACATATTTGACGACTTATTAAATCGTTACTCTTCATTACAAAAAATCGTAAGCGTTCTAACTTATATTTATCGTTTTATTGTAAATGCGCGTAATCCAGCTAAAGCCAATCGTAGTCACTTTCTTAATAATATAGAACGACATCATTCTTTGATGCAAATTGTTAAATCTATACAAAGGCGATTCTTTTCTGAAGAAATTTCTAATCTCAAATCAAAAAAACCGCTACTTAAACATTTTCGTAAACTCAACCCTTTTCTGGACAGTCAAGGTGTTCTTAGGGTGGGCGGCAGAATATCTTGATCTGGATTAGAGTACGAGCATAAACACCCTGCACTTCTACCGTCAACCCATCCGCTAACTCTTTTAATTATCGATTACATTCATCGTAATTATTGTCATCCCGGTATAAATACAACTCATTTTTTGTTATTGCAACAATTTTGGATTATCTCAGCAAAGCGTACTATTCGTCATCATCTTTCAAAGTGTATTCAGTGTTATCGGCTCCATCCTCAGCCCCTACAACCGTTTATGAGCGACTTACCATCCTATCGAGTCAATCAAGTAAAACCATTTTCTAAAGTAGGAGTTGATTACGGTGGACCGTTCCGTATTAGACTGGGTTCTCATCTCGGAGCTAAGATCGATAAGGCCTATTTATGTTTATTCGTCTGTCTAACCACGAAAGCTGTTCATTTGGAAGTAGTTTCGACACTGTCCGCGGAAGGTTTCATCGCAGCATTAAGACGCTTTGTAGGACGCCGCGGACGATGTAATACAATTCATGCGGATTGTGGTACTAATTTCGTCGGTGCTAGAAATCATTTATCGTCTCTAATGCAACACGCTTCTAATGCAGAAAAAATCGAATTTAAATTTAATCCACCGGGTGCTCCACATTTTGGAGGTGTATGGAAAATACAAATTAAAGCTGCTAAGTCTCACTTGCTTCGAGTCGTTGGTGATCAGGTTTTTAACATTCGAAGAACTTTCTACGCTTTTTATTCAAATTGAAGCTGTTCTAAATTCAAGGCCGCTGTGCCCTATTAGTTCTGATCCCAATGATCTTTCAGTCTTAACGCCAGGACATTTTCTTACCTTAGAGCCTCTAACGGCTGTTCCCGATGAAGATCTCTCAGGTGTTAATATTAAACGGCTTCATCGTTGGCAACTGTTACAATTATTTCATCAGATTTTTTGGTCTAGATGGAAACACGAATATTTAAATTCACTCACACAACGGTCTAAATGGACCAAGGATTCTAAACCGTTAAAAATAGGTTCGATGGTAATTATTAAGGACGAGAATCGTATTCCTTTACACTGGTCTATAGGTAGAGTTACCGATCTTATATCTGGTGCTGACGGAATAACACGAATTGCAGTGGTAAGAACTTCCAACAACAATCGAATTCAACGACCATTGGTGAAGCTCTGCCCTTTACCAATCGAGGACTAATTGTTTCTATTATTTTCAACCGTAGTTAAGCATATATTTAAGTTTAATCGCATAATTTTTAGGGTTTCGTACCTTAAAAGGAAAAACGGAACCCTTATAGGATCACTTTGTTGTCCGTCTGTCTGTCTGTCTGTCTGTCTGTCTGTCTGTCGGGATGTCAACCCTTTTTTCTCAGAAATGCATAGACGTATCATGTTGAAATTAATATCATATACTCAAGTCTATGATGACATGCGGCCGTGAAAATATTAAAGTTCTAAGTCAACGCAATCAAAAGATAATGGAAAATATGTCGTATATTTTGACCATTTTAGCGTTTTCGCAAGGGAATCAAAACCTATAGGGTACTTCCCATTGACCTAGCACGATGAAATTTGGCAAGAAGTAAGATCTTATGGTACAAATAAAGGAAAAAATCTGAAAACTGTAAATTTTTGTATGTATGTTTGTCTGTTTGTAAGTTTGTCTTTCAACCTTTTTCTCAGAAACGCGTGAAGGTAACAAATTTTTATCAACGTCAAGTACTCAAAGTTGTAATTACTAAGAGCTGTGAAAAAATCAAACTTCTAAGTTAACGCAATCAAAAGATACGGTCATTTATATCACATATTTTAAGTATGATAGCGTTTTTAACGTTTTCGCAAGGGAATCAAAACCTATAGGGTACTTCCCATTGACCAAGCATTATGAAATTTGGCCAGGAGCAAGGTCCTTTAGTATACATAAAGGAAAAAATCCGAAAACTGTAAATTTCTGTTCGCCTGTCTGTCAGTCTGTACGTCTGTCTTTTAACCTTTTTCTCAGGAACGCGTAAATGTATCAAGTTGTAAATTGATCAAGCGGAAAATATATTAATCTTAGAATTAAAATTATATGTACTTGTGACAAATTAACATCGAAGTTGACCATGGTCAAAAAAACAATTTTACAAACACTGAGAAGAAATTTGTATCACTACGAAAACATTAAAAAGCAGCAAACCTTTATAAACAACGCAATGCAATCTATATATCGCAGCTAACAAAATGATAGCGCGATGCAGCGTACAACTAATGCCATCTATTACAACATTATGACATTAACTGTGATATAATTCTGCTCGATTAATAAAAATTTTTATTTTAATTATTATTTAAACGCTAAAAATTATAAAATTAACTTTTCATTTAAAAGTTTTATCGTCGATTTATAACGTCATTACGTAATTAACATTCAATATAAGAGCTTCGCGCGATTTGATTTAAGTACTCGTATTGACTTAGTACGAAAATTTTAAAATTGAAACTATAAATTCTTTATTCTCAGACTGCCTGAAATATTTCAATGTTATCCATATTAATGCTCAGAGTATTCCTGCACATTATCCCGATTCCCTTCCCGATTATCCCCTTCTACTTCCTACTCTCTTCCTGGATTTCATTTGATTCGTAACGACCGTGTAGGTCGGGCAGGTGGTGGAGTGGCGATATATCTCCGCTCTCACATTCCGTTTTCAATTGTAAGCAAATCGACACCTCTGTCCGTTGAAGGGGCTGAACACCTTTTTATTGAGGTTATCTTTGGTCATATTAAGATGCTATTAGGTGTTTACTATAGTTGTTTCATTACCATAATTTAAACGCAGTTGTATCATAACAATCGATATGTAAGGCAATTTAGTATAATAGCAACACAGCCATCCGGCTGTCATGCGCGCCGTATTTGTCAAAACTTTGGAGCGAATGCAAGGAATGACACTTGTCACTGGGAAAAGAGACATTGACCTCGCGCGCGCGCTTTAAAATCGAAAACTGTTGTCTAACCGAAAATCCCTGTACCATCGTGACGGAGGTGTGGATCATCGAGTGCAGTAGCAGTCCAAGGTACGTGCGTGCATTGTACTTGCTATTGTCTAGTTCCTTATATATCGATAACATCGTTGGACTTCGCGTCTGTCCCAATGTGGCATGGGCTACCATACCAGGTGCAAATTGCTACATTTTTTGGTGCCGAAACCCGGGATTTCCACCTCTTTTGAACGTTTAAATCGATCAATCTGTGTATGGTATTTCTGGTTGATTAGTATACTCTTAAAATTGTAATCGTATCATTAACAGCATAATCGCCATATTGTTCTCGCAATTTTAATTTCTATTAATCAGAATTATTACATACATTGAAATCTATACAAACAACTCATCGAACAGGGATTTATCGTCGTTAAAACATTAATTTATTGTAAGATCAACTAAATAATCAATTCAATTATTCGGTGTTTAGTTTTTTTTTTCAAATCGGCTTGCAATAATTTTATGTTTGTAATCTTTCATATAATTTCATCGTTGATAATTTAACATTAAAACGTTTACATAAACATTAATATATTTATAACACATCAAATAGCTATAAATCTTTTAATAATTTCTCAAACTGTAAGGTAGATTGATTTTAAAAATCGATTGCCGTTAAATCATCTATCTTAATATAAATAAGGTTCAATTTTCTTTGATTGCTTAGTCGTACGCGTTAGGTCGTACGAGAGATAAGAACAGAGACACTGTTCTTATCTCTCGTACGACCTAACGCGCAAGTCCATACGTTCTTTATTCGAATCGTCGCTCATAAACGACGTTACTTGAGGGTTGTACTGTACCTATTATATCGTATAATTCTTGTTTAAAGATTTACTTTTATTTTAAAACATAAAATCGGTAACTTTACTATTACGTGCATTGTATTGTTCGTTTATACTTTAATTTACTTTCTTCATAATTCGTGGTTTAAAATTTGAAAATAATATTAAAATTGTTTAGTTTATTAATTCATTAAAAATGTCTCTTTTAAGTAAACGTAAATTAAGCACTTTTAAAAGGTCTAAATCGAAATCTGTGGATGTTGAATACACTACGCAGGACATACCGTCCTTACGTAGAAAACGAACAATTGCTTATAAGCGGTTGAGTAAGGCTTTGGAAATCGGTCTTTTGTCAATGACTGATAATACTCAGCGGGAATTATTTTTCTCGTATTATCAGGATATTAAAAATATAGCCGCGAATTTCGAAAATGCTCATTTAACTATACTTGAAATTTTAGATGACACTGAAAGTGATGATGTCGAAATTCAGGAGCGTTTTGATGAGATGTTTTACAAAACTTTATCGATTTATCGTGGTTTAACCAAATGTGAGTTTTCTAACAACTCGGGGAGTTCTTCGTCAAATATTCGTCTGCCCAAAATTCAGCTTCCTAGTTTTTCCGGTGATATTAAACGGTGGCTTGAGTATTTTGATACATTTAACTCACTAATACATAATTCCACCACACTTACCGACACGGAGAAATTTCATTATTTAATATCCTCTCTTAGCGGTGATGCGTTATCTGTTGTTAAAGCATTCCCTATGACACATGAACACTACAGCGATGCATACAAAGCTCTTACTGCGCGTTATAAGAATAAGCGCGAATTGGCTTTTACGTGCTGGAGAGATATCAATTTTAATTATAGTGATGCTCACGTTTTTCGTAAATCTCTAGACTTGTTTGAAGAAAACTTAAGTATTTTAAAAGCACTTAATTTACCGATTATTAATTGGGATTTTATTTTGGTTTATCACATACTATCAAAGCTAGTAAGTGGGTTGCGTCGTGATTTTGAAGAAAAATATTCACACATTGAATTACCGTCTTACCATCAATTAAAAGACTTTCTTCAGTCTAAATGCGAGGCTTTATTGCGAGATACACATTTCTTTGAGCAACCAAAATCGATTAAGCCCGCGCAGAAATTTTCTGTACGGGTGACTGATCAGTTAAAACGCGTTGGTAAGTCGCATACATTAGTAGCCGCGATTGATAAACCGAAATTAAGTTCTGCCCAGGTGATTCCACGTTATGTAAAATGTTCATTTTGTAACGATTCACATACAATTTCATCCTGTCCGGAATTTTTGAAAAAATCAATCGATGAACGCATGAATATTGCCATCGAGAAAAAATGGTGCTTTAATTGTTTGAAGGCTTCTCATCAATTAAGAAATTGTCAATCAATATTCTCGTGTCATACATGCAAACGCAAGCATCACACTTTGCTTCATCGTGACAAATCTAGTGAATCAGATACATCATCCACTTTGGTATCACGATCACCAACAAATACAACAGTGTTATTAGCGACGGCTATCGTACAAGTTAGAGATGCTTTGGGGGATCTGCAATCGTTTCGTGCCTTGTTTGACACAGGCAGTCAAAGTAATTTTATCACCAAATCAGCAGTTAAGCGTTTAAACCTAAAATGTAATAAAACATCTGCTTATGTGAGTGCGCTAGGGGAGGCACCTACGTCAATTATAGGTGATGTTTTCTGTTCCATAGGGACAAAGGATAAAATAATTTTCAATTTAGATTTCCACGTCATTACAAAAATTTGCGGTGATCAGCCTATTGCATCATTGAATACCTCAGGTTGGTCACATATTAAATCTTTGGAGTTGGCTGATCCTGGTTTTGACATTCCTGGCCCTATTGATATTTTATTTGCCGCGGATGTATTTACCGAATCTCTCCTTAACCAACAAGTCAAAGGCAACCCTAACCAACCTACTGCTTTTAATTCTGTCTTCGGCTGGCTTCTCTTAGGCAAGACTCACTTGGCTAATAATGTATTATTGCAGAGCACATCAGATGTTGACATCCCACTGAATTCATTAGTTCAACGTTTTTGGGAGTTAGAATCTGTTCCGAAAGCAAACTGTTTATCTCCCGATGAATCACTCTGTGAACGAAAATTTGTCTCGGAACATACTCGTGACGAAACAAATCGGTATATGTTACGTTTACCTTTTAAAGATAATTCCGAGCCTACCTTCGTTGGTTCCCGAGATGTTGCCTTACGGCGCTTTTACGCTATTGAACGGAGATTGATGCGGGATCCGGATTTACGTAATCAATACAATGAGTTTATGACAGATTATATCAAATCAGGTCACATGTCGTTAGTTCCGGCACATGAATTAGAAAAGGGTAAATATTACATCCCACATCATTGTGTTTTGCGACCCGATTCAACAACCACCCGTCTCCGTGTAGTATTTGATGCGTCTGCCAAAGACTATAACGGCCATCCTTTAAACGATACTCAACTCATTGGTCCGTAGTTACAACCTAATATTTTTGAAATACTTTTACATTTTCGCGAACATAAAATCGTTTTCATGGCGGATGTACGCCAGATGTACCGACAAATTTTGATTTCTCCAGACCACCGCGATTATCAACGTGTTCTTTGGAGAAACTCGCCTAACGAACCTCTCAAAGAATATCGTTTGAATACAGTCACATATGGTATCGCTTCTTCTCCTTTTCTTGCTTGTCGTTCTCTGAAACAGCTTGCTGAAGACGAAGGAGACTCATATCCGATAGCAAAACAAATAATATTGTCAGATGTGTACATCGATGACGTTGTCACAGGATGTGACTCATTTAAAGTCGCTCAAGAGGCAAAATTACAAATAATTGCCATTTTTAATCAAGGATGTTTTCGACTTAGGAAATGGGTTAGCAATGATCTAAATCTCTTATCTGATCTTCCTACTGAGGATTGTTTAACTGATTCTGTCTCTCTCGATCATTCCGAACCATCGATTTTAAAGGTTCTTGGTCTGAAATGGGATCCGAATTTGGATGCCTTTCTTTTCGAAATACAGCCGTTAGATCAACCTTGCACAAAGCGATCGATTTTGAGTTCACTTGCTCGTGTTTTTGATCCGCTCGGATTCTTGTCTCCAATTACAATTCAAGCGAAGTGTCTCATTCAAAAACTGTGGATTCTTGGAATCAGTTGGGATCAATCGCCACCTGATGAGGTAGTCCAGACGTGGAATACATACTGTAATCAGTTGTCTAACCTAAATCAACTCAAAATCCCTCGAAGGCTAACATGTACAAATGCGAAATCCTACGAACTACACGGTTTTTCTGACAGTTCTGAAATCGCATACGGAGCTGTTATTTATTTACGCGTTACCGACGAAAATGGTAAAATTAACATTTTCTTCGTTTGTTCTAAGGCTCGAGTGGTTCCGCTAAAACGTATATCTTTACCTCGATTAGAGCTTTGCGCTGCTGTCCTTCTTGCCGATTTGTATTTGTTTGCGCGTGACACATACCTTTCTCGTATTTCATTCGATGCAGTTCACTTATGGTCAGATTCCACTATTGTTCTCTCCTGGTTACGCTCTCCTTCAAATCTTTGGGCTACTTTTGTAGCTAACCGCGTGAGCCACATACAAGAAATTACTCCTATCGACACTTGGCATCATGTAGCTACGGGAGATAAACCAGCAGATATTTGTTCTCGCGGTTTATTTCCTAACGACATCATCAACAACTCGTTATGGTGGGCGGGACCAAGCTGGCTCTCCCAGGATCATCGATCTTGGCCTTCGAGTCTGGATAAAATATCTAACGAAGACAAGGTAACTGTTGAAGTTGAAGCACGTAAACCGGTCGTTTTGGTAGTGGAACACGATGATGGTAAAAATAACTTTAACATATTTGACGACTTATTAAATCGTTACTCTTCATTACAAAAAATCGTAAGCGTTCTAACTTATATTTATCGTTTTATTGTAAATGCGCGTAATCCAGCTAAAGCCAATCGTAGTCACTTTCTTAATAATATAGAACGACATCATTCTTTGATGCAAATTGTTAAATCTATACAAAGGCGATTCTTTTCTGAAGAAATTTCTAATCTCAAATCAAAAAAACCGCTACTTAAACATTTTCGTAAACTCAACCCTTTTCTGGACAGTCAAGGTGTTCTTAGGGTGGGCGGCAGAATATCTTGATCTGGATTAGAGTACGAGCATAAACACCCTGCACTTCTACCGTCAACCCATCCGCTAACTCTTTTAATTATCGATTACATTCATCGTAATTATTGTCATCCCGGTATAAATACAACTCATTTTTTGTTATTGCAACAATTTTGGATTATCTCAGCAAAGCGTACTATTCGTCATCATCTTTCAAAGTGTATTCAGTGTTATCGGCTCCATCCTCAGCCCCTACAACCGTTTATGAGCGACTTACCATCCTATCGAGTCAATCAAGTAAAACCATTTTCTAAAGTAGGAGTTGATTACGGTGGACCGTTCCGTATTAGACTGGGTTCTCATCTCGGAGCTAAGATCGATAAGGCCTATTTATGTTTATTCGTCTGTCTAACCACGAAAGCTGTTCATTTGGAAGTAGTTTCGACACTGTCCGCGGAAGGTTTCATCGCAGCATTAAGACGCTTTGTAGGACGCCGCGGACGATGTAATACAATTCATGCGGATTGTGGTACTAATTTCGTCGGTGCTAGAAATCATTTATCGTCTCTAATGCAACACGCTTCTAATGCAGAAAAAATCGAATTTAAATTTAATCCACCGGGTGCTCCACATTTTGGAGGTGTATGGAAAATACAAATTAAAGCTGCTAAGTCTCACTTGCTTCGAGTCGTTGGTGATCAGGTTTTAACATTCGAAGAACTTTCTACGCTTTTTATTCAAATTGAAGCTGTTCTAAATTCAAGGCCGCTGTGCCCTATTAGTTCTGATCCCAATGATCTTTCAGTCTTAACGCCAGGACATTTTCTTACCTTAGAGCCTCTAACGGCTGTTCCCGATGAAGATCTCTCAGGTGTTAATATTAAACGGCTTCATCGTTGGCAACTGTTACAATTATTTCATCAGATTTTTTGGTCTAGATGGAAACACGAATATTTAAATTCACTCACACAACGGTCTAAATGGACCAAGGATTCTAAACCGTTAAAAATAGGTTCGATGGTAATTATTAAGGACGAGAATCGTATTCCTTTACACTGGTCTATAGGTAGAGTTACCGATCTTATATCTGGTGCTGACGGAATAACACGAATTGCAGTGGTAAGAACTTCCAACAACAATCGAATTCAACGACCATTGGTGAAGCTCTGCCCTTTACCAATCGAGGACTAATTGTTTCTATTATTTTCAACCGTAGTTAAGCATATATTTAAGTTTAATCGCATAATTTTTAGGGTTTCGTACCTTAAAAGGAAAAACGGAACCCTTATAGGATCACTTTGTTGTCCGTCTGTCTGTCTGTCTGTCTGTCTGTCTGTCTGTCGGGATGTCAACCCTTTTTTCTCAGAAATGCATAGACGTATCATGTTGAAATTAATATCATATACTCAAGTCTATGATGACATGCGGCCGTGAAAATATTAAAGTTCTAAGTCAACGCAATCAAAAGATAATGGAAAATATGTCGTATATTTTGACCATTTTAGCGTTTTCGCAAGGGAATCAAAACCTATAGGGTACTTCCCATTGACCTAGCACGATGAAATTTGGCAAGAAGTAAGATCTTATGGTACAAATAAAGGAAAAAATCTGAAAACTGTAAATTTTTGTATGTATGTTTGTCTGTTTGTAAGTTTGTCTTTCAACCTTTTTCTCAGAAACGCGTGAAGGTAACAAATTTTTATCAACGTCAAGTACTCAAAGTTGTAATTACTAAGAGCTGTGAAAAAATCAAACTTCTAAGTTAACGCAATCAAAAGATACGGTCATTTATATCACATATTTTAAGTATGATAGCGTTTTTAACGTTTTCGCAAGGGAATCAAAACCTATAGGGTACTTCCCATTGACCAAGCATTATGAAATTTGGCCAGGAGCAAGGTCCTTTAGTATACATAAAGGAAAAAATCCGAAAACTGTAAATTTCTGTTCGCCTGTCTGTCAGTCTGTACGTCTGTCTTTTAACCTTTTTCTCAGGAACGCGTAAATGTATCAAGTTGTAAATTGATCAAGCGGAAAATATATTAATCTTAGAATTAAAATTATATGTACTTGTGACAAATTAACATCGAAGTTGACCATGGTCAAAAAAACAATTTTACAAACACTGAGAAGAAATTTGTATCACTACGAAAACATTAAAAAGCAGCAAACCTTTATAAACAACGCAATGCAATCTATATATCGCAGCTAACAAAATGATAGCGCGATGCAGCGTACAACTAATGCCATCTATTACAACATTATGACATTAACTGTGATATAATTCTGCTCGATTAATAAAAATTTTTATTTTAATTATTATTTAAACGCTAAAAATTATAAAATTAACTTTTCATTTAAAAGTTTTATCGTCGATTTATAACGTCATTACGTAATTAACATTCAATATAAGAGCTTCGCGCGATTTGATTTAAGTACTCGTATTGACTTAGTACGAAAATTTTAAAATTGAAACTATAAATTCTTTATTCTCAGACTGCCTGAAATATTTCAATGTTATCCATATTAATGCTCAGAGTATTCCTGCACATTATCCCGATTCCCTTCCCGATTATCCCCTTCTACTTCCTACTCTCTTCCTGGATTTCATTTGATTCGTAACGACCGTGTAGGTCGGGCAGGTGGTGGAGTGGCGATATATCTCCGCTCTCACATTCCGTTTTCAATTGTAAGCAAATCGACACCTCTGTCCGTTGAAGGGGCTGAACACCTTTTTATTGAGGTTATCTTTGGTCATATTAAGATGCTATTAGGTGTTTACTATAGTTGTTTCATTACCATAATTTAAACGCAGTTGTATCATAACAATCGATATGTAAGGCAATTTAGTATAATAGCAACACAGCCATCCGGCTGTCATGCGCGCCGTATTTGTCAAAACTTTGGAGCGAATGCAAGGAATTGACACTTGTCACTGGGAAAAGAGACATTGACCTCGCGCGCGCGCTTTAAAATCGAAAACTGTTGTCTAACCGAAAATCCCTGTACCATCGTGACGGAGGTGTGGATCATCGAGTGCAGTAGCAGTCCAAGGTACGTGCGTGCATTGTACTTGCTATTGTCTAGTTCCTTATATATCGATAACATCGTTGGACTTCGCGTCTGTCCCAATGTGGCATGGGCTACCATACCAGGTGCAAATTGCTACATTTTTTGGTGCCGAAACCCGGGATTTCCACCTCTTTTGAACGTTTAAATCGATCAATCTGTGTATGGTATTTCTGGTTGATTAGTATACTCTTAAAATTGTAATCGTATCATTAACAGCATAATCGCCATATTGTTCTCGCAATTTTAATTTCTATTAATCAGAATTATTACATACATTGAAATCTATACAAACAACTCATCGAACAGGGATTTATCGTCGTTAAAACATTAATTTATTGTAAGATCAACTAAATAATCAATTCAATTATTCGGTGTTTAGTTTTTTTTTTCAAATCGGCTTGCAATAATTTTATGTTTGTAATCTTTCATATAATTTCATCGTTGATAATTTAACATTAAAACGTTTACATAAACATTAATATATTTATAACACATCAAATAGCTATAAATCTTTTAATAATTTCTCAAACTGTAAGGTAGATTGATTTTAAAAATCGATTGCCGTTAAATCATCTATCTTAATATAAATAAGGTTCAATTTTCTTTGATTGCTTAGTCGTACGCGTTAGGTCGTACGAGAGATAAGAACAGAGACACTGTTCTTATCTCTCGTACGACCTAACGCGCAAGTCCATACGTTCTTTATTCGAATCGTCGCTCATAAACGACGTTACTTGAGGGTTGTACTGTACCTATTATATCGTATAATTCTTGTTTAAAGATTTACTTTTATTTTAAAACATAAAATCGGTAACTTTACTATTACGTGCATTGTATTGTTCGTTTATACTTTAATTTACTTTCTTCATAATTCGTGGTTTAAAATTTGAAAATAATATTAAAATTGTTTAGTTTATTAATTCATTAAAAATGTCTCTTTTAAGTAAACGTAAATTAAGCACTTTTAAAAGGTCTAAATCGAAATCTGTGGATGTTGAATACACTACGCAGGACATACCGTCCTTACGTAGAAAACGAACAATTGCTTATAAGCGGTTGAGTAAGGCTTTGGAAATCGGTCTTTTGTCAATGACTGATAATACTCAGCGGGAATTATTTTTCTCGTATTATCAGGATATTAAAAATATAGCCGCGAATTTCGAAAATGCTCATTTAACTATACTTGAAATTTTAGATGACACTGAAAGTGATGATGTCGAAATTCAGGAGCGTTTTGATGAGATGTTTTACAAAACTTTATCGATTTATCGTGGTTTAACCAAATGTGAGTTTTCTAACAACTCGGGGAGTTCTTCGTCAAATATTCGTCTGCCCAAAATTCAGCTTCCTAGTTTTTCCGGTGATATTAAACGGTGGCTTGAGTATTTTGATACATTTAACTCACTAATACATAATTCCACCACACTTACCGACACGGAGAAATTTCATTATTTAATATCCTCTCTTAGCGGTGATGCGTTATCTGTTGTTAAAGCATTCCCTATGACACATGAACACTACAGCGATGCATACAAAGCTCTTACTGCGCGTTATAAGAATAAGCGCGAATTGGCTTTTACGTGCTGGAGAGATATCAATTTTAATTATAGTGATGCTCACGTTTTTCGTAAATCTCTAGACTTGTTTGAAGAAAACTTAAGTATTTTAAAAGCACTTAATTTACCGATTATTAATTGGGATTTTATTTTGGTTTATCACATACTATCAAAGCTAGTAAGTGGGTTGCGTCGTGATTTTGAAGAAAAATATTCACACATTGAATTACCGTCTTACCATCAATTAAAAGACTTTCTTCAGTCTAAATGCGAGGCTTTATTGCGAGATACACATTTCTTTGAGCAACCAAAATCGATTAAGCCCGCGCAGAAATTTTCTGTACGGGTGACTGATCAGTTAAAACGCGTTGGTAAGTCGCATACATTAGTAGCCGCGATTGATAAACCGAAATTAAGTTCTGCCCAGGTGATTCCACGTTATGTAAAATGTTCATTTTGTAACGATTCACATACAATTTCATCCTGTCCGGAATTTTTGAAAAAATCAATCGATGAACGCATGAATATTGCCATCGAGAAAAAATGGTGCTTTAATTGTTTGAAGGCTTCTCATCAATTAAGAAATTGTCAATCAATATTCTCGTGTCATACATGCAAACGCAAGCATCACACTTTGCTTCATCGTGACAAATCTAGTGAATCAGATACATCATCCACTTTGGTATCACGATCACCAACAAATACAACAGTGTTATTAGCGACGGCTATCGTACAAGTTAGAGATGCTTTGGGGGATCTGCAATCGTTTCGTGCCTTGTTTGACACAGGCAGTCAAAGTAATTTTATCACCAAATCAGCAGTTAAGCGTTTAAACCTAAAATGTAATAAAACATCTGCTTATGTGAGTGCGCTAGGGGAGGCACCTACGTCAATTATAGGTGATGTTTTCTGTTCCATAGGGACAAAGGATAAAATAATTTTCAATTTAGATTTCCACGTCATTACAAAAATTTGCGGTGATCAGCCTATTGCATCATTGAATACCTCAGGTTGGTCACATATTAAATCTTTGGAGTTGGCTGATCCTGGTTTTGACATTCCTGGCCCTATTGATATTTTATTTGCCGCGGATGTATTTACCGAATCTCTCCTTAACCAACAAGTCAAAGGCAACCCTAACCAACCTACTGCTTTTAATTCTGTCTTCGGCTGGCTTCTCTTAGGCAAGACTCACTTGGCTAATAATGTATTATTGCAGAGCACATCAGATGTTGACATCCCACTGAATTCATTAGTTCAACGTTTTTGGGAGTTAGAATCTGTTCCGAAAGCAAACTGTTTATCTCCCGATGAATCACTCTGTGAACGAAAATTTGTCTCGGAACATACTCGTGACGAAACAAATCGGTATATGTTACGTTTACCTTTTAAAGATAATTCCGAGCCTACCTTCGTTGGTTCCCGAGATGTTGCCTTACGGCGCTTTTACGCTATTGAACGGAGATTGATGCGGGATCCGGATTTACGTAATCAATACAATGAGTTTATGACAGATTATATCAAATCAGGTCACATGTCGTTAGTTCCGGCACATGAATTAGAAAAGGGTAAATATTACATCCCACATCATTGTGTTTTGCGACCCGATTCAACAACCACCCGTCTCCGTGTAGTATTTGATGCGTCTGCCAAAGACTATAACGGCCATCCTTTAAACGATACTCAACTCATTGGTCCGTAGTTACAACCTAATATTTTTGAAATACTTTTACATTTTCGCGAACATAAAATCGTTTTCATGGCGGATGTACGCCAGATGTACCGACAAATTTTGATTTCTCCAGACCACCGCGATTATCAACGTGTTCTTTGGAGAAACTCGCCTAACGAACCTCTCAAAGAATATCGTTTGAATACAGTCACATATGGTATCGCTTCTTCTCCTTTTCTTGCTTGTCGTTCTCTGAAACAGCTTGCTGAAGACGAAGGAGACTCATATCCGATAGCAAAACAAATAATATTGTCAGATGTGTACATCGATGACGTTGTCACAGGATGTGACTCATTTAAAGTCGCTCAAGAGGCAAAATTACAAATAATTGCCATTTTTAATCAAGGATGTTTTCGACTTAGGAAATGGGTTAGCAATGATCTAAATCTCTTATCTGATCTTCCTACTGAGGATTGTTTAACTGATTCTGTCTCTCTCGATCATTCCGAACCATCGATTTTAAAGGTTCTTGGTCTGAAATGGGATCCGAATTTGGATGCCTTTCTTTTCGAAATACAGCCGTTAGATCAACCTTGCACAAAGCGATCGATTTTGAGTTCACTTGCTCGTGTTTTTGATCCGCTCGGATTCTTGTCTCCAATTACAATTCAAGCGAAGTGTCTCATTCAAAAACTGTGGATTCTTGGAATCAGTTGGGATCAATCGCCACCTGATGAGGTAGTCCAGACGTGGAATACATACTGTAATCAGTTGTCTAACCTAAATCAACTCAAAATCCCTCGAAGGCTAACATGTACAAATGCGAAATCCTACGAACTACACGGTTTTTCTGACAGTTCTGAAATCGCATACGGAGCTGTTATTTATTTACGCGTTACCGACGAAAATGGTAAAATTAACATTTTCTTCGTTTGTTCTAAGGCTCGAGTGGTTCCGCTAAAACGTATATCTTTACCTCGATTAGAGCTTTGCGCTGCTGTCCTTCTTGCCGATTTGTATTTGTTTGCGCGTGACACATACCTTTCTCGTATTTCATTCGATGCAGTTCACTTATGGTCAGATTCCACTATTGTTCTCTCCTGGTTACGCTCTCCTTCAAATCGTTGGGCTACTTTTGTAGCTAACCGCGTGAGCCACATACAAGAAATTACTCCTATCGACACTTGGCATCATGTAGCTACGGGAGATAAACCAGCAGATATTTGTTCTCGCGGTTTATTTCCTAACGACATCATCAACAACTCGTTATGGTGGGCGGGACCAAGCTGGCTCTCCCAGGATCATCGATCTTGGCCTTCGAGTCTGGATAAAATATCTAACGAAGACAAGGTAACTGTTGAAGTTGAAGCACGTAAACCGGTCGTTTTGGTAGTGGAACACGATGATGGTAAAAATAACTTTAACATATTTGACGACTTATTAAATCGTTACTCTTCATTACAAAAAATCGTAAGCGTTCTAACTTATATTTATCGTTTTATTGTAAATGCGCGTAATCCAGCTAAAGCCAATCGTAGTCACTTTCTTAATAATATAGAACGACATCATTCTTTGATGCAAATTGTTAAATCTATACAAAGGCGATTCTTTTCTGAAGAAATTTCTAATCTCAAATCAAAAAAACCGCTACTTAAACATTTTCGTAAACTCAACCCTTTTCTGGACAGTCAAGGTGTTCTTAGGGTGGGCGGCAGAATATCTTGATCTGGATTAGAGTACGAGCATAAACACCCTGCACTTCTACCGTCAACCCATCCGCTAACTCTTTTAATTATCGATTACATTCATCGTAATTATTGTCATCCCGGTATAAATACAACTCATTTTTTGTTATTGCAACAATTTTGGATTATCTCAGCAAAGCGTACTATTCGTCATCATCTTTCAAAGTGTATTCAGTGTTATCGGCTCCATCCTCAGCCCCTACAACCGTTTATGAGCGACTTACCATCCTATCGAGTCAATCAAGTAAAACCATTTTCTAAAGTAGGAGTTGATTACGGTGGACCGTTCCGTATTAGACTGGGTTCTCATCTCGGAGCTAAGATCGATAAGGCCTATTTATGTTTATTCGTCTGTCTAACCACGAAAGCTGTTCATTTGGAAGTAGTTTCGACACTGTCCGCGGAAGGTTTCATCGCAGCATTAAGACGCTTTGTAGGACGCCGCGGACGATGTAATACAATTCATGCGGATTGTGGTACTAATTTCGTCGGTGCTAGAAATCATTTATCGTCTCTAATGCAACACGCTTCTAATGCAGAAAAAATCGAATTTAAATTTAATCCACCGGGTGCTCCACATTTTGGAGGTGTATGGAAAATACAAATTAAAGCTGCTAAGTCTCACTTGCTTCGAGTCGTTGGTGATCAGGTTTTAACATTCGAAGAACTTTCTACGCTTTTTATTCAAATTGAAGCTGTTCTAAATTCAAGGCCGCTGTGCCCTATTAGTTCTGATCCCAATGATCTTTCAGTCTTAACGCCAGGACATTTTCTTACCTTAGAGCCTCTAACGGCTGTTCCCGATGAAGATCTCTCAGGTGTTAATATTAAACGGCTTCATCGTTGGCAACTGTTACAATTATTTCATCAGATTTTTTGGTCTAGATGGAAACACGAATATTTAAATTCACTCACACAACGGTCTAAATGGACCAAGGATTCTAAACCGTTAAAAATAGGTTCGATGGTAATTATTAAGGACGAGAATCGTATTCCTTTACACTGGTCTATAGGTAGAGTTACCGATCTTATATCTGGTGCTGACGGAATAACACGAATTGCAGTGGTAAGAACTTCCAACAACAATCGAATTCAACGACCATTGGTGAAGCTCTGCCCTTTACCAATCGAGGACTAATTGTTTCTATTATTTTCAACCGTAGTTAAGCATATATTTAAGTTTAATCGCATAATTTTTAGGGTTCCGTACCTTAAAAGGAAAAACGGAACCCTTATAGGATCACTTTGTTGTCCGTCTGTCTGTCTGTCTGTCTGTCTGTCGGGATGTCAACCCTTTTTTCTCAGAAATGCATAGACGTATCATGTTGAAATTAATATCATATACTCAAGTCTATGATGACATGCGGCCGTGAAAATATTAAAGTTCTAAGTCAACGCAATCAAAAGATAATGGAAAATATGTCGTATATTTTGACCATTTTAGCGTTTTCGCAAGGGAATCAAAACCTATAGGGTACTTCCCATTGACCTAGCACGATGAAATTTGGCAAGAAGTAAGATCTTAAGGTACAAATAAAGGAAAAAATCTGAAAACTGTAAATTTTTGTATGTATGTTTGTCTGTTTGTAAGTTTGTCTTTCAACCTTTTTCTCAGAAACGCGTGAAGGTAACAAATTTTTATCAACGTCAAGTACTCAAAGTTGTAATTACTAAGAGCTGTGAAAAAATCAAACTTCTAAGTTAACGCAATCAAAAGATACGGTCATTTATATCACATATTTTAAGTATGATAGCGTTTTTAACGTTTTCGCAAGGGAATCAAAACCTATAGGGTACTTCCCATTGACCAAGCATTATGAAATTTGGCCAGGAGCAAGGTCCTTTAGTATACATAAAGGAAAAAATCCGAAAACTGTAAATTTTTGTTCGCCTGTCTGTCAGTCTGTACGTCTGTCTTTTAACCTTTTTCTCAGGAACGCGTAAATGTATCAAGTTGTAAATTGATCAAGCGGAAAATATATTAATCTTAGAATTAAAATTATATGTACTTGTGACAAATTAACATCGAAGTTGACCATGGTCAAAAAAACAATTTTACAAACACTGAGAAGAAATTTGTATCACTACGAAAACATTAAAAAGCAGCAAATCTTTATAAACAACGCAATGCAATCTATATATCGCAGCTAACAAAATGATAGCGCGATGCAGCGTACAACTAATGCCATCTATTACAACATTATGACATTAACTGTGATATAATTCTGCTCGATTAATAAAAATTTTTATTTTAATTATTATTTAAACGCTAAAAATTATAAAATTAACTTTTCATTTAAAAGTTTTATCGTCGATTTATAACGTCATTACGTAATTAACATTCAATATAAGAGCTTCGCGCGATTTGATTTAAGTACTCGTATTGACTTAGTACGAAAATTTTAAAATTAAATTCAAACAGATCGAGTTATTTAATTTACTTATTTATCTACAGATATAAGTCTTCAGGTTATTAGTAATATAATTAGTTATTTATAAATAAACAATTAGTTTTGTTCGAATTAAGGACTAATTATTTTCGTCTTGGCAACACTAATATATATTTTGATATTTTGATTGATAATGTAAATCTAAATATAATGTAAATCTGAATATTTTACGAACGTAGTGCAGGGGTAGTGGAGTGTAGTAGAATATAAATAAAAATGAAACGAGAGTAAAATATAATATAATTATGTTGTTAATGTCAAAGTCAACAAGTTAGTTCATTGAAATTGTCAAGAGATGGCGCTAGGTGTATCCTGAATCGCGCTATAACTATTTTTTTTAAAAGTATAAGGTGTATTAGTACTTAAAATAAAATTTTGTGTTTCCATGGATTGCAACGATGATCGTGTTTTAAATTAAAGTGCTCCTAAGTAGTTTCAAAATAGTTTTTGGGACGTGATCCATATTTACATAATATTTGATTATATTTAAGCGACTTCTAAAAAGGAGTATTTTCAATTCGACCTTGTATTTAATTTTTTTTTATGTTTGTTCGCCGATTACGCCGCCATTTGGGTACCGATTTTTAATTTTTTTTTTTGTTTGAAAAGGTATACTTCCAAGGTGGTCCCAATGCCTTCAGGTCAGGATCAGATGATGGGATCCTGGACAAATTGAGGGAACTCCTCAAATATTATAGGCAAGCGTATACCGATTTAGGTATTTTTGATAGTAACTTATGTTGGAACTGATGATGAAGACCACAAATGGCGTAGATGGGTTAGTCTTATATAGATTTCTATAAGTTTGTACGGAACCCTCGGTGCGCGAGTCCTACTCGCACTTGACCAGTTATTACTTATAGTATTTTTTTTTTTTTGTTAATCTAATTAGAAAATACCATAGGCATTTTGGTGGGCGGAATGTTTCATTACCATAATTTAAACGCAGTTGTATCATAACAATCGATATGTAAGGCAATTTAGTATAATAGCAACACAGCCATCCGGCTGTCATGCGCGCCGTATTTGTCAAAACTTTGGAGTGAATGCAAGGAATTGACACTTGTCACTGGGAAAAGAGACATTGACCTCGCGCGCGCGCTTTAAAATCGAAAACTGTTGTCTAACCGAAAATCCCTGTACCATCGTGACGGAGGTGTGGATCATCGAGTGCAGTAGCAGTCCAAGGTACGTGCGTGCATTGTACTTGCTATTGTCTAGTTCCTTATACAGAATGATTGGTGAATTACCTTCGATACTTGAGGACGTGATATTTGACGATCATATATGACAAAATAAAAATTAATATAACATAAATATTAATAAACTTCTAAGTAAAGTTAACCAAAAGTTATGTAATTAATTACGCATCGTGTGAACACCCTAGCTGCGTTATCGACACAAAACAGTTATGTAGGTAGGTACATTTAGTTATCGCGCGGTAGTTTACCTACATCCAAACGCCGCGCGCCGCCGCGTGTTAACAGGGTAGCAGGCTTAGATAAACAAAAATGATCCAAATCCCTTCATACTTTAATCCTGGCTTAGGACAGGCAAAAATACCAAGATATTTCATTCGTTTAAGCAACCAATTTATTGACTAGGTAAATGGTGTGAACTTGACACAAAAAATAATATGAACTGTTTACCTATCTTGGTATTTCCGGCGTATTTAAAAATAGAATCATACTTATTTACAACAATTGTCAATCATTAAACTACCTATTTACCTACATAACTACACTAACCTTAACAAATGTTCAAAGTGAGCTCCTTCTCGTGTGATACACAGTTCGGCACGTTTACGCATATTGTCTTTCACACGATTTAATACGAATGGGTCACTTTTAATAGTTTCGAAAGCACTAGTGATTTTTAATTTCAACTCCTCTCTGTTGACATACTCTGTAGCATATACAAGACGTTTTACCTCCCCCCATAAATAGAAGTCCAGTGGAGTGAGATCTGGAGAGCGAGCTGGCCATGGCACAGGCCCTCCGCGCCCTATCCAGCGATCTCCAAACGTATTGATTAAGTACTCACGTACCTGCGTCTGATAGTGCGCGGGTGCTCCGTCGTGTTGATAAAATAAGTTTTGGAGATTGCTTAGTGGTACATCATCGAGCATGTCATTCACCGCACTGCTTAAAATGTCTAAGTATGACACAGCATTGAGTCTTCCTTCGATGAAATACGGCCCTAACAAACAGTTATTTAAAACACCAGCCCACACGTTAACACTAAACCTGTGTTGATAAGCGTCCTGTCGCGTAACGTATGGATTGGAATGACTCCACCAATGTTCATTGTGTACGTTAAAAATACCTAACTTAGTAAATGTAGCTTCGTCCGTGAACAATATGTTTTTGTCAGTGTTTTGCAAAAACCACCGACAAAAATTTATTCGTGGCTCATGATCGTTGGCACTGAGTTCTTGAATAGGTCGAAAATGATAAGGGTGTAGCCCTTCTTTGTGAAGTAGATTCCACACAGTCCACTGAGATACACCAAATCTTCTAGCAGCCTTTCGAGTACTTGCTACTGGGTTGTTCTCAAAATACTCGAGAATGTCTTCTTGTAGGAAGACAGGGTATGCTGCTCCACCTCGTCCTTGGGCATGTGTTGGAACACGGAACTGTCCAAAGTCTCGTAATCTTTGATTAGCGTTTAAGATGACGCTGGCCGTAGGTACTCGACGATTGGGGAACATCTCCCGGTACAACTTGATTGCGCCCGGCAAGCTATCATTTGCACGCGCATACGCACGAACCATGTCCAAGTATTCTGCATTTGTGTATTGATAAGCCATACTTAATTACTAAAAAGTAATAACGGGTCACACGCACACACAACAGATTAGGTATACGCGTAAGATCGATCGCTAGGCGCGCGCGCGGGAAGACGGACGTACAGACCTTACGGCGGCGCTCGCCCGACTAATTAGCCACGGGGCGGGGGCGTGGTGTTGTTGTATCAGAACGCCGCCGCACGCGCCGCCGGCAAGGCTGGGAACGTGTCCACACTTTATTTATTTATACGGAAATTTGGTCAAAAATTAAGTACCTATTTTTTTTACATAATTCGAATGAGAATCATGTACCGAGTATTCTCCTTAAATATTGATGGTAATTAACCAGTCATCCTGTATATCGATAACATCGTTGGACTTCGCGTCTGTCCCAATGTGGCATGGGCTACCATACCAGGTGCAAATTGCTACAATAGTCCTAACCTCAAGGTCGATTACTTTTCATCATTTGAAATACTTCTAGAGCGATTTAAACCGTTGTATGCCTATACCATTCTTATGGGAGACTTTAATACTTGTCTTTTAAAAAATGACCACCGCTCTAGTCTGTTAAAATCTGTACTAAATAGTGCAGATTTACAAATCCTACCTCTATCTGCTACTCATTCCTTCCCTATCTCTATTCCTTCTCTTCTCGACTTAATTTTGGTTTCTCCTGTTGATCATGTTGAAAAGCATGGACAGTGCTCTGCCCTTGCTTTTTCATATCATGATCTTCTTTATCTCTCCTATAAAATCAAACCACCCATAGCAAAATCGAGAATTCTTCTGCAGCGTAATTTTGGTGGAATGGATTTGAATAGTCTGCAGGAGGATGCTGCCAACATTGACTGGAGTGTTATTTTGAATGTTAATACAGTTAATGAGCAAGTTACAGTTTTTAATTCTCTACTAACTCAACTGTATGATTTACATGCACCAATTCGTCCTGTCCGGCTAAAGCACCTTCCTGCACCTTGGCTCACCCCAGAAATAAAGAAGCTCCAAGAAAGAAAGAATGCTGCCAAGGCTAAGTATAGGTGTAATCCGACTGACACAAATTGCGACAAGTATCTGAAGGTTCGCAATCGCTGCAACAGACTATGTAGAGATAATCAACGCCGTATCCATAAATCTATAGCTGAGGAAGACGAATCAGCTAGAGTATGGAAATTTCTCAAGTCCTTAGGAGTTGGAAAATCATCTAGAAACATAAATACTAATAATATTAATTTGAATGAATTAAATAATCACTTTTCCTCCTCTCAAACTTTCGAAACTGCTGTGAAGTCTAATACTCTAAACGAAATTTCTGCTAAATCAACTCCTGAAAATCCGCCTTTTTCCTTTAGTCAATTTACTGATAGTGATGTTAAGAAGAACATTTTAGCTATAAATTCTGATGCCATTGGTTCGGATTGCATTAGTCGTAAGATGATCCTCCCAATCCTAGATATCATAATTCCTGTAGTCACACATATTTTAAACCAATCCATTATCCTTTGTGAATTCCCTGAGTCCTGGAAAGACGCACAAGTCATCTTCCTCCCGAAAAAAACAAATCCTTCATCTTACACTGATTATCGTTCTATATCCATTCTTCCTTTCCTGTCTAAAGTACTTGAGCGCCTTATTCACAATCAATTAAACCAATACCTTTCAAAAAATGTCCTATTGAATCCTTTACAATCTGGTTTTCGTTCGGGTCATAGTACGACTACGGCTCTGATCAAAATAACTGATGACATTAGATTAGGAATGGATAATCAACAGGTTACTGTGTTGACATTACTAGATTTTAGTAATGCTTTCAACACGGTAGACTATGATATTCTTCTTGCTATATTGTGTTCTCTTAACATATCTCCTAAAGTAATCGACTGGTTTCATTCTTACTTGTATGGGCGCCGGCAACGGATAAGAGTTCAAGATTCTTTCTCAGAATGGGCTCCTATAACTGCGGGCGTTCCACAAGGTGGCGTGTTGTCTCCCTTCTTGTTTTCGGTCTTCATAAGTACCATCACTGCGCATATATCTTCTCTCTATCACCTGTATGCAGATGATCTTCAGATCTATTCACAAAGTAAAATTGCGAACCTTCCAGAAACTATACATCTAGTCAATAATGATTTACTAAATATTTCTAATTGGTCTACTTCATTTGGATTACGAGTAAACCCAAATAAAACACAGGTGCTGATTATTGGTAGTTCAAAGTTAATTTCACGCATATCTTTTTCGGATCTCCCGGCTGTACACTTTAGCGGTGTTAACATACCGTTCAGTGTTACAGCTAGGAATTTGGGAATTACCTTCGACCAGCACCTATCTTGGGAACCACAGATAAGTGACGTTAGTAAAAAAATTTTTGCAGCCGTTGGCTCCCTTCGAAGATTACGCAACTTTCTACCCATTCCTACCAAAATTATGTTAGCACAGTCACTCCTACTACCAATTCTCGATTATGCTGACGCATGTTATCTTGATCTAAAAGAGGAGCAACTTAATAAACTTGAGCGTCTCCAAAATCTTTGCATCCGATTCATATTTGGTCTTCGCAAATATGATCACGTTTCTGAATTTCGTAAAAAGCTCAAGTGGCTTCCAATCCGGCTTCGCAGGAATACTCACATCCTTCAACTTCTCTACTGTATTCTGTTCAATCCGTCTTCCCCTTCATATCTAAAAGAACGTTTTCAATTTCTTAGTTCTTCACATAGCCACACTCTTCGTTCTGAAGAGAATTTGGTGCTAAAAATACCTCCCCATACAACATCTTTTTATAGTGACTCATTTACAGTCCATTCAATTCGTCTGTGGAACTCTCTTCCACTAGAAGCAAGGCGTGCACCAACTATTACTACTTTAAAAAAAATTATAAAAGAGCACTATCTTGCTTTATAAAAAATACAAAAAATACTGCAATTAAATATTATATGTATTATGTAAGTATTTATAGTATATAAATGTATATATTTATAATGTGTATGTATATTATTATATAATTATGTATTTATATTTATGGAATATTTATTTATGTATCGTATATATACAAATATATATTGTATTTATTTTTTAAGTATTAAATAATTTGTACACCCCTACCATCCTATCTCTCTCCTCTACCAAAGGTTGCCTGGAAGAGATCGCTGTTTTAGCGATAAGGCCGCCTATTGTACATTTTTCTTTTCTTTGTTTTTGTTTTACTCCTATTATTTTGTCTATATTGGTGTACAATAAAGAGTATATAAATATAAATAAATCCTTTACGTAATTAAGTATTAAAATACTATTTTTTAATAATTATTAGATTTAAAATGTTCTACTATTGTATTTATAGTCTATCACAACTAATCTTTCATAAGCTATCTTAAATAACAATCATAATTTTTATACCTTAAACAAGCCTATTCAAATAATAAAAAAAAGTAATGTAATACTTTTCTAATAAAATTAAATGGTGTCACACGTGATCGGTTGATCACTATACATCTGAAACGTACACAAAATATTTAAAAAAATAGCTCACCAAGTATCCTTAGGTGAATAGATATTTTTATAACACTGAACTATTTTTCACAGTATCTATTAAACATATTTATTACGATATCTTTCACAGTAATCATTGTTTAAACATTTTTGTACTTCTAATAACACAATTTGTTTGATCCGCAGTTCGCGGAGTAAATTAAACCAATGCGAAGTAATAAAAATACATACAATAAGATGTGTAATGGTGTACCTTTATAGTAGAACCGTTGCCGCCGCCCGGGCCCGGGATCTCTCTTCTTGCGTTTGTTGCGTTTTCGTGGTGTTTTGGTGTAATATGTCGATAATTATATATATGCCAGACTTTATCCCTTAAGATGTTGAGCATAACAAACAAAAACCCGCTAACTGAAAAACGGTTACCGACCGAACAGAACCTTTTTTAAAGGCAGGGAAGACAACTGTCATAGACAAGACATTACCTTTTTAAAAATGATACCATATCAAATATTACTAAACATTCCCCCGCCTAAGCAGTCCCCAACTGCTTTAAATCTAATAAGAAGGAAAATCATATGAGAAATAATCCTAATTAAATACTCTAATCTATAGGTAAGCGAGATAGTTTAGAAACTGCCCGTTGAAAAATAGTGCCCTTAGCTACCTGGACATCAGCAAGCCTGACTACACCATCCGCCCCTGGTTTTAAAGCTACTATTCGACCACGGCGCCATTGAATAGGAGGAATGTTTTCTTCCTTTAATAATACTAAATCCCCAACCTTTGGTGGAATTGCTGAATCATTCCATTTGAATCGTTGTTGCAGGGTGTGAAGATACTCTAAATGCCATCTATGCCAAATTCTTTGCGTAAATTGTTGTAATAGCTGAAACCGAGATAACTTTTGCATTTTCACATCCTGCAACGGATATTCGGGAACCGCATTCAAAGGTTGACCAATTAAAAAATGGCCAGGAGTTAGTATTTCTAAATCATTGGGGTCCGAAGAAAGGGGGCACAATGGCCTTGAATTTAACATCGCCTCAATTTTACAGAAGATTGTACTAAGTTCTTCAAATGTCAAGGTGGTTTCCCCAATAACTCGCCGTAAATGCGTCTTTGCCGATTTCACTGCGGCTTCAAACAAGCCTCCCCAAGATGGAGACCCTGGAGGGTTAAAGATCCAAGTAATGCCACGACGGGATAAGTCTTGACCTATTTTACATTCATTTTTCTCCAAAAACTGAACTACTTCCTTCAAATATCTGTCACTTCCCTTGAAATTGGTACCACAATCCGACCGAATAACCGAAGGTAATCCTCGTCTAGAAACAAATCGGGAAAGAGCGGCAATAAATGCCTCGGTAGATAAGTCTGAAACTAACTCTAAGTGAGCGGATTTTGTAGTCAGGCACACGAATACACACAAATAAACCTTGGTGATTTTTGGATTTCTTAGTTTATGTGACCTAATAAGAAACGGTCCCGCAAAATCAGTTCCTACTCCATGAAAAGGTCGGGCAGCTACTAGTCTATCTTTAGGCAAATCTCCCATAGGGGGTTGCGTAGTAAGTCCCTTTAATTTATAGCATGAAATACATCGAAATGTAATTTTTCGTACCGCCCGTCGCGCTGAAAGAATCCAATAATTCCGTTGTAAATTCGCTAACAATGTATTTGGTCCTGCATGAGAATTTTTAAGGTGTAAATCCGAAATTAAAAGATCTATAAAGGTTCCCGATTTAGGAAGTAGCAATGGATGTCGTGCCTCATATGGTAAAGCTGAGTTTTTAAGCCTTCCTCCAACTCTAAGAAAACCACCTGAATCAATAAATGGGTTTAGGCGTTTTAAGTGTCCCTTCAAAGGTTGTCCGTTCCGAATCTGTTTTATTTCCGTACCAAAACTATCATTTTGAATAAGCGAAATTAGCATTGACAACGCATCTCTCCTCTCTTTAGAGGTTAAGTAAACCGAATTACTCCGATTATTTTTCTGTCTGCAATTAGATATAAACCGGCGAATCCAAGCAGTTACCGCAATTAGTTTGTCGAGGGAACTATAACGTTCAATAAGAAAACCGAAACTTGGAAGCGAATTCGAAGTTGTAACCACTAAGCATTTTATACCAGGCAGCTCCCCAGGAGTCATTTGTACCAATGTATTTACGGGCCAAGACGATTCTGGATGCGACAGCCAATTTGGACTCCACCACAAGTTATGTGCTATCAGTTCAGACGCAGTTAAGCCTCGGGATGCACAATCCGCAGGGTTCAGGGCACCTGTCACATGTCGCCACGTGATAGGTATGGAAGAATTTTGTATTTGTGATACACGATTCGCCTCAAATACTTGAAGAGTGTGCGGGGACGTTTTTAACCATGCCAAAACAATGGTGCTATCGGTCCAACCGAATATTTCCTGAATGTCAACGGTCTTTTTTAAACAAAGGCAAACGTGAAGGAGAAGTTTATGTAATAAGACAGCAGCACACAATTCCAATTTTGGAATTGTTAGGCGAGATCTGACCGGGGCGACTTTGCTCTTAGCCATTACCAAACTAACCGAAACACTATCATCATCGGAAACGGCACGCAAATACACAACAGCAGCATACCCCGCTTCCGAGGCATCCGAAAACCCATGAACTGTAATAATCTTAACCGAATCAGGAATAATACACCGCAAAATCTGAATTTCCTTAACATGATTTAAGTCATTTCTAAAATGATTCCATTCTCGTTCAAGCTTCCCAGTAATAACATCATCCCATTTATAGTTACCTAGCCATAGGCGTTGTAGAAACGATTTAGCCTTGAATATTACAGGACATATCCATCCACTAGGATCATACATCCTAGCGACTGTAGAGAGAATTTTTCGTTTAGTTACCGCACATCCGAAATCTAAATCCGTTCTAAATGAAAAGCTGTCCTCGACAGGATTGTACTGCATACCTAAAACTGATGTTAAGCTTTGCGTATCCGGGTTATCGAACAAATGAGGCAATTGTTGATGATCATATGGCAAATCGCGAAGTAAAACAGGATCATTCGAAATCCATTTTCGCAGTTCGTAGCCTCCTGATTTCATTAACTGAATCAACTCTTGTTGGAGATTGAGCGCTTCGGACTGCGAGTTACAACCAGTCAAAATGTCGTCGACATAAACGTCATTTTCTAAAATCAGAGCAGCCCTTGGAAAACTGTCGCGCTCACGCTTGGCTAATTCCAGTAATGAACGAATCGCTATAAAAGGACTAGATTTCAAACCGTACGTATTAGTATTAAGTTCATAAGTGAGAAGCGGCTCATCTGGAGACTCCCTCCATAAAATTAATTGATATTTTCTATCTGATTTATCAATCAAGGTTTGTCGAAACATCATTTTAATATCCGTCACAAAAACTATTTGATGTCGTCTAAAATTTATTAAAATTTCTGTTATATCCCTGTGTAGTTTAGGACCCGCATGTAAGCAATTATTTAAAGAAACCCCTGAAGTAGTAACACAACTGCCGTCAAAGACAACACGTAGTTTTGAATTTTTGTCCGAAACCTTAACAACCGCATGATGAGGTATTACAAAATATTCCTTATTGTCTTTAAAATCAAAATCTGATATGGACATATGACCGAGATACAAATATTCTCGCATAAAGTTAATATATTTTTCTTGTAATATGGGATTTTTAATAAGTCGTTTTTCTAAAGCAAAAAATCTCTTCTCCGCGAAAACCCTTGAATCACCTAACAAAGGTCTATTATTTAAAAAAGGCAACCTAGTGACGAAGCGACCGTCCTCTAACCGAAAAGTATTATTTTCATAAAATTGTTCACACTCGGTGTCGAGTGGATCCAAACGAGAAACCACTGGTGGTTCTTCAACCTCCCAAAATCTTTGGAGAGTATCCGAAATAGAAATACCGATATATTCCGTATTATCAGTAAAATTTATTTGTCTAATAAATTCAACTGGACCAAGAACAATATAGCCAAAAACCGTATTATAAGCCGTGAGACCAGACGAGTTTAAAATAATTTTATCCCCTCCGACTAGGGATCCGAAAACATCCGAACCTAACAACAAATCCACAGGTTGTGAAATATGAAAATTAGGGTCAGCCAGGTTTAAGCCTGTAGTTAAATCCGTTACCGATTTATTTAAACAAACTAAAGGTTGATCTCCAACAATTGTGTGCATGCATACTACGTGTGTGGTAATTCTAGGAAACGAACTATTTACAGGAGTAAAAGTAACCGAAGATCTTCCTATTAAATTGCAGGTTTCTACCCCTCCTATACCTTTAATCCTTTCAGTACAATCTGTTAAGTAGAGCCCCAACCTGCTCGCTAAATTTGAAGTAATAAGCGACCCTTGAGAACCCGCGTCTAATAGAGCTCTAACCGTAAGACCCATTTCCGAATCCGAATCAATATAAACCTTAATAATTGCTGTAGGTAACAATACGGTTGATTGAGGGCCTAAATCCGAAGAGCAGGTGGGGAGTGTATCCTAGCGTCTACTTGGCGAATAATCACGTAAATGATTATTCGCCTCGAATCTATCCTTTTGTTCATCGCGATGTTCGCGGTGATTTCTTCCGTTAAAAGTATGATCTCGCCGCACGTCTTCTCCACGACGTTGGGAAGGACAGTCTATGCGAGTCGGTGAGCCTCGTGGAGATCTTTTATTCATTCCATTATAATAACGATAGCCCCCGCCCGTACGAGGAGGTGACCGCTCAGTAAACTTGTGATTGGTATCACGTTTTTGTTGGGTCCCGGATCTATTAAAACAAAGCATTGGGTGATGCTTCTTACTTCCACAACTACACTGAGGAACGCGTTTACAATCGCGATAAGAATGCTGACCCAAACAAAAAAAGCAAAGATGTTTGCTAGTAATTAAATCTTTCCTCGCAAATGGTGTCATAGCCTTGAACTGAGGACAATAAGTTAAACTCGAATGTTTGGTATCACCGCAACACGAACATGGCGGCTTTAGTTCAACAGCAGCATAATGAGCTGCCTTACGAGGTTTTGCCGTCTTCATACCATAATCAATATAAGGTGTTTGTATTGGTTCTGAACTGGTGCATTCTAGTAACCGACATTCCGTTTCCAAAAATTCAACTAATTCCGAATATTTAGGTATAGTGTCCGTTTCACAACCAAATTTTTGTTCAAAACGAGATTTGAGAGTTGATGGTAATTTTGATAAGCATATATGCAATAGTAAAAATGACCAATCCAGTACAGGAAGCCCAAGACGCTCCAATTGATTGACGGCCATAATCAACGGATTTAAAAATTGAGTCCGAAGTCCATTCAACCGTGCTGATATTACAGGTAATTTTAAAATCTGATCCACCTGAACATCAGCTAAACGTCGTGTGTTTTGATAACGCTTCATCAAAAGATTCCGAGCAACATTATAGCCTTCATCAGAAATCTTAATATGTTGAACAAGACCACGGGGTTCCCCAGAGAGACATGACATTAAATAAGCTAATTTTTGTGCTGGAGACAGATCAGACCGTTTGTCTACTAGACTATCAAAAAGATTGTTAAACCCTACCCATTGATCCATTTCACCAGCAAAGGATGGTAACCGAAGTCCTGGTAAATGTGACAATAAGGCATCTAAATCTGTACGTTCCGATTTACATGTTTCTGTAGTAGAAGTCTGAGGGGATTGTTGTAATTTAATTGTTGATAATTTATCAAATGCCTCTAAACCCCGAGTATAGTCTGCACGAGCTGCTGCAACTATTTCTCGTTCAGCCGTAATGGTTTCATCAGCATGTTCCAGGATACGCTGATATGCTGTTTCAAAAACCGAGAATTCAGTATTCATTGTCAGAAGCCGCACCGATAAACGCATAGCATGTTCTGGTCGTTCAATAAGATCAGCACTATCTAACAACCATTGCAGCTTTACCCTAAACTGGGACCAATTAAATCTTAAAGACATGATAATTCTTTTTATTCAATACAGAGAAAGAAAGAAAAATAATAAGAAAACAAAATGCAGTATCAAAGTAATTATATTGAAATACTATAGACCTAAGAAGTTTTTAAATAATAACTTATTTTTAATTATTTTGAATCCTTGACCTTTTAGCAATTAAAGTTTTATATATTTATTTAAATTTATTTCAAGTAACATCTTGAAATATATATAACTTATAAAGAATAATATGTTTACATACATAAATAGAATCATATACTATAAGATAACAATTGTTTATTAACTTTTATGCTATGTATCTTTCTTTATGCATTAAAATGAGAAGTTTGAATCAGTAAATGTAACCTACATATTATTATAAGAATGAAACTAAACTTTTAAGTATTATATTACATCTTTAAATATGTTTCTAATTTATTACCTATAATGAATCCTTGAATATAAACAATATTTTATCAATATTTTATTAATGACTTTCTAATATTTTGTTAATGAATTTCTATATCCTATAGAAACATACCGATTGTCATATAATAATTATATAGATATATCAAAAAATCACCAAGTTACATTATATAAACAACATTAAATTTAAATCTTATTTACTGAGGAATTAAACTTAATGAATACCATGCTAACGTAATGTTTCAACACCGCGACTGAAAAATGTAACAAAATGTTAAGTTAAGGCCGGGTAGATACAAGATGCCGGCCATCAACCAGTTATGATTTCGTGTATTATACACGTAGAGGACCGAAACTAACAGCGAATTAAACAAAGGAAACCACGCTCTGCTACCAAATGTTTGATCCGCAGTTCGCGGAGTAAATTAAACCAATGCGAAGTAATAAAAATACATACAATAAGATGTGTAATGGTGTACCTTTATAGTAGAACCGTTGCCGCCGCCCGGGCCCGGGATCTCTCTTCTTGCGTTTGTTGCGTTTTCGTGGTGTTTTGGTGTAATATGTCGATAATTATATATATGCCAGACTTTATCCCTTAAGATGTTGAGCATAACAAACAAAAACCCGCTAACTGAAAAACGGTTACCGACCGAACAGAACCTTTTTTAAAGGCAGGGAAGACAACTGTCATAGACAAGACATTACCTTTTTAAAAATGATACCATATCAAATATTACTAAACACAATTATTGTCATTAATTCACTGTTTTTACACATTCGAAACTAAAAAATTGACACGCGTAATTTCTAACGTCTGGAGATACTGGAAGTTTTTAGCAACTAAAGTTAAAAAAAAAAAAAACAAGGAGAAATGCAAGTGGGAGTGAGACGAAGATACTCAACGAAGACTCGAAGGACAAGGCCGCGCTAGCGGCGAAACTGATAGATAACTTAAAACGAATTATCATTATTTAAAAATATTTAATACATAATTATAAAATACAGAATTACGTATTACGTAAAAATAAATAAAATATTACTCAACAGTAGTACGGCGGAGTGTTAAACATGTAATTCGTTTTCCCAAAAGTATTATTTAAAAATACCTTAGTACATTAATATTATTGAACTTCGCTAGATTACACAATATTATGAATTCTCATTTTTCGCATGACTTCTGCAACATACGTATTATTTTAGTTATTGAATTCTAAATTGTTTGTTTTTGTTACTAAACCCTTATCATCAACCACATATTAGCTTTCTTTATAAAAAAATGATGAAACCGTACTTCAACGAAAACTGAATGAACTATGGGTTAGGTTTGTTAAAAAAAAATATTACCTACTTCATTTACTAGTTACTGAACGTGGAAAGAGGTAGGTACTAGAAGTGTGCGCCGATGGCTTTCTGACTGGCGGCGGCGTCCGACGTTTAATTTATCGGCGCCGGCGGCGTAGTCGGCGTAGTCAGTGAGTTAAGCAAAAATGAAAGCAACATCAAATCAAAAGGCTTTTATTTTTTATAAATTTAAAATCTGTAACGTCTTTATAGAAATATTTACGAAATTAACAAAGTAAATTATTAAACAAACTTTTACTTAACTTAATATGGCACTCCTACCAAAACAAAACAGTTTCGCAAAACTTACTTAACATTCAGTTTTAGTATACGTAGTAGCAAAATAATAGAACAAAACTTTTGTTTTAGTTTCTTAATAAAATTGCAATAATCAGTCTTACTGTATGAATGACAAAAAATAGAAATGTTTTTGAAAATAATTCACTAAGGATTATTCCTTTCGCACATGCTTCCTACAAATATTGTAATTATCATGAATGAATACAATTTTATCGACTCTGGTTGGACTAAGCCTAAATCTTTTAGCAGTAAGTCCCGCTATGGAAAAGACGCGCTCGCTTGGCGTGCTTGTGGCAGGAACACACATTATTGATCTTACGCAGTTGAACAGCCAAGGGTAACTATTTTTCTTTTCCTGCCAATAACTGAGTTAAATAAAAATTTGTTCGTATTTTGATTTTTTTAATGGCGCCGATTTCGCCGATACAGACGGCGGCGGCGGCGTGGCTAAAACTACCGGCGGCGTACGCCACGCCGATCGGCGCACATGTCTAGTAGGTACTATAAAGTCTCGAATTGAAATAATTTACTATTTCAAAATAATTCGATTTAAAGTAAGTTCAAATCTACCAAGGAGAAATTTTGTTCTCTGTATCTTACATTCTCTTATTCTCTTTAAAGGTCATGTCACGGAAAGTGTCCTTTAATATCGCTTAATGTGAGGTCGAAGCATCATGTTTCAAGGTCACTACTATTAGCCGCAATTAAAAAAATACAATTAAAATAATAAGTCGATATTTGACTTATTATTTTACTAATAATGTAATAACATATTATTAACAATACAACTTCAAAGAAAGATAATAGGATTGAATACACTTAATTTACGTAACAATTTTTTATGAACTAAAATTATTTTGTTTTTAATTATTATTATTTACAACTTTTTAATAATAACAAGAATCTATTATAAGACAAATAAAAAGAAATTAAAAGACAATATGGCTCTGACCTTGCATGAAGAAATAGTTAAGTGTGGTTCGGGTTCAAATGAACATGTAGTTCCAGACCTAACTAATAATAAGTCAATACAGAAAGAAATTCCTACATTTAATACACAAAAAAAGTTAAAAAAATATATAAAAGTTAATAAATTTATTAAAAAAAACAAATAAAATCATAAAAAATAGGCATAGTTCCCTTAGAATTAATAAATTGAAACAGGAATGTTCATTTTTAAAAAATAATTTAAAATCATATACTAAAAAATTGCAATTAAATAGAATAACATATGATAGTGACACACAGCAACTGCAATTTAAAATTGAAAATTTAAAACAGTCGTTAAAATCAATAAGCGACTTGTATGAGACTTCAAAGTTAAAAATGCAGGAACATTCAGCATTATTTGATTTATGCAACAATATTACAGAATCACAAAAGTCTGTCAGTTCTTGTGACACCAAGCAGCAACAGTGTGACACTACCATTGAGCATAAAAATAGGATATCACATAAAAATATAAATAAATCATTAAATAATTATAATATAGTCATGGTATCCGATAAGCTGGGTCAGAATTTTGGCTCCTTGCTTAATAATGAAATAAATAATGTTTATAACTTATGTTCACCCGGGGCAACTTACCAACATCATGTAAAAAATATTAATTCAATGAACCTGGACAAAAATTCAATAGTTATTATTATGCATGGAGACAGTTTGTCTATAAATAAAGTAGATTTAATAAAATGTATAGAAAAATTATTTTATATACAGAATAAAACAAAATGTAAGTTTATGATAAGTGCATTTCCATATTCAAATAATTTGACAGATGCACAGAATAAACACATATATAATTTGAACATATGTTTATATAATTTAATTCATTATTATACTTATAGTGACAATTTCATTTTATTTGACATAAATAAATTCAATTATAAATTTAAGTTGACAAAGGATACTATGTTCCTGCCATTAAAATATAAAAGACATATTGTTAATTTATTAGTATATAATGTAAATTCATTTATAGAAAATACTGTCACAGTTAATTATAATTTAAATAATAATAGTAACATTAAAAATATTTATTTAAACTAAATAAAAAGACAAAGCCTAAGCCCTCCTATTTAAATATTGTACATCAAAATATACAGGGTATAGGTGGCAAGGAGCATGAAATTGAATTATTTTCAGAATATGATAAAATCCATATATTTTGTATTACAGAACATTGGCTCCAATGTAATGACATATTTAATATTAAAAATTTTATCATGTCAAGTTCGTTCGTAAGAGGGAATGCCATTCGTGGAGGTTCATTAATATTAGTTCGTAAAGATATAGCATGTAAATCTCGTCAAGATATTGTGGCTCTCTCTATCGAGCGAACTGTGGAATTGTCCTGTGTGGAATTTCATCAGTACATTGTAGTTTGCGTATACCGCCCCCCTATAGGAGATTTTAGTTTGTTTGAGTCAACTATGGAGGATATTTTAGGAAAGTTATGTAAAAGTAATAAATATATAGTTGTATGTGGTGATTTCAATGTAGATTTGTTAAAGACCACGACAATCAGTACACGACTGATTAACTTATTTAAATCGTTTAATTTAACATACAGATATTGTGAACCAACTCGAATTACTAGTATGTCTTCTACCTGCATTGATAATATCTTTTGTCATTGTGAAATTTATGAAAAGTCAATTATTAATAACTTAACATCTGACCACTGTGGTCAAAAATGTTCACTTCAAAATCAAAATCAAAATCAAAATCAAAATCAAAATATTTTTATTCAAAATAGGAATTTACATTCTCTTTTTGAACGTCAAGAAAATGAATCTACCACGGTTTCGGAAAAGTATAACCTCAGGCCTGAGAAGAAACCGCGAAAGAAACTCAGCGGGACTTTTTTTTTGTTAGTTTTTTTTTTAACAACGTCAAGATTGGTTACAATACGTTAAATATTTTGAGAGAGCCTGGAAGCGATCGCATTATTCCCAAGGTGTGTCATCATCTATGAAATCTTTAATATTATAGTAACCTCTAACACACAAACGTTTCTTTACAATTTTTTTGAACTTTTCTATAGAAGCATTTTGAACGTTTTCTGGGATCCTGTTGTAAAATCGTATACATCTCCCAACAAAAGAATTACTTACTCGACGTAGTCGAGTAGCAGGTACAATGATTATATATGAATGAATAGGTAGATTGATAATGTGACAAATAATTATTCTAATATAGTTTTTAATAATAATTCAATGTTTATTTCACCGATAAATGAATCGGATATAATTAAAATAATAATATCACTTAAAAACACAAAATCGGCTGGTTACGATTATCTAAACACAAGAGTCATAAAAGAAAGCGCTTATATTATAGCTGCGCCATTAACTTATCTGATAAACAGATCATTAGAAGAAGGTATATTTCCATCACGACTCAAAAAATCAATTGTAAAGCCACTTTATAAGCGAGGTGATCCACTTAATACTGCGAGCTATAGACCCATCACGTTAGTACCTATACTGTCAAAAGTTTTTGAGAAGGTTATGAGTAATAAATTGTACAATTTTTTAACAACATTTAAAATATTAAAACAGTCTCAATATGGATTTCGAAAAAATAGTTCTACAGCGTTGGCTTGCTTTACACTGATCAAAAGTATAACAGAAAGTTTAAATAAAAAAATTATCCATTATCAATATTTCTCGACATGACAAAAGCTTTCGATTTTGTATCGCACAATTTGCTACTACAAAAAATGTATAAATATGGTATTAGAGGACTACCGCTTGCATGGTTCGAAAGTTACTTAACTAACAGAGAGCAGTGCGTAGTAATAACAAACGTCTGTAAGTTAAAAAGGCAAAACTTCTTTTCGAATTACCGCGAAAACTGCTATGGAGTGCCCCAGGGCAGTGTACTGGGCCCTCTACTTTTTCTTATCTATATTAATGATATGCCGGATGCTTTAAATCATGAATGTATCTTATTCGCTGACGATACAACAATTAACATTAAGTATAACAATAGACAAAATATTGAAAGAGAGGTTGACAATGTTTTTACAAAAGTAATTCACTGGCTAAATATTAATAATTTACAAATAAATCTATTAAAAACTAAAATTATGCAATTTCAAACACCTAATAGTAATTGTAAAAATATAAATGTAATATGTAATAATAATAAAATTGAAAATGTGGAATCTATTATATTTTTAGGGATACATGTTGACAAATTTTGTAATTGGAAATCTCATGTCAGTAAAACATGTGAAAAACTAGAAAAATTTGTATATGTTCTAAAGAGACTTAAAAACGTAACAACTAGAGAAGCAGCAATGTTAGCATTCCATGGATACGTGTCTTCAAATCTTCGATATGGAGTCATACTATGGGGAAATTCGGTAGAGTCAGATAAAGCTTTTAAAGTTCAAAAAAAATGTGTAAGATCACTATGTGGAGCTGGATGTTTGGACAGTTGCAAACCGTTATTTAAATCATTGAGGATTTTGCCCTTCCCTTGTCTTTATATATATGAAGTAAGCGTATTTGTTAGGAAAAATCTATCTTTATTTAAAACAAATAGTGATGTGTTGGGTACTAATTCTATGTATAAACATAGGCTTTATGTACCTATGCAAAAACTAGCTATATATAAAAAAAATGCTTATTGTATGGCAATACGTATATATAATAAAATTCCTGACACTTTAAAGGATTTACCAATTACTATTTTCAAGAAGAAACTTTTTGAATTTCTTCTAAATAAATTGTATTATAATGTTAGTGACTTTTTATGTGACAAAAATTGACGAAAACATTTAACTACTCTTGTAAAACTATCAATTTATTTGTATGATTATTTACGACATTTTCTATGTAATTATGAACATTTTAATTTTTAGCTAATATTTAATTGTTTAGTCGTAATTTTATTTAATTTAATTAAAAAAACATAACTGCATGTTAAATATTTGCACACCGATAAATCGGTAGAATATGTCGAAATTATTATAAGTGATGACCATCCTGTTTGTATACCATATTCTGGCAAATAAAAAGAATTGAATTGAAATTGAATTGAAAATGAGTTTGTCCTTGTTCCTCGTATTGATATGATGGATATCACAATTTTTTTTAATGTGTTAATGTTTCTATGTACATTACATTACATTTTCAAGAATGAATTGAGAAGTAACAGTCAATATGTTAATTTCTTTAAATTTTTCTCTTAAAGATTCTTTATGGCCAAGGTTATAAATTGCGCGAACAGCTCTTTTCTGCAGAACAGATATTGTACTAATATCGACGGCATGTCCCCATAGTAGTATGCCATACGACATTATACTATGGAAATAGCTGAAATAAACTAAGCGTGCCGTTTCAACATCTGTTAATTTTCTAATCTTTTTAATAGCAAAAACTGCAGAGCTAAGTCTATTCGCTAACCTTTCAATATGGGGGCCCCATTGTAGTTTGGAATCTACAGTGATACCAAGAAATACTGTAGTTTCCACCGGTTCTAACGTTTCTCCATTTATAAATACGGAGGCTTGTACATTTTTAACATTGGGCGTTGTAAATTTTATACATT
>JBBEEQ010000065.1:0-28402 GCA_037950945.1 Hypolimnas misippus
GAATAACCTTGGATACGAAGCTTCAGTGGAATTCCCATTTGTCATCTCTCACGGGAAGACTCAGCTCCGCAGCATACGCGGTTAGGAAAGTTCGTCAACTAACCGACGTTGATACAGCTCGATTAGTATATTTCGGTTATTTTCATAGTATCATCTCCTATGGTTTGATGCTATGGGGTAGCGCTTCAGATGTTAATACAGTTTTTATTTTGCAAAAAAGAGCTATTCGTAGTATTTATAATTTAGGAGCTCGGGAATCCCTTCGAGATGTTTTTAGTAAAGTAGGTATACTAACGGTTGCGTCACAGTATATTTATAACAATATTATACATATCCATACTAATATTGATTTTTTTGAGAGAAATAGTGACTCGCATTGTATTAACACAAGAAGAAAGGATAAACTCATAACACCAAGCTTTCGACTTCGCAAAGTAAATGTTTCCTTTCTGGGGCAAGGTGTCCGTTTTTATAACAAAATACCAAAAAAACTTTTGCAGTTGTCAATCAATAAGTTTAAATTGTATATTAAAAATTCTTTAATAGCTAAAGCATATTATTCTGTACAAGATTATATAGATGATAATAATGCATGGATTTAGTATAGATGAATTTCATACAGGATGTTTAATATAAACATTTGTAATTTTTAAAATGTATATACTTTCTTCTTCTTCTTTGTTCTTCTCGGTAGAATCTACATTCCGAACCGGTGGTAGCTTTTCCTTAATTTAAGTACTTTTTGTTTATTTTGACGATTCAAAAGTGCTTTTAAAAGCCTACTTGAATAAAGTATTTTTTGATTTTGATTTTGATCTTGATTTTGATCACCCATTATGATCACATGTTCGTAGGAAGGAAAGAGACTTTCGAGAATAGCATCAAAAGTATTAAAGTAATTGATGTTAAGAGAAGGACAATAGAGGACCCCAAGGAGGAGTTTAGAATGATGAGAGGAAATTTCTATGAAGAGGTATTCAAGAATGTAAGGCGAAACGTTATGAGATTGGTCAATTATTCGATAAGATATGTTATAGCGAAGGCAGATGCAAACTCCTCCGCCTCTATGCAGTGTTCTGTCATTACGAATTAACGTGAATTCAGGTAATGTAAAGAGAGTAGAAGGGAGAGAAGACTTTAACCAAGTCTCAGAAACAAGGATACCATCAATCTGCACGTTGCTAAATGATGCGAGAAGATCAGAAAAAAGTGCCGGAATGCTTTGCACATTGATGTGTATAAAGTTAAGACAGTTTAAGGTATTTGAAAAAATTAGTTAGTTTTTAATTGTAAATCAAGAGTGGGCAAGTCGCAGGAGCATGAAAAAAAATCGTCATCTATACAAATATTACTTGTATATATATATATATATATATATATATACATATACATATACATGTCGCCGTCAGTTGGAAGACGGGACTTAGTGGGCATGTATTTTCAGTAATAGAACAGACACGTCCGCTCGGCACGAACTCCGATTGTAGAATGCCAGTTCGCTCAACGGCCGCGTCCAAGCATGACATGATTCGACTTGTTTGTCATGACGTCACGCTTGCGTTCAGTAATCGGACTTATTCTCCGACACGGCCATCTCTGACGGCTCACACGTCCTCGTGGGTGTTATCTTTTTTTTTTTATTGTACTGATCAAACATAATCGTCAAGATCCATTACTAGACATAACATCTCAATTGAAACAATATCAATAGCGTCGCATCAACGACTTATCTCATTTTCGCACCAACGAAAATAAGAATAGCTATTATAAAAGCATGGCGTCGCACCAACGACTCATCTCGTTATCGCCCCTACGTTAACGAGGATAACATACTGCCAGAGCCGCTCCTACGGCTTATAACACAAACAAGAATAACTTAATTCTAACTGATTCCGATTTTAATACGCTACGACGCTCATTGATCATTATTTACAACATCCACTTCCTGAGCTACATCCAATTCGATTGGAACTTCATGAATTGGTACCTTCCTTACTCTATCGTGTGGGTACTTATATGTTCTCTTAGAATTTAACGATTTTAGAAGATACCTATCATTATTCAATATCTCTTAGATCTTAAACGGACCTATAAACTTTGGATCCAGCTTCGTTTGATTCCTTTCCTCATTTTCTATGAGAACATAGTCACCCACACCAAAACGATTTACTGTTGCCTTATTTCTATCAAACCTAGTCTTATCATACAAAGCAGTTTCGCTGATATTCTGCGCTGCTTGTTCCCGTATCGCATTAAGATCTATCTCTTCAACATCATCGTCATTAGTTACTGTCATTAATCCCAAAGGTCTTGCTACTTTACCGATCATCAATTCTAACGGACTGACTTTCGTAACACGATTCACGGTTGAGTTCATAGCTAACTGTACCTCACCTAATGCATCTTGCCATGAACGGTTCCTACTTGACTCCACCGCTGTTAGCATGTCCTTTAAGGTAGACATCACTCTCTCCACTTGTCCATTTGCCCGACTACCTCCTGTTGCAATGAGGTGCAACTGGATGTTACGACCCTCACAATAGTTAGCAAACTCTTTGCTAGCAAAACACCTACCTTGATCAGCCACCACTCGAACAGGAGCACCAAATAAAGTCACGCTGGATTCTAGAACTCGAATGCTACTCTTGCTGTCAATACTTAATGAGTGATAAAGCAAAACGAATTTAGTGAAGGCATCTATTAAGACAAAAACATATTCCTTAACGTCGTTTTTACCACTAAGCTTTCCAGAGGCATCAATGTGCACAGTATGCCAAGAAACATTTACTTTGGGAATCGGGTGAAGCTCAACCTGAACCCGACCTGAATTTGTCTTAGAAATTTTGCAAGTAATACAATTGTCGACGAATTTTCGCACAAATTTAGACATGCCGTTAAACCAGTAATGCTCGTAAATCTTTTCAAGCGTTTTACTCCAACCCAGGTGCATGATCGATTCGTGGATATTATTTACTACCGACCACCTAAACGCTCGTGGTACCATAGGCAAACAACGATTTCTACCATTCCTTTGCACCTTACGATGAAGAATACCCGACCTAACCTCATAAGTCTTTCTAACATCTTCTGACAACACCTCATTTTGAATGTCCGACATTATTTTTTGGATTTCAGGATCTTTATCCTGCTCAAGTTGAAGCCAATTACTTGATAACGCATCTATGTTGAAATGTTTTTGCTCTACACGCTGCTTTTCGTCATCCAGTGCAACGGAAAGTTGTGGATTACGAGAAAGGCAATCAACATGTTTCATCCTAGACCCTTCTCTGTAAACAATATCAAACTCAAAAGACTGAAGGTAGGCCCACCACCTGTGAACGCGCGGAGAGAGTTCGATTTTATTTTTTGAAGCTTTGACAGAATTGCAGTCAGTAATAACGGTAAACTTTCGTCCTTGCAGATAATGTCTGAAATGTTTAATTGCATTGACAACTGCCAAGGTTTCGAGTTCGTAGGAATGATACCTAGACTCAGGAGCAGAAGTGCGACGACTATAGTAAGCAACCGGATGTTGCTTACCATCGACCTTCTGAATGAGCACAGCCCCGTAACCATCCGCGCTTGCATCAGTATGAATCTCTATGGGGAGATTCGGGTCGAAAATTCTTAACACAGGATGTGACGTCAAACAAGTTATAATTTGCTGTCTAATCTGCTCGCGAGCTGATTGCCAGTTAATGTTACGGCTTTTACCGCTCGTTAACTTAAACAATGGAGCCATAATATTTGAAAATTTGGGAATGAATTGCCGGAAATAGGAAGCTAAGCCTATAAACTGCCGAAGCTGTGTGATTGTACATGGAGGTGGAAGTCGAGTTAAAGCTTCTACCTTTTTAGGATTCGGCATAACTTCACCATCCTCGACAACAAAACCTAAATATTCAACGCGACGCTTCAAAAATGTACATTTACTTAGGTTTAAAGAGAATCCTGCTTTTGCTAAAACTTTTAAAACTAGACGAAGACGCTCTAACCCCTGCTCTACATCCGATGCTAAAATCAACAAATCATCGACGTAAGCTACAACAAAAGTATGACCTAGCTCTCCCAATGCCTGCATGACCGCTCGCTGATAGACCGACGTCGCGTTCTTTAAACCAAATGGCATCGTTAAATATTCCCACTGGCCATCGGGTGTAACAAACGCGGTCTTCTCTATCGACGATGGATCAACAGGTATTTGATGGTAACTACTTACGGCGTCTAAACAGGTATACCATTTTGCCCCACCTAACCTAGCAACTTGATCCTCAATTAACGGAAGTGGGTATCTGTCAGCAACAGTATTTTCATTTAATTCCCGGTAGTCCACGCACATGCGATCTGACCCATCCTTCTTTTTAACTAACAATACTGGACTGGAAAACGGAGAACAACTAGGCCTAATCACTCCTGCTTCTAACAATTCGTTGACTTTGTTCCGAACAACCTGTCGCTCATTTACATCGAGACGATACGGACGCTGCTGAACAACTTTTGTAGGATCAATCAAACGAATTTCAAGCCGACCTGTATTGACACGAGACCTTGCTATACCACAAGAAAAAGACGTTGAAAACTCATTCAGAATAGAAATCAATTTTGCTCTAAATTCCGAGGGTACATCGGTATTAATGTTGTCAAACTGTAACAAATCACTCAAGCCCGACTTCTCGCATGTTAAAACATTCTTGTAACATGTCAAAATAACATTGTCGGATGTTACATTAATATAAAAGCCTTGTAATAAAATTTCTCTACCAATTAAAATATCATCGTTAAGATAGTCATCAATTACTACATGAAATAAAATTCTAAATTATATTCGCCGATTATTACTTGGGACAAAATTTGTAATGTACTAAAAACGCTATGTTGACCTATTCCCATTAATTTTACAACATTGTTTACCCGTTTACCAGAAAACTTGTTTGCGACACTTTCTTTAATAAGGAAACATTCAGCGCCAGAATCGAAACAAAACAAATAAGACTTACCGTTGTTTATAAGTTGGCCACGAGGGCTGCTCACGCTGCACTGGTTGACATTATGTTCACGCCCATGTGCCGTTGACGGTCCCGCCGCGTTTGCCCTCTGCGTATCGCCTCCATCGCTGCCACCATTACCGCCCGGTCTACGAAAACATTTCGCAGCGAAATGTCCCATCTCGCCACAACGGAAACAAACGACTCGCGATTGCTGGTTACTCGTAGCGGAGCAGGATGTCACCGCCGTCGGTTTATTCTCTTTCGAACGACACTCATGCGCACGATGTCCCAATTTACCGCAACGAAGACATCTTAAAGGCGGTCCTACTTTTATCCGTTTTGGTTCTGTGCGGTATTCTTCAGCCGTGGACGATGCTCTTCTTTTCATGAAAGCAGTCGCTTATAGTTCTCGCTGTAGCTTGTCTCTGGTCACAATTTCGGTTGTAAAGGCCAAACGTTGTAGACTCTTATCAAACTGTGTTAAATGCGCAAGCACAGTAGATACCGCAATCTCTTCCACGCTCATGGTTTGCCATTTGGAGGTCAAAGACGTCACCAATCTCGCGGCATACACTGACAGACACTCGTTTTCTTTCGGTTTGCTGGTTTGTCGGTTAATGAGGGTAGCTGCTGGTGTTTCAATGGTATCATACCTGGCAGTGAATAGTTCGCGGAACTGCGACCACTGCATTCCAGAGAAGGAAACTTGGGATAACCACTGTGAAGCACTTCCTTTTAATGCACCGCTGATGGCAATTATTAACGGTCCTCCTTCCAGCGGTTTTTCACCAAAACAGAGGTCAACAGTGTTGCACCAAGCGCGTGCATCCGCGTCAGGCTTCTCTGGGTCAAATTCGGGTAGCTTAATATTGGTTGTAGCAACTGGACGTTTGATGGCCTCAATTAGGCTCAACATGTTACTATTTTGCAACTCAATCATTTTTCGTAATAAGTCGTCTCTGTCATCTCGTGACGGTTGCACAGGTTCGTTTCTTTGCGGTGCTCGAGATGATCCCAGTTCTGATGTCGCCGTCAGTTGGAAGACGGGACTTAGTGGGCATGTATTTTCACCAGGTTCAGACATAGTGGGTATGTCTCAAGCACAAGTAATAGAACAGACACGTCCGCTCGGCACGAACTCCGATTGTAGAATGCCAGTTCGCTCAACGGCCGCGTCCAAGCATGACATGATTCGACTTGTTTGTCATGACGTCACGCTTGCGTTCAGTAATCGGACTTATTCTCCGACATCTATATATACGACGAAGTTACATTCGCCGTGGTCATGAGTCAGCTCGTGACCACGGCGAATGTAACTTCGTCGAAACGTCGCGCAATAAAAAGGTATTACTACTATTAGTTATCGCGATAAGACCCGTTATATTAAATATGAATAGTATAAATCGCGAAAGTTTAAAATATATATATAAATAATCTCCCACACTAACGTAGCATAACTTATTAACAACACTAAAGTAGCAGATGTACATTTTCCGTAATTACCATCACACAAAGAAAGAGAAAAGATAGTAATAACAATAGATGAAGTATGAAATAACAATTAACAAAAATAGCGAAAGATAAAATGGATACAAAATAACTTTGGATTTAAATAATAATAATAATAATAATAATAGAAACAGTGAGAAACAATTAACATAACTGAACAGAGTATCCGAACGCCAAATTTCATGCTAAATGTCAAATGTGTCAATGTTAAATGTTGTCAGTCGTCACTATTGAGGGTATTGTACCAAATAGTAAAATTAATTTTTAACTACCGACGCATGAGAATAGAAAAGACGGACGAATTATTATTAAAAGGCAGCAAGATTATACGATCACAAAAAAAACACATGGACACGAGTGACGTAATGAAAGGCGACAATAGAAAACAAGGCAAACATTTACTTTGCGACTTTATTGCGTCGAGATCTTGTCTTCGGATCCTGTGTACCTAGACTTAGAGGAAATTTATCACACAGAGATTGTAGTTCAGCAGATGTTATAATCTTCTTTCGGCTTTTATCTGGTAGCGCCACAATGATAACTCCTTCAGAAGTCCAGCAATTCTTCATACCAAAATGTTTCCGTGCCGCAACAAACAAATCTTGCCGCGGCTTAGTCAAGAATTCAGATATAGTAATACCAGAACCCATTAAAGCTGTTTTAGAACTCCAAACCAGATTTCTATATTTTGAGGCAATAAAGCAAACCAGTATCGGTCTTGGTTTATCCTTCTTTATGCCAAGGCGATGACAAATATCCAAGTGAGAAAGATCGACGCTAGTCAGCCTCAATTGACTGTGCAAGACGGATTTGATTTTATTTTCTGCTTGCTCATCAGCACTTTCCGGCAAACCATGAAAGAGAAGTATTCTGCTACGGGAACGAGCTTCTTGTATGTCAAAACCTACCGAAAGCAGTTGTATCTGTTGACGAAGCATAGTGAGCGTTTTCCAAACGAACTCTTTAAAGGTGGTATAATCTGAAGCAAGTGAACTTATATCTCCATAGGTGTTCATGGGTGTCGATGTAGAAGATCCTTGTGTTTGTGCAAGTGTTTTGTCAAATTGATTCATACGTGCCTTAAACATTTTGACAATGTCATCCATGTTCGTGCTGAGTTGGCTATGTAGGTCCATTTCTTTGTGATTAAAGACAATTAACGGTAGGAAATATATGTCAGTCAGGTAATGTGAGAAATTAATAGTAACTTTTTTTACTTCATGTATATTATAATCTAAATAAATGAATATAAAATAAATAAAAACTGAAGAGCAAAACTTTGACTTGTTGATATTTCAACCTACCCGAAATTTTACCCGAAATTACCCGAAATATGGTAGAAATGCAGGTTGTCGCTCAACTGTGGGTGGCTTGATACGGCTTCTACGATGCTGGCAAGGCACGGGCAGCTTGTTCTGGTGAAGTGCAAGCTTGACATGGTGTAGCTCGTCCTCTAGGTGTTCAGCATCGCAGAGATGGTGGGCTCTCTGAAACAAAGATTTGCCAACGGTAGCTAACTGACTATGTTGGTGGTGTGAGTCACCATTGAGGTATTGATTAGTGTGTGTGGGTTTCCTATAAACTGTGTGACTTATTGTGTTGTCAGGATTCTTGATAATAAGAATGTCAAGAAAAGCTAATCTGTACTAGGGTCAAGGAACACATAGGAGATGTCAAAAATAGGCGTTCTTCAAAGTCTGCAGTTTGTGAACATGCCTTGGATAAACCTTACCATTTTATCCGATTTGATAAACCACAGATCCTCGCTAGAGAACACAGATTCATTCCTAGAATGATACGCGAGGCTATTGAAATTCAAAAACATCCGAACTTCAATAGAGAAGATGGTTGGAGACTTTCGAACACCTGGGATCCACTTATTAAAAATTTAAAATCCCAAGTCCAACAAACTGTAAGACCAAAAGATACAGTTAGTGCCTTCTGCGTGCAACCAGAACGTTATTCAAGATACCATCTAAGAAACCGTTGGCGGTAGTTGTAAATAATATTTTTCTCAAACCTCAAATAGACAAATGTGTCACCTTAGTCTATCCGTGACCACGAACGCTGCAAAGTGCTCGAAACGTCGGGATGATAAAAATAATTAATATACGCGATTCCGCGAAATCCGTTTAAAATAGTTTTATTTCAATAATTCACACTATTTTAGGGTGTTTTCAAAATTTAGTTAAGGTTGGATTCTTGACCCCACCGTTCAATCTCCATCGTGTCTTCTCCATCCCACGTGACATTGGCGAAATAACATGTGTCTAATGGGCACAACTAGAAGCCATTAACCAAAGAATTGAATTGAATTATATTGTATTCTCGTTTTATTTTTATTTATATTCTATTACACTCCACTTCCCCAGCACTGCGTTCGTAAAATATTCAGATTTACATTATCAATCAAAATATATATTAGTGTTGCCAAGACGAAAATAAGTAGTCCTTAATTCGAATAAAACTAATTGTTTATTTAAAAATTACTAATTATATTACTAACAACCAGAAGTCTTACATGTGTAGATAAAGAAGTAAATTAAATTACTCGATCTGATTGAATTTAATTTAAACTTTTCGAACTAAGTTAATACGAGTACTTAAATCAAATCGCGTAAAACTTTGGTATTTAATGTAAATTATGTAATGACGATAAAACTAATGATAATTGATGATAAAACTTTTAAAGGAAAAGTTTATTTTATTATTTTTAGCGCGTTTAAATAATATTTTTAAATTATTATATCTTTATTTTCATATTTAGAATAATTTTAACTAACTTTTTCATGAAAATAATAAGATTAAATATTTATTGGTTTTAACTTAAATTTTAAATTTTAAAATGATGTTACCTCTGGTAACATTATTTCAAAATTTTATTAGTCGAGCAGAATTTTATCATAGGTAATAATATTGTCAAGAGATGGCGCTGGCTGTACCCTAAATCGCGCTATCGTTTTGTTAGCTGCGATATATGGATTGCATTGCGTTGTTAATAAAGATTTGCTGCCCTCGTGTTTTCGTTTTGATACAAATTTCTCCTCCGTGTTTGTAAAATTGTTTTTTGACCATGGTTAACTTCTACATATGTTAATTTGTTACAAGTACATAAAATTTTAATTCTAAGATTAATATATTTTCCTCTTGATCAATTTACAACTTGATACATTTACGCGTTCCTGAGAAAAAGGTTAAAAGACGGACGTACAGACTGACATATACACGATCAGAAATTTACAGTTTTCGGATTTTTCCTTTATGTATACTAAAGGACCTTGCTCCTGGCCAAATTTCATAATGCTAGGTCAATGGGAAGTACCCTATATAGGTTTTAATTCCCTTGCGAAAAGTTAAAAACGCTAAAATACTTAAAATATTTGATATAAATGACCAATGATTAGGCCAATTTCTGTATTGCCAACTCTTAGGAAAATTTTTGAAAAAATCATACTTAACCAAATGTTGTCTCATATTACTAATAACAAGCTTCTACATGACAAACAGTTTGGTTTTACTAAGGGTCGGTGGACAACAGATGCAGGTGTTGAACTAATTAAGAATATAAATATTTGAGGCCTGGGAGGAGTCAAATAATGCTCTTGGTATTTTTTGTGACTTATCTAAGGCCTTAGATTGTGTTCAACACTCAACACTGGTCAGCAAACTACGCCATTATGGTTATCAGAGGAACTGCACTCGATCTTCTAATGTCGTATTTAAGTGAAAGAATTCAGAAGGTCGACGTCAATGGCAAGAGATCTCCTGGGGCTATACTAAATATGGGAGTCCCTCAAGGTTCTATTCTTGGGCCATTTCTTTTCCTCATCTACATAACTGATCTGCCCTATCTTATAGAAAAGAAACATAAGATTGTATTGTTTGCTGATGACACTTCGCTGTTATTTAAAGTGAGACGTAACTCATCTACATATGACGAAGTAAACAATGCTTTCTCTGATGTTGTACATTGGTTTAGTATAAATAATTTAATGTTAAATTGTAATAAAACTAAATGTATATAATTTACAACGCCCAATGCTAAAAATGTACAAGCCTCCGTATTTATAAGTGGAGAAACGTTGGAACCGGTGGAAACTACAGTATTTCTTGGTATCACTGTAGATTCCAAACTACAATGGGGCCCCCATATTGAAAGGTTAGCGAATAGACTTAGCTCTGCAGTTTTTGCTGTTAAAAAGATTAGAAAATTAACAGATGTTGAAACGGCACGCTTAGTTTACTTTAGCTATTTCCATAGTATAATGTCATATATGGCATACTACTATGGGGACATGCCGCCGATATTAATACAATATCTGTTCTGCAGAAAAGAGCTGTTCGCGCAATTTATAACCTTGGCCATAAAGAATCTTTAAGAGAAAAATTTAAAGACATTAACATAGTGACTGTTACTTCTCAATTCATTCTTGCTTACTTGTTTAATATTATACGCGTTGTCATCATACTGTCTAATTTCTATTAATTCAATTTTATAAACTCAAATAATCATAATAGTTTTTTAAAAAGAGATATTACTGTAAATAGGGATTATTTAAATTTTTAAACATGCCGAATTGTTGTGACAAAGTCGTTGATTTCTAATGTTTTAATTGACTTTAAATTCGTGAAAATAGTGAAAATATGTTATTATAATTTACGATTTTTATAAACACGTATAGGCTATGACAAATATCGTGCAAAATATTAATATAGTGGGTATAACAAATGACATCAAAATTATGCTTTGATAAAAATTGTGAATAAAATATTCAATTGGTGTTACCTAATTTGATTTATTTTGTTTATTTGTTTCGAAGGATACTTCGTGATGCCATAGACAGATGATCTGTTTTTATTTAGTTTTGAGTGTCTAGTGATTGTGATCGCGTGTGATATTTATGTACTTGTTTAATAATTATTAGAAGAATGATTAATTTTCTTTTTTTGTTTTTCAGGACAGCTGTCAACTGTGTGGATAACTGTTATTTACAAAGCTCCGTAAATATTTACCTAAAATAATTAAAAAACTTGTGTAATTGTCGCTTAAGTGATTTATAATAGTGTCACAAACAAAAGACATACTCACTGTGATATAAAAGTAGTGATTACAAGAAGATACTGTGTTTGAGAACTTTATTTATCACCATAGAACCATTTCAAACACCAACCGCCGTCAAATGAAAGGTGACAAAAATTGAGTTTATTTCGTCCTTACTAACGGAAAACTAACTGTAAGTAAGATGAACTATGTTTTAATGGAATGATACGAATTGATGTGATAAATTACAAGAATAAATAACACAAAAGACCAAATACAATAGATAAGGGTAAAAAACGCCATCTAGACCGATTCTGCGTAACTACATATATCCGATTCCCTTATCAGATTCACTTTAAAGTACGCCATCTACAGACAACATCATAAACTACTAAGTTAAAAATCGAAGTGCAAGGAACGAAGATAAATCGCAGTGCCCATAGTAGTTCGCCAAGATTACACTAGATGGTGTTTGAAGAAAAAACATCCCCAACAAATATTTATATCAATTAGTTACTCCGACCTCAGTCAAAATACCACTATAAGGAAAATTTTTTTTTAAACGGTTATTTTACTAAAATCAAGATGGAAAACATACTGGAAGTTCTCAAAGAAATGGAAAACAGAATAACAACAAATATTAACAAAAATACTAATCAACAAATTACAGAATTAAGAAACGAGATCAAAAATATGAAAACGGAGCAAAACGAATTAGAGCAACGGATTGCATTACTTGAAAAGCAACAACGGATAAAAAATCTCGTATTTTTTGGGATTGATGAAGGAGAAAAGTCCTACCAAGATTTGGAAAAAATTATGTCCTCCACCTTGGAAGAATTATTAAAAGTCGATTGTAAAGAAAGAGACATAGAAATGGTTAGGAGAATCGGAATGAAGAAGGAAGGAACTGTGAGACCAGTTAACGTAACTTTCTCAACTTACGGATTAAAAATTCAAGTCCTGAAAGCAAAGAAATATCTTAAGGGAACAAACATATACATCAAGGAAGACTTCCCCCCGAAAGTCCTCGAAAGAAGAAAGGAATTGCAACAGCAATTACAAAAGGAAAGACAGGAAGGAAAAAATGTAATTCTAAAGTACGACAAAATCGTTTATTTGAAAGAGAAAGTAAGAACTAATCAAAAAATAGAATTATACATGGGAAACACAAGCAACAAAAGATCGTTACACATATCCCCACCACATATTCAAGAATTAGAGAACATCGAAACGGGAGGAAACAATAGTCAAAGAACAGACATACAATCGAACAAGAAGAACAAAGTAAACCCAACAAGCATGCGGCAATTTCTCCAGTCATCGAAGAAAAAGGAATCTGAACCTTCAACAAGCACTAACAATAAACAAATATAGCAATCCGATGGCCACCTTACACATGCATTACACACTAAAAAAATAAACACAAACAAAAACATAATCTATTTAAAAAAAGATCAAAATCAAAAAACAATTTCAGAATCTATATTAGGTAAAAATCACCCCTCTCACACGAATTATAATAAAAAATCTATAACTGAATATAGATTAATTCTTCCAAGCCGGCTGGTCACCGAGGAAGACTACGACCAAAACCCTTCAAAGAATCAAACAAAAATAACAACGGAATTAGCGTCAAATTTGTCTACTATAACCAACACTACCACTACTAGGACTGCATCAGAAAAGCTCTACATTCTAACATATAACGTTAAAACACTCTCAACATACGAACGTTTAATAGAATTAAATGAATCGTTATCAAATATCAAATACGACATAATAGGACTGGCAGAGACGAGGCGTATGGGAAATAAAATAGAAGAGTATGACAATTTTGTATTATGCTACACGGGCCAGACACCTGGCTTATACGGTGTAGGCTTTATAGTAAAAAAATGCCATAAGAACAACATACAAAGTTACATAGGTCTCTCTGAAAGAGTCGCAATCCTAAATCTACAATTTGAAGATACCCAACTATCAATTATACAAGTCTATGCTCCTACGGAAAAAGCAAACGAGGACGAAATCGACAAATTCTATTGGACACTCAAAAAAGCTATTGAAATATCAAATAAAAATTTAATTCTGATGGGAGACTTGAATGCGAAAATTGGTAACCCAACAAAAGAAGAACATCTTATCATGAAACCGAATGGCTACGGTGAAAGGAATGAGAGGGGCCAGAAATTAATAGACTTTGCTAATGAAAACAAGTTATCAATTTTAAACACATTTTATAAGAAAATATTAAAATACAGATGGACATGGATCTCTCCTGATAAAAAACACAAAAACGAAATAGACTTTATCCTATCAAACGGTCCCCTTATTTTTCAAAATATAGAAGTACTAAATATAGACTACCCTTCAGATCATCGGCCCGTTAGAGCAACGATCACAATTGTAAAACCAAAGAAAAGCCGAATAACATACAATAACCATATAAAAAACGAAAACGACATCTGTAAATTCAACGATCACTTGGAAAAGACTTTAAACTTATGGGGAAATAGATCAGTACAAAACTACTACGACAATATTATTAAAGCCATCACAAGAAGCTTGCGAGCAATTCAAAGCAAATCCAAAGTACAAAAACCGCATAAAATTCTGTCAAACCCCACACTACGGCTTATGGAGAGACGAAAAGAACTTCAGAGGACAAAAAATAAATCTAGAGCTATGAAAAACGAGATCTCTGCCCTTTATAAGCTCATAAGCAAATACATTAGGAAAGACTACTCAAACCACCGATACAACACTATTGAAAAACACATATCTAAAACTGGAGGCACAAAGAAAGCTTATAAACAGCTGAGAACAAACAAAACGTGGATTGAAGGATTGAGACATAAGGAAAAAATACACAACAACCGTAACGATATAATCAACGTAGCAACGAACTTTTATAAATATCTGTATAGTATTAAAGAAACGATAAGTACGAATAGTAAAGATCAACACCCAAGCCCTAACAACATAAACCCACCTGTACCACAGATTGAAACAGTCGAAGTCATACAAGCAATCAAGGCTCTTAAGTCAGAAAAAAGTCCAGGTTCCGATGGCATCACAAATGAGATATTGAAAACCGGCTCAGCAACCCTTATAACTCACCTGACTGCATTGTTTAATCTCATTATTGAAATTGGAGAGACGCCTGCTCAATGGTCTGAATCCGACATTATTCTTATCTACAAAAAAGGAGACCCCAATGATATAGGAAATTACAGACCAATAAGCCTGCTACCTACAATCTATAAGCTTTTCTCTTCAATAATAAATAGGAGAATAAAATGTACATTAGAAGCGCGCCAACCTATCGAACAAGCCGGATTTCGAAAGGGTTACTCAACAATCGACCACATACACACAATAGAACTTCTTATCGAAAAAAAACGAGAGAAAAATAGACCACTCTACATCGCATACATCGATTACCAGAAAGCATTCGACTGCATATCACATAAGAGCATCTGGGAAAGCCTAACAACGCAAGGGGTAGAGAAAGAATACATTCAGGTTATCAAGAGTATATACAATAACCGCAAGAGCAGAGTCAAACTAGAGACAGCGGGACCTTGGTTTCCGATAGAAAGAGGCGTAAAACAGGGTGACCCTCTCTCGCCATTGCTGTTTATAGCAACACTGGAAACGGTCATCGGTCAACTCAAATGGAAAGATCATGGTATTAAAATCAAAGAGGATCGCCTAAGCCACCTTAGGTTTGCAGATGACCTGATCCTCCTGTCTGAAACAAGCTCAGAAATCCAGTATATGATAGAATCACTCAATGAGGTCAGCAAAAAAGTTGGCTTAGAAATGAACATATCCAAGACAATGCTGATGACTAACAGCATAAAGAAAACACTATATGTGGGTAGCGAGCCTCTCAAATATATAGACAATTATATATACCTCGGGAAACAAATTAGTTTTGACAAGAATAATAATGATCTAGAAGTAGAGCGCAGGGCACAATTAATGTGGAACAAATACTGGGCACTAAAGGACATATTTAAAAGTAACATGTCAATCCAAATTAATACCAAGGTACTAAACTCGTGTCTTTTACCGTGTCTGACATACGCTTGCCAGACGTGGAAATTTAACAAAAAAACAAAAGACAAAATAATTTCCTCCCAAAGAGCAATAGAGCGTAGCATGATGAATATTAGAAAGATACAGAAAATAAGACACACAATAATAAGACATATCACGAAGGCCAAAGATGCATTGATACACGCTCAATCATTAAAATGGAAGTGGGCGGGACATGTAGCGCGCATACAAGATCAGAGATGGACGAAAAGGGTGACCACATGGGCGGGGCCACGAGGTAAAAGGAAAAGTGGTAGACCTGTAGCGAGATGGGAAGACGAACTCAAAAAAACAGCCGGTCCCAACTGGATTCAAATAGCCCAATCTAGAGAGGACTGGCTATCTTTGGAGGAGGCCTTCACCCACAGTGGGGTTCTTGCAGACAAAAAACAGGAATAAATTAACCAATTAAGATAAATAAAATTTTTTTTTTTATGTAATAATTAAAACTAACACTTAGGCTAATTTTTTAAATTGTTATTTTTTTATTACTAATTAATATGTTAATACTAACAATTTTTTAAAAATAACTTTTATTTTTTTATTTTATTTATTTATTTTTTTTTTTTCATTCTACTTATCTATTGTGTAATCTGTAAGAAATAAAGGCTTTTTTATTTTTTATTTTTATTTTATTATTTTTGTTTTTAAGAAGGCTTGTTTAAGGTATTAAAAAAATGTTATGTTAGCGAAATGTCGCAACACATTAATTAATAATTCTTATTTATACGCTCGTCAGTTTGTTACTGAAATATTAAATGACTTTGGTAAACAGATATGATTCTAATTTTTAAACACGCCAAATTGTTTTGACGCATTTTGATTTTAATGTTACGTGATTAATTTTTGAAATCCTTCGCTTACGTAACTATTGGGATAAATTCAATTAAGTTTATTTACGAGATGTTGTTACAATTACTATGCCAGTCCGAAGCCTGATCAAGTGTGACGGTAAATTCGAATCATACCTGAGGTAATTAGACGTATTAGGTAGGTACCGTAGGTCAATGACCTAACCACAGCTGACTGAGATCAGTGACCCGCCTAGCTATTTTGTTAAATTATCTTTCGCGCGCGTTTACACTCGTGTGTCCACCAGAAAGTGTTTATGTTTTTAAAGGTTTTGTTAAGTGATACAGTGACTTAAGTGCGGTTGTTGTGTAAAAGAAAATTAACGTATTACGATACACTAAATGGATGACTCGAAACATGAGTATCAAACCTTATATGCAACTTACGGATTGTGTATTGGTAGGTGCTATGGACTCGACCACTTTTACTCATTACGAGGTAAGTGTAAACCGAAGTTGTGCGGCGCGCGCCTTAGATAGTGTAATGCGTGCGCACGAACAGTGGAACTCGAATATTTAAATATTTTAAATGTTTAAAAACTATTTTTGGGAATTTTGTTTTTATGCGGAATGTGATGAGTTACACTTACCGAACCTCCCATTTGAAGGACCGCAGTATAGAGTCAAACTCCTTATATATTTTGATTGATAATGTAAATCTAAATATTTTACGAACGTAGTGCTGGGGAAGTGAAGTGTAATAGAATATAAATAATAATAAAACGAGAATACAATATAATATAATTGTAGCCATAAACCAAAGAATTGAATTGAAAATAATATAATTGTTGTTAATGTCAAAGTCAATAAGTTAGTTCATTGAAATTGTCAAGAGATGGCGCTGAGTGTATCCTGAATCACGCTACAACTTTGCTTTTTGAAAGTATAAAGTGTTTAGAACTTATTGAATAATTATATTTCCCTGATTTGCACAAATTATCTTGTTTTATATTAATGTGCTCCTAAGTGGATGTAAAACAATTTTTGGGACGTTTTCATATGTGCATAATAAGAATTGATTATTATTAAGTGTCTAAAAATTATATAACATTTAGTTTATATTCGTTTTTACTGGTTTAATTTAAAACTCCTGCCAATATTGAAACAGCAATACGACACAAGCCATCAACATTTTTACTGTTTTTATGCATTAATATTTTTCGTTATATTTAAGTCTACCGACACCTTTTTGTTATTTTTCTCTCTCTCTTCATATTACGCTCTTAAAGTGATTATACTGATCTTAAACTTAATTCCGTTTTTCATTAAATACGCCTGACATTATTATACATGGTCCATCGGCCGGATAGTAAATCTTTAAAATAACCAGCATAATAAAGAGTTTCTGGTTTCATCGTGGAGAAATAAGTGAAATCACAACAGACGTCGGATCACAGAACAAAGCATTTGGATGTATGGCGTGGTTTATGGAATATTGCAGTATTTAGCAATTTCAGTGCTTAATTTCCACCTCCACTCATCCAGTACTCTTATATTCAGGTAGTGTTTAAGGATTTAAGATTTATATAAAGGATTTGACACTTGCTTCTCATCATGTCAGAAAGGGAAGAAAGATCTTATTAAAAAGCGGGCAACCTATAAAGGCCGGCTTACATTGTTTGCAAATTACTTAAACAATTTAGATGGGTCAGTCGGTCAGTCTCAGGTAAAAGAACTCCAATTACGTATTAATAAAATTTGCAGCATGTTTGAACAATATGATAAGGTACAGTGCAAGTTGGAATGTGCAACAGAAGACATGGAAAGTCAATTATTGGTAAGAAATGATTTCGAATCTCTGTATTATATATTAGTAGCTCAAGCCCAGGATATAGTTGCTCATTCCACGTAATTAAGTAACTCAAGTACTGATGGTAATAAAAATACTATGAGGGTTAATAATAACAATAATCTTGTTAAATTACCAACTATACAATTGCCTAAGTTTAGCGGTTCCTATGATAATTGGCTAGAATTCCATGATACTTTTTCTAGTCTTATTCACTCAAACGACAATATTGACAACATTAATAAATTTCATTATCTGAGAGCATCACTAGAGGGCACTGCCGCCTTAGTTATACAGTCCATTGAATTTTCAGCCAAGACTTACCATGTTGCTTGGAAGATATTATGCGAAAGGTTTGATAACAAACGATTACTCATTCAAAATCACGTGACAGCATTATTTAACATTGATTCAATTGCTAAAGAATCGTCCGTGTCTATTAAGCGTTTAATTGATCAATTAAAAAAAAAATTAAGAGCATTAGATTCTCTAGGCGAACCGACTAAGCACTGGGATACATTGTTGATACATATTATAATACAAAAATTAGACACTAAAACGTATCGCGAATGGGAGGAACTTAAGGGCCGGCTTGGTAAGGATGAACCTCTTACACTAGACGTATTTATAAACTTTTTACGTAATCGTGCTGATTTGTTTGAGGCATTAGAGTTATCGCGAAGTAGTAATAATTCTTACCAGTCTATTAAACAGAATATGAAAATTAAAAGCATGGTTTCTATTGCGAGTCCAACGCAGGCTGACGATAAATCTCCGACAGCCTCATCTACTCCTAAACCCTGCGTTAAATGTAAAGGTGAACACCCGCTAAAAAATTGTCCTCAATTTTTAAGTCTTAATAATGAACAGCGATTAAAACTCTTGCCTAATTATAAAATATGTTATAATTGTTATAAAATATGTTATATAATACTCTTTATTGCACTGAGAAATTTTACATAGTAATTTTACACATGAAATTATTGTTCACAATAGCGGGCTTATGTCTAAGAGAAATTTCTTCCAGCCAACCCACAGCTGTAAGAGATAGTGTTATATAGCAGGTATAAATAGTGCAACATTAGATACTCCAAATAATACTATACATATATAACAATTTTAATATAATATGGATTACGCTTACATAAATATCTATAATATAATAAATACATATATACTAAATTATTATACTTATACTACATCTAAATACACCAATATTATAAATATATCTACATTAAAAATAAATAAAACAAAAAGATAATAGTAAATTTGTCAAATTTATGAAAGTTGTGAGAAAAAGTGCTCTTTAACTCTTTTTTTAAAGAGGTGGATGTTTGGACTCTTTTGTATGGATTTTGGGAGACTGTTCCAGAGATTTGCTGCACGTACTGTGAAGGAGTTAAGCAGAAACTTTGTATTAGATCTAGGCACTTCTAACTCTGAAGTGATACAGGAACGTCTGGAACGTGTTGGAGGAGGAAGAAGGTTGAAACGGGAGCGAAGGTAAGCAGGAGAATTTGGATCATTGAGAATATTAAAAAGGACTGAAAGGATGTGCATATCACGGCGAAGGCGGATAGGGAGCCATTTAAGTTGAGTACGAAATGTAGATATATAGTCATATTTACGTAAGCCATAAATAAACCGAATAGCCAGGTTTTGAAGACGCTCTAATTTATTAAGTAGCTCCTCAGTCACATCCAAATAGCACACATCAGCGTAGTCGAGGATTGGTAGAAGAAGAGATTGCGCTAGCATAATTTTTGTACTGAAAGGGAGAAAGTATTGGAGACGTTTAAGAGAGTTGTAAGTGTAGTGTATTCGCTTGCTAACATCATTGACTTGGGCTACCCAGGACATATTGCAGTCAATAATAAGACCCAAGTTCCTTACTGAATTGCAGTAAGAAATTGGAATCCCGTCATAAAGTAGTTTGGGGACTAGCCCCCAGTCTAGCTTGCTTCTAAGCCTGCTACTGCCAACGATTATAGCTTGTGATTTTTTGGGATTCACAAGAAGACCAAAAGAATTAGCCCACGACTGAATAGCAGACAGGTCATTATTCAATAAATCAACAGCCCTGGGCAGCTCAGCCAAACCAAAATGTCGATAAAGCTGTAGATCATCTGCATACAGATGGAAGGGAGAAGTAATAAATCGGGAAATGTTGTTAATAAAAACAGAAAACAGTAATGGTGAAAGTACGCCGCCTTGAGGGACACCAGCCGTGAGCTCTAACCAATCTGACGAGAAATCGTCGGTTTTTACACATTGCTGGCGTCCAAAAAGGTATGAATGAAACCAGTTAATAACAAGAGGAGAGACGTTGACTGTACGAAGAGTACCAAGAAGTATGTCAAAATCAACGGAATTGAAGGCGCTGCTATAATCCAACAGAGCAATTGCTGTGAGCTTGGTGTTATCCATAGCCCACCGCACATCCTCCGTTATCTTCAGCAAGGCACAAAGTCAAGGTAAAACCGGATTGGAAAGGACATAACAGGTTGTAAGTTGTAAGAAAGGAATAAAGTTGTTCGTGTACAATGGACTCAATGACCTTAGAGAGGATAGGGAGGATAGATATAGGACGATATTGGGACATAGAAGTAGGATTGCTGGTTTTGGGAAGAGGTATAACGATAGCCTTCTTCCAGAGTGTTGGGAAGACATTGCATGAAAGTGAATAATTTATAATGTGGATGATCACTGGTGCAATGTCATCCAACACTGGTAGAATCATATTAAGGCTGAGGCTATCGCTACCAATGGCTTTGGTGGAAATAGAACGGACACACCTCTTGATAACATCTTCAGAAACCAACTGGAAAAAGAAAGAGGGACAGTTTGGTGGTTCAAGAGAAGATAAATAAGAAAGAGTATCTGATTTCGTTATAAAGTATTTCGTTTCGTTAGAAAGAATTTAGCGCTTTAAGGTCAACGGAACTGTGGCAGGCTACAGGAGTTTTGCCCACACCCATTGACCTCAAAAAACTCCAAACTTGGGTTTGACAAAGATTTTTGATTGTTGAGTGAATGTAGCGACGTTTTGCGTCCCTACACAATCTGTTGCAAATGTTACGTAATCTTTTATATGCTACAAAATTTTCCTCAAATGGATACTTTTTATATCGACTCTTGGCTTTATCGCGTTTTGCCATGGTGTTTCTGATTACTGGTGTTAACCAGGGAGCTGGTGCATGCTTCATCCGCACTGGTCGTGCAGGAGCATAGATGTCATATATACGAATCAGTTCAGTAGTTAGATCGTTGACCATGACATCAATGTTATTCGAAGATAGTAGTGACGACCAGTCGATATTTCTTACGTCCTCTTTCAAACGTTTAAGGTTAATATGCTTAAAATCGCGCTGAATAGATACTTTGCCTCTAACCTTAGGAGGGCGCACTTTATAAGTAAGAAAAATTAAGTCATGATAGGAAAAGGGAGCAGTCATTTGACTGTGAGAAATAACAAAAGTAGGGTTAGAGACAAAAATCAAATCAATCAATGAAGGCTTACAGCCAGGAAAAGTAATGAGTGGGCGAAGACATAGATAGTAAATGTAAATAAAAAGAAGACAGCAATGCATTCAGATTCTGTGCTCGTGAATCGTCTTTCAATATGCACGTGTTCACATCGTCTATGCATATTACGTGATCAAAGTTCAGTAAAAGATTAGCTAAAATGTTTTCAAGGTCATTAAAATAATTAATTTTATCACTAGGGTTGTAAAGAACACCAATAAGAATTTTTTTATGATGTATCTCAATACTTAAAAAAAGATTTTCTATAGAGTCTACAGAATGTGGTGGGGAGCAGAGAGTAATATTGGCCGGAATGTCTCCGCGCAAATAAATACCCACATCACCTCCACCACGCCCAACGCGGTCGTGGCGAAACAGTTGGTAGCCGGGTAGAGAACAAGAAGTAGACTGTAGGGAGGGTTTTAGCCATGTTTCAGAATCTAGAATGCAATCGACTACACTAGTGTCAAAGGATGTGAGATGGTCAGAATGGTGAGCTGGTAGACTCTGCGCGTTGATATGCACCAGTGAAAAGAGGTTCTTATTTGGGAGGAATACATTCTGGAGTTTTGCCTCCATAAGTTCAGTATCAGATAATGAGTCATTGTTACTGCTTAAGGCACTTTCATAATCATCTGACATCAAAGAATAAATAAATAGAAAGAAAATAAATAAATATATATAAATATGTATATAACACTATAAAAAAAAACAGTATAAATATCTTATTATGGTATAGACTATAAATACAAAAAACTAAATAACTATTTGCCAATAACAACACTATTTCTATGTATAAGTTGACTGCAAGACAAACATAGGTATGTATTTTATCAATGTTAATAAAAAAATAAATAAATGATATTTTTATACAAAAAAAAAAAAATCAATACGGAAAAAATAATAAGAGGAAAAAAAATAATAATAACAGGCAAAGTTAAAATAAAAGTTAAATCAAAAATATAAAAGCGGTTAATGCAATTACCAAACGCAATGCTCACAGATAGTAGACGACGTGAAATAGACAGCTGACAGTTGACAGTGACATAATCAAATATTGTCGTCAATCATATGAGTGTTATTTTTATTGAAAATACCTTAATATACTAAAAAGTTTGTAAAATTTAAAAAGATAACGTTTAATTGTTTGAAATTAAGATAAATGAAGTGAACAAAGAGACTTCAGTGTACCCTCAATTACAATATAAAATATTTAGAATGTTAAAACATGACGAAAATAATTATGGTAATAAAAGCAAACTTAAGAAAATAACAAATATGTTTTAACACTACGGAGCTGTCGTGTTTTTAGGATACTTAGCTATCAGCTGCTTTAGTTCATCTTGAGACACAACCTTAACACGGGATTTGTCCGGCAGAACAATAATTATGATGCCATCTGCAGACCAACATCTTCGAATGCCGAAATGATTTCGAGCCGCAACAAAAACTTCCTGATGGGACTTTGTTAAGAATTCTTATTGTTACTTTGATTGATGAACCTTTCAACGAAGTTTTAGCCCTCCAGACATTTGAGCGAAGTTGCACAGTTGAGAAGCGCACTAGAACAGGCCGAGCCGAGTTCTTTTTGGCACCTAACCTGTGGCAAGATTCAAGTGACTCAGGTTTAACATTAGTCAGTTTCATCTGCTCCGTCAACACAGTCATCGTCTTCTTAACCACATCCTCATCCACGCTCTCCGTAATGCCATGAAGAAGTAAGACCTTTCTTCTAGACTGTGACTCCAAGCGATCAAAGCCAAGGACAAGAAGTTCAATCTGGGATTTGAGAATGCCTAATGATTTCCAAACAAAGGTCTTAAAAGTTTGGAACTCTCCAGCTAAGGCTTTAACTGTTGGGTTGGAAGCAGAAGTGGGTTGCGGCAAATTTTTCTCAAACTCTCCCATCCTGGAGTTAAATAATTTTGAAAGCTCTTCCATGCTTTTTAAAAGCTGCTCAGCTGTTGTGTCCATATTTATGTGAAGTGATTAAAGTGAAAAGGTGATGATTTGTAAGAAAGTTCAGTGACCGCCAACTTATACACAGGTACACTTAAATTATAACATATATGAAAATTAATAATTTAAATATTTAAAAAATACAGAGCTCTAAAATTTGCGTGTTTATGTTTTCGTGCCTACCCGCCGAAAAAAACATTACATTAGTTTACATATTGGTCACAATGCAAACCAATGCAAAAGGCCTGGTTGTAGGATATGTAATCGTAAGCATAATACGCTTATCCATTTAACAGGTTTGAAGTCGCAATCACCAGATAATGTTGGATCATCAAACACGGATAAGAGTAATTTGACCAATATGAAATCTACTTCTAGCTCAAATATTTCTTTATCAGCATGTTTAAAAAATTCAAAATCAAAATCAAAATCAAAATCAAAAAATACTTTATTCAAGTAGGCTTTTAAAAGCACTTTTGAATCGTCAAAATAAACAAAAAGTACTTAAATTAAGGAAAAGCTACCACCGGTTCGGAATGTAGATTCTACCGAGAAGAACCGGCAAGAAACTCGATAGGTACTCTTTTAAAATTGTGTTATTAAGTATATACATTTTAAAAATTACAAATGTTTATATTAAACATCCTGTAAGAAATTCATCTATACTAAATCCATGCATTATTATCATCTATATAATCTTGTACAGAATAATATGCTTTAGCTATTAAAGAATTTTTAATATACAATTTAAACTTATTGATTGACAACTGCAAAAATTTCTTTGGTATTTTGTTATAAAAACGGACACCTTGCCCCAGAAAGGAAACATTTACTTTGCGAAGTCGAAAGCTTGGTGTTATGAGTTTATCCTTTCTTCTTGTGTTAATACAATGCGAGTCACTATTTCTCTCAAAACAATCAATATTGGTATGGATATGTATAATATTGTTATAAATATACTGTGACGCAACCGTTAGTATACCTACTTTACTAAAAACATCTCGAAGGGATTCCCGAGCTCCTAAATTATAAATACTACGAATAGCTCTTTTTTGCAAAATAAAAACTGTATTAACATCTGAAGCGCTACCCCATAGCATCAAACCATAGGAGATGATACTATGAAAATAACCGAAATATACTAATCGAGCTGTATCAACGTCGGTTAGTTGACGAACTTTCCTAAACGCGTATGCTGCGGAGCTGAGTCTTCCCGTGAGAGATGACAAATGGGAATTCCACTGAAGCTTCGTATCCAAGGTTATTCCCAGGAATACTGTTGTGTCACTTACATCAAGGATCTCATTATTCAATTTCAAACAAAGGTAACCATGATGTTCTATTATCAACAGCCCTTGTCAAGTTGTATGACTCTGAAAATCAGGAGTATATTGCTCGTGCGTCACTTGATTCAGAAAGTACATCATGTCTTATTACAGAAAATATGTGTAGTAAATTAAAATTGCCTTACGATATAGTCGAACGTTCCGTACTAGGAATAAATAATTGCACCTTACCAATTGGTAAAATGTGTCGTGTGCAAATGAAATCTTTAAATAATAATTATTTTACAAATGTTACTTGTTTTGTTTTACCATCGATCATAAGCAAAGTGCCTTATAGTCATATAGACATTTCAATGTTAAATAATAAATCGAATATTAATTTAGCTGATCCTAACTTTTATACACCCGGAGACATTGATTTATTCATTGGTGCTGATCTCTTTTGGGATTTATTAGGATGGCAAATTATTAAGCTAGGTAGCGGCAAACCGATACTTTTTGAAACTAAGCTTGGTTGGATAGTTTCTGGATCCATGTTTGGCGGTCATGTGTCTAATCGCTTACCAGCACAAATTAAATGTAATTTAGCACAAATAGAGTCTAATAATGATTCTTGAGATTCAAATGAAGTTATTCAAGAGAATTTATCACGATTTTGGCAATTAGAGGAAATTGGTAATAAATCCTACTATTATTTTGAGGAAGAAAAAATGTGCGAAGAACACTTTATTAAAAATACTTCCCGTCTTCCAGATGTCCGCTTTTGCGTGAGAATCCCTTTAAAAAATAATATCGAAACTTTAGGTGAGTCTTATCAGCGTGCTAAACATTGTTTTTTGGCCGTCTTAATAATCAACCTTTACTAAAAACTAAATATCATGAATTTATGTTGGAATATTTATCACTGGACCATATGTCTAGATCTTACTTAAAATCTAATGAATTTTCTTATTTTATTCCACATCATGGTGTCTGGCGTGATAGTAGTTCAACAACAAAGTTAAGGGTTGTATTTAACGCTAGTAGTCCTACTACTACGGGAGTTTCCTGTAATGAAATTCAGATGGTTGGTCCAACTATACAGGACGATCTTTTAAGTATTATTTTGAGATTTAGGCAGCATAAGTACATTTTGTCTGCTGACGTGGAGAAAATGTACAGACAAATTGCAGTACATCCAGACGATAGACACCTTCAACAAATTATTTGGCGTAATAATATGGATGAGAATTTAGATATTTATGAATTAAATACGGTGACCTATAGTACAGCGAGTGCACCGTTTCTAGCTGTCCGCTGTCTTAAGCAAATAGGTCTCGAATGCTCAGATCCCAAGATAGCTGAAATTATTTTACACGACTTCTATATCGACGATCTGCTCACTGGGGCAGATACTGTCGATGAACTTTTACATATACGTCAAAATGTTACTAATGCTTTAGGTATGGCACAAATGCCACTTAGAAAGTGGAATTCAAATGTTTTAGATTTAAATAATAATGCCAAAATTACTGAATCATTTGATTTGAACATAGGGGCTGATAAATCTAATTTTAAATCAGTTTTAGGTTTAGGTTGGCGTTCAGATTCAGATAAACTTTGTTTTTCCATAAATGGTAATATTCCTATTACTATAACAAAACGTTGCATACTTTCTGTAATCTCACGAATTTTTGATCCTCTTGGATTACTTACACCTTGTATTATCATCATGAAATGTATGTTACAGAAGTTATGGCTACAAAAATTGTCATGGGATGATCCACTACCAGCTGATATAGCTAGGTCATGGAATGAATTTATTATTGATTTACCAATTCTTAATGATTTATTGATTACACGTAACGTTTTAGTTGATTGTTATAGCTATATAGATTTACATATATTTTCGGATGCATCACAATATGCTTATGGGGCATGTTTGTATGTCTGTAGCGGAAACGAAAATGATGAAATTTTAGTTCATTTGCTTATGGCTAAAAGCAGGGTTGCTCCAATCAAGCCTACTACCATACCAAGACTGGAACTTTGCGGAGCTCTTGTAGGGCTAGCTCTTGTAGTCTACGACTCTACGAAAAGGCTATTAGTGCTCTTCGAGTCAAGGTAAGGCATACGTTTTTTTGGACAGACTCTTCTATTGTATTGGGCTGGCTTAAAACCCTACCGAGTAAATTACAACCATTTGTGCGAAATAGAGTTGCAGAGATTGTAGAAAAATCTTCTGGTTGTACTTGGCGACATGTTCCTACGCTTGAAAATCCTGCTGATCATATCATGATCATGATCATCTCGCGAGGTGTTAATGCTAAAGCTCTGATATCGCTTGATATTTGGTAGTCAGGCCCAAGTTTTTTAAGACTAGATATGTCGTATTGGCCGTCACATCCCGCTAGTTTCGAAGCTCTTCCAGTATTACGTTCTGTAATGAATGCAAATATAGCTGTAGCAAGTAATAACAATGAAATCATAAATTTTAATAGATTTTCTAATTTATCTAGACTAAAACGTACTGTAGCTTATGTTTTACGCTTTATTCGTATTTGTAAGAAAGAATTAATTGAAGATAAATTTTTAATCGTCGAAGAATTGAATAATGCATTAAATCTTGTAATAAAAATATCACAAAAACAGTCTTTTCCGGAATATGAACTTTTAATAAATAATAAAAACTTACCTGCTAAAACCTCCTTACTTAAATTTAATTTATTTCTCGATGATTTTAAAATTCTTCGCGTCGGAGGACGTTTATTACATGGTAACTTTACGTTTGATAAAAAACATCCAATTTTAATTCATTCGAAGCACCCTTTCACTAAGTTTTTATTTCATTACGAGCATAGACGATTATTACACGCTGGTCCGCAACTATTACTGAGTACGATTAAGGAATCATTTTGGCCATTAGGGGGTAGGAATTTGGCCAAGTTATGTTATCGACAATGTATCCGTTGTGCTCGATAAAAGCCTAAGATAGTTGCGCCTATAATGGGCAATTTGCCACAACAGCGTGTGTCTGTCAGTTATCCTTTCGAGAACGTGGGGATCGATTATGCTGGACCCATTATGATTGTTAGTCGACAAGGTCGTGGAAGTAGGTTATTAAAAGCATATATTGCAGTTTTTGTCTGTTTTTCTACAAAGGCAATGCATATCGAATTAGTTGGTGATTTAACAAGTAATAGTTTCTTGTTAGCTTTGCGTAGATTTATGTCTCGAAGGGGGAAACCTAAAAATATTTACTCCGATAACGGTACTTCATTTGTTGGCGCGTGTAACGATATAGCAAATTTTATTAAAAACAATAGTGATGTTTTATTCGCGACTGTTGCCGATGATGGCATCAAATT
>JBBEEQ010000066.1:0-11510 GCA_037950945.1 Hypolimnas misippus
TAATTTAATTAATTGGCAGAGTGTGAAGAATATCGAGGATATAAACGACATGGTGACCGTGTTCACTAGTAATTTGTTATGGGTATTTGACTTAGTTGCGCCTATTATAATGATTTATATTAAGGAAGATCAGTACCCTTGGATAACGTATAATATAAAGTTGTTGATGGATCGTCTGAATGAGGCACACGTTAAGGCAAAAAATCTGGGTCGAAAACAAGTAAAAACTATTATAAAGATTCAAAATCGCAGGTCACCCAAGCAATTTATCGAGAGAAATAAAACTATTTTAAACGGATTTAAATCGCGTATATTAATTATTTTTATCATCCCGACGTTTCGAGCACTTTGCAGCGTTCGTGGTCACGGGTAGACTCCCCGTCTAATATACGCGATTTAAATAATAATTAAAATAATTAATATACGCGATTTAAATCCGTTTAAAATAGTTTTATTTCAATGAATAATAATCGCGAAAATCTAAGACAACGTTATCGAGAGAAGTCGGCTTATTTTAATTTCCATATAAACTCAAATATCAAAAACTCAATTATACTTTGGAGCCACTTAAAAAAACATGTTAACATAAAACAAAGGCATAATAATATTATACCAGAAGAACTTAATGATCCGAATACGATAAATAACCATTTTTTGAGATTTCATGGTAGCAACTACGTTTCGCCGTCGACAATCGATTATTATGAGATGCATAAATATGGCTCAGCTATTTTCACGTTGGTTACTGTCGATGAATTAGAGGTCTTTAAAACGGTACGCTCTTTAAAGTCAAATGCTATGGGAATAGACGGTTTCTCATTGGATATGCTCCTACTAACTTTACCGACTACACTGGCACATATCACTACAGTTATAAATAAATCTATTACAAGCAACACATTTCCAACCCTATGGCAGACGGCTCTAGTGAGACCTATACCCAAGAAAGACAATGTAAGTGAATTTAAGGATCTTCGACCTATAAGCATATTACCTTGTATTTCAAAGATATTGGAGAGAATTGTGTGTAACCAGTTAACAGGATTCTTAGAGGCTCACAATATCTTACCCACAAGACAGTCCGGGTTTCGAAAACATCACAGCACTACTACCGCGTTATTGGATGTGATTGACAATGTGTTATGTGCACAAGATAGGGGTGAAGGTACGATTCTTGTTTTGTTAGATTTCTCGCGTGCCTTTGAAACAATAAATAGAACGTTATTTTTAGCAAAACTGAGATATTACGGGTTCAGCTCTGACGCAATTAAATGGTTTTCTAGTTATTTAGGAAATCGTAAACAAATTGTTGAGGTAATAAATGAGGATGGGTCGAGGGCTCTCTCTGATTGTTGTTCCGTTCACAGAGGCGTCCCCCAAGGATCAATTTTAGGGCCTATTATCTTTGCGCTTTACTGTGCGGATATAGTTGAAAACATAAAACATTGTAATTATCATATTTATGCTGATGATATACAAATATACTTATCTTTCAAAAATTCAGAAGCAAATATGGCTATACGAAATTTAAATGATGATCTTAAACGTAATTTCAGAATGGTCAGATTGTCATAATCTCATTTTAAATCCGAGCAAAACCAACTATATAATTTTAGGAACAAGAAAACATGTGAATTTAATTAATGACCTAAATTCATTCTTGCATATCAAAGGAGAAAGAATAGACCGAGTCACGGAAGCAAGAAGTTTAGGCTTGTTGATCGACGAGCAATTGACATTCGAAAAGCACACTATAAATACAGCTCGCAATTGCTTTTACAGACTAAAAGTCATATATCAGATCCGGGACGTGCTAAGTAAAGATATGCGTATAAAATTATGCGACACTTTAGTGCTTTCGAAGTTTAATTATGTTGATGTCATCGTCATATCGCACCCCCGGTGCGATACTGTCACTTATGCAAAAATGTAGTTTTTCAGGAGAAGCATTTAAAACTTTCACACCTCACAAAGCATTGATGTTAGGAGATATAGGCGAGATGAGTTGCTTATACTAAAACATCAACTTTTAACTTTGATTTGAGATAAATAGTTATCAATAAATATTATTAAAAATATACTCTACAATTATTTAAAACTTCAACGCCCCTCAGAAGTGACGTTGTGGATTTAAAGAAAAATTAAAACTGTAGTTATGTCACACTGAGTTAAAAAGAAAACAAGAACAAATAATTTACCAAGTTTTATTTTAAATCACAGATATGAACTGTTAATATCAAAACAAATAAAATAAATCAAAACTTTTCAAAAAAACATAATATACTTGTACTTCTTAAAATGTCTACATTAGTGTAGTACAAAAGAATAAAAAAAAAATGAAAAGTGAACAGTTTAAGAACGTCTCCCAATCAACAATCCCAATACGACAAAATGAGAATTTTACGTAAGTACGTTTATTTTTTTATCTTAGAGTTAGAACGTAAATCAATATTTACGTAAAATTATTTATGGGCTCGGCACCATGCCCCTAAATGAAGTTAGTACCTATCTAAATACTTATTTTAATCAGACTTTTGATATCACAGCGACCTGATCACCTGTATCTTAATAATAATTCTTATTAACTTAATATTAGAAACTCCTTACTAAATTATTTATTTAAAACAATTAACATCAATTAAAATTTCTAATATTGCAAAATATTAAATTTGTTTTCAACATGTACCTATTACAAGTTTATTAAAATTAAATGAGATCTTTAAAGAACTTTTCATAGTATCTTGGCACTATGTGTGTCTCTATCAAACTCAAAAGGTCGCGCTTCTTGCGTTCTGTAATAGGAATCTTCGAATTATAAGCTGGTTTCAAAACGACCTCGTTAATGTTTGTAACATTGCCACGACCTCGACGTAAGTTACTTCTATTAACTTCTATTATAGCTCTAGCCTCTTCCCAGTGTTCAGTCTTATAGGTAATTCGATATTGATAATTAGCGCAATTTTTAGTGAACTTAACATTCATAATATCTCCAATTTTAATTGCATCCCCGTTAATATTTTTGCTCACGTTAAAATTTATGGTATCAGTTAAACTCTTGAGATCGACGAAATCACTGTAGTACATTTCTCTCACCAAAAATTGTTTTCCTGTCTTCTTTGCTCCTCTTATTATGGATATGTATTGTTCAGGAATATAGATGGGCCCAGATTTTTTAGCTCTAGTAATAGCTTTTTCGATTACTGAATGTGCTGTATCGCCTTCGTTTTGTGTGTGCCCACGGATCAAGAACTTGTGTTGTATGGAATTTATGTTTAATTTTGTTACTGCGTAATAGTACATCGCAAATACGAATCGGTTTTTTTGCTGGCCGCAGCAATTATCCGAATAAAAAATTACGTCACAGCCAGGATGCTTATTAGCAACTTCTAACAAATATGAATACACACAAGATCCTATTTCAATAGATCCCCTGTTGCCTAAGCCTTCATGCCAAAAATAGCATGTAGTTTCTCGATCTTTTGCATTGGAAATAGTAAAATTGTAGCAATTTAACCTAGATTTGTAAAAAAAAGCCGATGAATTTCCTAAAGGGCATGGCAAAACAGCTTGTAAGTCGTAGGTACAAACAACCTTTGTGCTTTGAGAGTCTTGACATTCTTTCATATCTCTATCTTTTGCAATTCTACTCAAGCTCTTTTCTTCTTGGTGAACCTTGTAGCTGGCATATAATTGTTCTTTTTCTTGTTCTGGTGCATTTTCGTATGCAACGCATTGGTCACAAAGGTCTTTCTTCGGTCTAAAGAAGCCTATATTGAATTCATGATTAAAAATGCGTTGATAGGCGTCGTAATTAACCGCTGGCTTATTATTTTGTTTCTGTACTTCCTGATAGTTTCTGTGCAATTCTGCAATAGTCAAGCCACCATCAATAAAAAGCCTACTTGTGTTTGCCCTTAGATAGTGACTTTCGGAATAGATTCAATATGGCCTTTGACAGCTTTTATCATTTCATTGTCCAACTTGCAATGCTTCCCGTGTTTGCCTCGTTGGTCTTCAGGAATAACACCGTCATTGAGTTTTTTAGCATCAATGACAGTTCGTATAGTTCGTGGTGAAATACCCAAAGTGTTGTTTAAAAATGTTTTACAAACCCGAACTGACTGACCATCATTGAGTAAATAAAAAGCTGAGTTACCTTGTCTCTGGTACCGACGATTCGTTGTAATACGCCGGCTTGCAATTTCGAGTGGTTTGATGCAAGAATTCAAAAAATCACGCTGTCTCTCTATGCTGCCTAGCTCCCAATATGAATTGAAAATTTTAATTCTTTTTTCTTGGGTAAATTTAGATGAGCAAAGCAACCGACACTTATCTGAACAAGAGGCACCAATTTTTCTAGCCTGAACTGTTTTGCCAGTTTTAATTGATCGATTCACTACCGGAATTCCTTAATTTTTTTGCTATATTCTTTTTCCAGTTGTTAGGATTACGAGTACGTTTTCTTCCCCTTTTTTTAAGTGATGTGGTTGAGGCTTGGTCATCAACAGCCTCATTCTCAGGACTACTATCACTAGATGAACTACTTGAACTGGAGGACCTATTTGAAGATGACGACGAACTAGATGAGGGTTTAAAATCGTCACCTGAATCGGTACCAGAATAGTCACCAGTTGGACGTCCAGTTTCTTGTTCTTCCGTGTCGTCAATAACAGTGTTACTAGAATTGGAATTTAGACTTTTTACAACAGAGTTACTTTTATCTTGATTGATATCTGATGGTGGAACTGAAGATTCTATGGGTTCATTTTTTTCAATGGGTGATGTTGGACGTGTCATCAATACCAGTTTTTTCCCCCGAGACAGCATTTTATTTCATTAAAGAATTAACTGAAAATAAAAAGTTCAAAATAAATAAATTGTTCATACAATCACCACAGCTACATAGTCCAAAACTAATTCAAGCTTTAATAAATATCCGACTTCAATGGCTATAATAATACAAAGAAAAATCTTAGTTTGAGACTAGGTGATTAGTAGCATTCGTGTGGCACTTTTATTGAAAAACGCAAGGATTGGAGAAATAAAGTCACTTATCAACAAAGGTCATTGTAGTACAAAACCTAACTTTCAAATGTATTTAAATATTGGGGAAATAATGTCACAACTGTATCTTAGGTCACTGTTGCTCCAAAATAAAAATAATATTATGTCACAATTACCTTAGTAACAGTGTAGCTCCAAGACACATTTGCACTGGCGGGGTAACCGCGCACAACTGACCAATAAAACGATGTTGCTCTTAGCACTGCCGTGATTCGCGCCAAAACGACAATGACACTCACGCGCTCATGTGGAAATTATGCGTACTACAAAAGTAACGTTATCGCACCAAGTAAACGGGTGCTCTAGGATAATTATTACATACTTAACTAATTTTTGAATTTTTTGCAAAAGTTACAGTGTCGCACCGGGGGTGCGATATATGGTCATCGGGCCTAGATTACTCACACGCACAAAAAATCTTATACAGCGGGTACAAAATGCATGTATGTATAAGGTACTGCTTCAAAATACCGCTTCGCGCACATGTTTCCCCTTATCTCAACAACGCCCGAATAGCGAGGATGGAATACCGTAGGCAACTGCACTTTGCAACCTTGTTGTTTGGTGTAATTAGAAATAAAACGCCTATATATCTATACAATAAACTGAGTTGGGCCAATGAAAGTAATAGAAGTTACCAAACGAGGGCTTCATCTTATATGTTATAGTATATTCACTTTTCGGTACGCAGCAACAAAGTGTTGGAACAACATCCCCCCTCCGCTTCGGATCCTAAAGACCATAAAAACATTCAATATTAAATACAAACAATATTTATTTAATCTACAGTTAGAATTGGAATAATAAATATATATTCGTATTTATGTATATGTATAATTATATACATATATGGTTGTATGTGTTTTTTTATGTATATATGTTTATATTAAGTATATATAAGTATTACATATACATAATCTTAAAGTTAAAGTTCTCGAGTTAAATAACTATGGCGTGACATCGGCTTAGTTACCTTGTAATTTTTATTTATTTATTTTTTTTACTTATTTATTTATTACTTGTATTTTTTTTATATCCAAATAGATTGAATTATATATCAATATAGTACTAAAATATAACATACATTAAGATCTAATTTTCTTTACGGAGGTATATAAATATTAATTATATAAGGAGTTCGATTCTATACTGCGGTCCTTCAAATGGGAGGTTCGGTAAATGTAACTTATCACATTCCGCAAAAAAAAAATCCCAAAAATAGTTTTTAAACATTTAAAATATTTAAATATTCGAGCTCCACTGTTCGTGCGCACGCATTACACTATCTAAGGCGCGCGCCGCACAACTTCGGTTTACACTTACCTCGTAATGAGTAAAAGTGGTCGAGTCCATAGCACCTACCAATACGCAATCCGTAAGTTGCATATAATAATAATAATAATAATAATAATAATAATAATAATAATAATAATAATAATAATAATAATAATAATAATAATAATAATAATAATAATAATAATAATAATAATAATAATAATAATAATAATAATAAGCCCCCTAAAATCCATCCTTACGTCCGAGTCGAACACCAGACCACGTGGGGGGCGGACACGCATACATTTGAAACTTATGCGGCAAACAAGGCTATGGTAACCCATTCAACAACATGGAGCAACAGTCAAAGAGAATACGTATAGGGCCGCTACCCGGGGGTCGCCGGGGCACACCTGGAGCCAGTGCTGGGTGTTACAGCATGCGATCCACTGGCGGTGGGGGACTGAGCAGGCGGGTTCCCCCCGAACAAATATCTACAGCCGAACCTAGTGTACCCGATGTAATAAATAGTCAAAATTCTGCTGTTAATTTTAACAGACCAACCGAGGATGTTTCTCAGGGAGTTTCTAACTCACAACCTGTGACCACCAAAGCTGGTAAGCCCAGAGTACGCATGAAGTGGGACAAAGAAATAAATTTGTTTATTATGCGTACTTATCTTTACATTACTAAATTAGAAACAGATAAGATTATGTACCCTAAACGACTTTTTGATAAATTTAAAATACAATATCCGGATTGGAACGTAAGTCAACAACGTATTGCAGACCAAAGAAGAGTAATAATTAGAAATAAATTATTAAGTGAATATGAGATTGCCCAGTTAAAAACAGAAATTGCGGATCAATTAAAAAGAGAAGCGGATTTAAGTAACCAACTAAATACATTATCACATTCACCCAAACCACAAACACAACAGTCAATTCAGATACACAATACATTTACCAGTTCGATAACTTCCACTGCTACACAATCTGATGCTTATACGCAAACAATAGCGACATCTCTAACTTACGATTCTGAGTTAGAATACACTCATTCAGCTACTACTACTACTGCTACTAATATAGAAACATCTAAACAGGAAAATATTAAAGAATTAACGAACCTCTTACAAAGAGAACTCACAAAATTCTATGGAACTGATCCTTCAACTAGACCGAAGTTACTACGATTAAAAGGAAGCAAAATGCTTTATGATCTTATTCAAACATTTAATACACATATACTGCCTTCATTTTTTTCATTAGATTCCGATTTACTACATTTGCATACATTAATCTATTGTAGTGCATTAGTTATAACAACAAAACTAGGTTACAAAATAAAATCAGGAAATGCAGAAAATATAAATAGGAAGACAACTAAACCAGCATGGGAGTACAGATTAGAAAGCGATATTAAAAAGTTAAGAGCCGACATTGGTAGGTTAACTCAATATATAAGAGGCAATAGATGTAAAAAACTGATAAATAAAGTAAATATAATATTCAAAAATACAAAATTGCACACGATTCATGAACAAGGAAACAAAAGACCAGAAGAATATTTAGATACACTTAAGCAGAAATTAGCATTAAAAGCACATAGACTTGCAAGGTATAGAAAAGCACTCCGTAGAAAAATAGACAATAAGTTATATTGTACGAACGAAAAAGCTTTTTATAGGTCACTAAATAATAATAATTCTAATAATAGAAATAACGAAGAAGAGATACCTAGAACAGACGAACTTAGAAACTACTGGGCTGGGATATGGGAAAAAAGGGGCAATCACAATCTACAGGCGGATTGGATTGTACATGAAAATCTGAAGTGGGACAATATTAAACAGATGGAATACAATGAAATACAATTAGATGATTTAACTGAAGTTTTAAAGAAGACGAAAAACTGGAAAGCTGCTGGAATAGATCAGATACATAATTTTTGGTATAAAAAGTTCACGTCATTGCATGATATACTATCAAAAATAATTTCCGACTTGATTAGTGGTAAAATACCACTGCCAAATTTTATCACAACCGGTTTGACTTATATGTTACCAAAAAGCCAAAACACCCAAGATCCATCACAGTATCGTCCCATAACATGCCTACCAACGATAAATAAAATAATCACAGCCTGTATTACTAATAAAATAGTCTCACACCTGGAAATGCATAATATAATATCAGAGGAACAAAAGGGCTGCAGGCGAAATCACAGAGGATGTAAAGAGCAATTAATTATAGATTCTATTGTCTTGAAATATGCAAGCACACATAAGAGAAATTTACTTATTACTTATATAGACTTTAAAAAAGCTTTTGATAGTGTCCCCCATTCATGGTTAGTTCAAATTTTACATACATATAAGATCCACCCGACTGTTATCAAATTTCTGGAAGATGCCATGGCTAACTGGAGGACCACAATCAATTTAACAACGAAAACAAATAAAGTCTGCTGTGATGAAATCCATATTAGAAATGGTATCTTTCAGGGAGATTCTCTTAGTCCTTTGTGGTTTTGCCTCGCCTTGAACCCTTTGTCTAGAATATTATCAGATTCTAAATTCGGTTATCAGTTGACACGTGAAACAGCGGTTTCTCATTTGATGTATATGGATGATATAAAATTATTTAGTAAATCTGCAATTGAAATGGAAAAGATGATAAGAACTACAGCGCAATTTAGCAAAGATATAAATATGAATTTCGGTTTAGATAAATGCAAAACCTTAACTATAAAGAGAGGAAAATTAATAGATAAAAGTTATGAAATTAATGAAGAAGTAAATATAAGTGGGATGATAGGAGAGGATCTATATAAATATTTTATATAAATATTTTATATATTATAAATATTTAGGTATTCTACAAGCTAAAGATATAAATCACACAAAATTGAAACAAGATCTTACAACTGAATACATCAAAAGAGTAAACCAGCTTTGTAAAAAACAACTTTATTCGCGCAATCTTTTAAAAGCTATAAATACTTTTGCTATTCCATTATATAAATAACTTAGAAACAAAAACCCGAACTACATTAACAAAATTTAATTATCACCACCCAAAATCAGCTATAGAAAGGTTAACTATTAAAAGACAGCTAGGAGGCAGAGGGTTACTTGATTTAAACATACTTTGGCAAAGTCAAATACATGCAGCCACAGTAGAAGTAGATGATAACTTTACACCTTTAAATCTGAAAGACAAGAAAAAACAATTTAAAACTACACAGGAACAAATAAATGAAAAAATTAATACTTGGAGAAGGAAGGAACTACATGGTAGGCACATACACGATCTTGAGCAAAACCACATTGATTTAGAAGCGTCAAACCAATGGTTAGTTAAAGGCTACTTGTTCCCCGAAACAGAAGGGTTTTTAACTGCTATTCAAGACCAGGTCATCAACACAAGAAATTATAAAAAGTATATACTTAAAGAATCAATAGAATCAGATTTATGTCGAAAATGTCATAGAATGCCAGAAAATATCCAACATATTACAGGAGCCTGCCCTACTTTAGTTCAAACAGACTACACTCATCGCCACAATCAAATAGTCCACTATATACATCAAAAACTTGCGCTAAAATATAAACTCATTAATTTGAGTTGCGCGCGCGCTGTCTGTTAGAGCTGGTGCTGTGTTCTTTGTTCCCCGTTTAAAAATTATTAATCCAGTATTTTCGTAATTAATTTCTTAAAATTCTTTCGTTAATTATCTTATTTAGTGGTAACTTGAACTTTGATAAACAATCCAAAGTGCTTTGTGAAAGGATTCTTTATTTATTTACGAGTAAAAACGGCAAGTGGTAACAAATCAGTGACATTGAATTGACTTTGATTGCAATTCATACAGTCTTGGTCATTGAACTCTGTTGGTGTGGGTCTCTACGTCACATGAGGTCTACAATTTCGCCCATTTACTAAAACATCGCTTGGCCCTGTGGCAGCGGTGACTGCTTTTTACGCTCGCTCTGGTGCGTTCTAGGTTCAAACCTCAGCCAAACGCAAAAAAATATTCTCATATTTATTTGTGAATAATTGTTTTTCTAAATGAAGTACGCCTGCTGTAAATCAACGTCAGGGTGCGCCACCGAGGTAGTTACATGTGACAGTTGCGGTCAAAATTATCACTACAATTGTCTTAATCCTACGGGTACAATTAAAAACTTAACGCAAGATAGAAACAAATGGATATGCCCGGATTGCTTGCGTACCTTACCTAGACAAATAAACAGTGATAATACACCTGTACGCGGTCATAAACAAAATACAACATTAAACTACAACGAGAACATCACACTGCGCAGAGGTGGTTCGACCTCTACTATGGAATCTATGGATATATCTTACCAACCCGATGATTGCAATGCTTCTTTTTTGGATCAAGTAAAATTAATAATCTCCTCAGAAATTGCAATCCTTAGAACCGAGCTTAAATCTACCATTGCTCCTTTGCAAAATGACTTAAAAAATCTACGAGAAGAGGTTTCCAGCTTTAAAAACAGCTTAGAATTCTTAAATAACAAATTTGAAGAATTTAATAAAAGAATAAATAACAGCGAGACTGAAATCAAACGTATATCTGAGCAGTATCTGGATCTCAATTCTCTTAAGTCAAAGGTAGAAGCCATCGAAGTCGAAAACAATAGCCGCGAGCAATGGTCCCGTAGATCCAACGTAGAGATATATGGAATACCTGAAAAAAAAAACGAAAACCTATTCACCATTTTACAGGACATCGCTGGCAAGGCCGACTTCAACCTCAATGTTAATGCAGACATTGATTTCATCACAAGAGTTGCTTCTAAGGACAAAGATGTTAAAAGAGCTAAACCTATTATTGTAAAATTCCTTTGTCGCTGGAAAAAAGATGACTTTCTATCTCGAGTGAGAAAACTTAAATTGAAATGCCATGACATCGGCTTCTTATCAAATAACAAGAATATTTATTTCAATGATCATCTTACAAGTACAAATAAGTTACTGCTTCAATTAGTTAAGAAGACTTGTAAAGAAAAATCCTATAGATACGTATGGGTTAAAAAGTGTTGCATAATGGTACGCCGAAATGATACCAGTCCGGTTTTACATATAGTGAATTCTTGTGATGTAAAAAAAATTGTTTAAGTACTATCGTTTATTGCAAAA
>JBBEEQ010000068.1:0-41194 GCA_037950945.1 Hypolimnas misippus
TTCTGTTGAAGCTTAGGACCTGGCATCAAAACTTGGTTGAGAGACACCCCGGAACTACTAGGTGCAGATGCATCGAAGACAGCACGAAGCTTAGTCGTACTGCTGCTTTCCTTTAATACACCGTGATGTGGAATGTAGTATCTGTCAGGAGAAACCGGTTCAGATACGAGGCGCATATGACCGCTTGTCAAGTAATCTGTCATAAATGTTATATACATCTCCTTCAATTTAGGATTTTTGTGAAGTTTCCTTTCCAAGTTACAAAATCTTTTCAAAGCATACTCGTATGTAGAACCTAAAGGTTGACATGATGTCTTGAATGGCAGTCGAACGACAAACCTACCAGTTACGTCACGTGTATGTGTTTCAACAAAGTGCTTTTCACATTGTAGATTCTCTGGATCCTGTATATCAACCATAGGAACTTCTTCAATCTCCCAAAATTTTGTAAGAGTAGAATCTAAATTAGTAGTACAGGATAGAGTTAGAGACTGTTGACAAACAAGTGAGTTTATGGGAGCCTTACCCATTAACACCCATCCAAAAATGGAAGCATGAGCAGTAGGTAAACCATCACCTAAATGCATTCTACGACCATCGAAAACCTGATTGTAAAGATCGACACCAATCAACATATCAATTGGACCAGGCACAGCAAACTTACTATCAGCCAGAACAATGTCCTTGCATCCGTTAATTATCGTTGTCTTAGATTTTCGCGATTATTATTCATTGAAATGAAACTATTTTAAACGGATTTAAATCGCGTATATTAATTATTTTTATCATCCCGACGTTTCGAGCACTTTGCAGCGTTCGTGGTCACGGGTAGACTAAGGTGACATTTGTCTATTTGAGATTTGAGAAAAATATTATTTACAACTACCGCCAACGGTTTCTTAAATGATATCTTGAATAACGTTCCGGTTGCACGCAGAAGGCACTAACTGTATCTTTTGGTCTGGCAGTCTGTTGGACTTGGGATTTTAAATTTTTAATAAGCGGATCCCAGGTGTTTGAAAGTCTCCAACCATCTTCTCTATTGAAGTTCGGATGTTTTTGAATTTCAATAGCCTCGCGTATCATTCTAGGAATGAATCTGTGTTCTCTAGCGAGGATCTGTGGTTTATCAAATCGGATAAAATGGTTAGGTTTATCCAAGGCATGTTCACAAACTGCAGACTTTGAAGAACGCCTATTCTTGACATCTCCTATGTGTTCCTTGACCCTAGTACCGATGCTTCTTTTTGTTTGGCCTATGTAAGATAAACCACACTCACATTCGAGTTTGTATACTCCCGCAGTCTGTAAAGGAATATTACTCTTGATAGGTCTCAAGAACTGGCTCACTTTCTTATGAGGCTTGTAGATAGTTTTAATCGAAGCTCGCTTCAAGATGTTGCCAATTCTGTCTGTAACTCCCTTCACATATGGTAGAAATGCAGGTTGTCGCTCAACTGTGGGTGGCTTGATACGGCTTCTACGATGCTGGCGAGGCACGGGCAGCTTGTTCTGGTGGAGTGCAAGCTTGACGTGGTGTAGCTCGTCCTCTAGGTGTTCAGCATCGCAGAGATGGTGGGCTCTCTGAAACAAAGATTTGCCAACGGTAGCTAACTGACTAGGGTGGTGGTGTGAGTCACCATTGAGGTATTTATTAGTGTGTGTGGGTTTCCTATAAACTGTGTGACTTAATGTGTTGTCAGGATTCTTGATAATAAGAATGTCAAGAAAAGCTAAAACATTATTTGCCTCTAATTCCATAGTAAATTGAATGTTATTATTAATAGAATTAAGATGTTGTAAAAATGCAGATGTCATATCACTAGGTAATATTGTGAAAGTGTCATCTACGTACCGCTTGTAAAACCGAGGTGTGATTGGTCCGGAGTGAAGAGCCCTCTCCTCCAGGTCTTCCATGAATAAATCGGCGACCACGGGGGATACTGGAGAACCCATTGCAACTCCGTCGACTTGCACATAGAATTCATCATTCCACAATAAATATCCAGATGTCAGGCAGTGATGTAACAGCTCTGCATACTCAATAGGCATGTTTTTTGTTTGTAGCTTCCTCTTGACAATTTCGATGCAGTCTTGTATGGGTAGGTTGGTAAACAATGACTGGACATCAAAACTAACCATTGTCTCATTGTTGGCTAATTTGAGATCTTTGATTTCACCAACAAACTGGTAAGAATCCTTCACATAAGCTTCCGTGTGTCCTCGGAGTGGTGATAATATCCTTGCTATGTGTTGAGCCAATCTATATGTTGGTGTATCGATTTGGCTTACAATAGGACGCAACGGAGCACCAGTTTTGTGTATTTTAGGTAACCCATACAATTTTGGGGGCTTAGCACATGTAGGCACGAGTGATTTTTTATCCAGATTTAACTTTTCTTGATGTTTAGTTATTAACGCGGATGTCTTTTTGAGAATAGTATTAGTAGGGTCTTTTGTTACTTTTTTATAAGTTTTTTCATCCGATAAGATCGCGGTAATTTTCTGGTTATAGTCACACGTATCCATCACAACGGTCGCGTTTCCCTTATCTGCCCGGAGGACTGTAATGTCTTTATTATTGCGTAAGTTCTTCAGTGCAATAGATTCATCACGAGTAAGGTTTCTTTTCGGTGGCCGGCTTCGACGTAAAACACTCGAAATGTCCTGTCGAATTGCTTCCGAGTCTTCCTTCGTGACATTATTCTTAAAAAGACACTCCTCTACGTGGCAAATAATGTCTTCAAACGGTATTTTGGATGGAGCCGGTGCAAAATTTAAGCCTTTATTTAATACCGTAATGGTTGATTTATCTAAAGTTTGTTTTGACAGATTGACAAGTGACGTACGCGCAGGTTGGTTTTTAATTTCCCCGGTGTTGCCATTGTTAAATTTATTCGAATTCGATTTCACTCCGCTAAGTTTTTCAAACTTATTTATCTGTTTTAATTTTAGATTATTATATTTTATAGCGGCTCGTTTATTAGTAAAATCGTAGCATTTTTGCCAATCTGTTTTTGATAAACTTAACTCGAGTTCTTTACTTAAGCTGTCAATTTGGTCGTTTAACCATCGCGCTTCAAACCGATGTTCCCGGATTAGTTGTAATAATAATTTCTTACTTGCCTGGTTAAGAATTTTATCACCATGCTTTATGTCCTTCTTAGGCGCGATCCTTACACAAACCGGAATTAAATTATTGTTACGGCATCTTTTAAGGAAGTTAATGGACGTTACGTATCTTGCATGTTTCGTTTTCAAATACTCCAACCGGCGAATTTTATTTGATATTTCCAGTCCGTACTGGTTCACATATCGTTGTCTTAGATTTTCGCGATTATTATTCATTGAAATGAAACTATTTTAAACGGATTTAAATCGCGTATATTAATTATTTTTATCATCCCGACGTTTCGAGCACTTTGCAGCGTTCGTGGTCACGGGTAGACTAAGGTGACATTTGTCTATTTGAGATTTGAGAAAAATATTATTTACAACTACCGCCAACGGTTTCTTAAATGATATCTTGAATAACGTTCCGGTTGCACGCAGAAGGCACTAACTGTATCTTTTGGTCTGGCAGTCTGTTGGACTTGGGATTTTAAATTTTTAATAAGCGGATCCCAGGTGTTTGAAAGTCTCCAACCATCTTCTCTATTGAAGTTCGGATGTTTTTGAATTTCAATAGCCTCGCGTGTCATTCTAGGAATGAATCTGTGTTCTCTAGCGAGGATCTGTGGTTTATCAAATCGGATAAAATGGTTAGGTTTATCCAAGGCATGTTCACAAACTGCAGACTTTGAAGAACGCCTATTCTTGACATCTCCTATGTGTTCCTTGACCCTAGTACCGATGCTTCTTTTTGTTTGGCCTATGTAAGATAAACCACACTCACATTCGAGTTTGTATACTCCCGCAGTCTGTAAAGGAATATTACTCTTGATAGGTCTCAAGAACTGGCTCACTTTCTTATGAGGCTTGTAGATAGTTTTAATCGAAGCTCGCTTCAAGATGTTGCCAATTCTGTCTGTAACTCCCTTCACATATGGTAGAAATGCAGGTTGTCGCTCAACTGTGGGTGGCTTGATACGGCTTCTACGATGCTGGCGAGGCACGGGCAGCTTGTTCTGGTGGAGTGCAAGCTTGACGTGGTGTAGCTCGTCCTCTAGGTGTTCAGCATCGCAGAGATGGTGGGCTCTCTGAAACAAAGATTTGCCAACGGTAGCTAACTGACTAGGGTGGTGGTGTGAGTCACCATTGAGGTATTTATTAGTGTGTGTGGGTTTCCTATAAACTGTGTGACTTAATGTGTTGTCAGGATTCTTGATAATAAGAATGTCAAGAAAAGCTAAAACATTATTTGCCTCTAATTCCATAGTAAATTGAATGTTATTATTAATAGAATTAAGATGTTGTAAAAATGCAGATGTCATATCACTAGGTAATATTGTGAAAGTGTCATCTACGTACCGCTTGTAAAACCGAGGTGTGATTGGTCCGGAGTGAAGAGCCCTCTCCTCCAGGTCTTCCATGAATAAATCGGCGACCACGGGGGATACTGGAGAACCCATTGCAACTCCGTCGACTTGCACATAGAATTCATCATTCCACAATAAATATCCAGATGTCAGGCAGTGATGTAACAGCTCTGCATACTCAATAGGCATGTTTTTTGTTTGTAGCTTTCTCTTGACAATTTCGATGCAGTCTTGTATGGGTAGGTTGGTAAACAATGACTGGACATCAAAACTAACCATTGTCTCATTGTTGGCTAATTTGAGATCTTTGATTTCACCAACAAACTGGTAAGAATCCTTCACATAAGCTTCCGTGTGTCCTCGGAGTGGTGATAATATCCTTGCTATGTGTTGAGCCAATCTATATGTTGGTGTATCGATTTGGCTTACAATAGGACGCAACGGAGCACCAGTTTTGTGTATTTTAGGTAACCCATACAATTTTGGGGGCTTAGCACATGTAGGCACGAGTGATTTTTTTTATCCAGATTTAACTTTTCTTGATGTTTAGTTATTAACGCGGATGTCTTTTTGAGAATAGTATTAGTAGGGTCTTTTGTTACTTTTTTATAAGTTTTTTCATCCGATAAGATCGCGGTAATTTTCTGGTTATAGTCACACGTATCCATCACAACGGTCGCGTTTCCCTTATCTGCCCGGAGGACTGTAATGTCTTTATTATTGCGTAAGTTCTTCAGTGCAATAGATTCATCACGAGTAAGGTTTCTTTTCGGTGGCCGGCTTCGACGTAAAACACTCGAAATGTCCTGTCGAATTGCTTCCGAGTCTTCCTTCGTGACATTATTCTTAAAAAGACACTCCTCTACGTGGCAAATAATGTCTTCAAACGGTATTTTGGATGGAGCCGATGCAAAATTTAAGCCTTTATTTAATACCGTAATGGTTGATTTATCTAAAGTTTGTTTTGACAGATTGACAAGTGACGTACGCGCAGGTTGGTTTTTAATTTCCCCGGTGTTGCCATTGTTAAATTTATTCGAATTCGATTTCACTCCGCTAAGTTTTTCAAACTTATTTATCTGTTTTAATTTTAGATTATTATATTTTATAGCGGCTCGTTTATTAGTAAAATCGTAGCATTTTTGCCAATCTGTTTTTGATAAACTTAACTCGAGTTCTTTACTTAAGCTGTCAATTTGGTCGTTTAACCATCGCGCTTCAAACCGATGTTCCCGGATTAGTTGTAATAATAATTTCTTACTTGCCTGGTTAAGAATTTTATCACCATGCTTTATGTCCTTCTTAGGCGCGATCCTTACACAAACCGGAATTAAATTATTGTCACGGCATCTTTTAAGGAAGTTAATGGACGTTACGTATCTTGCATGTTTCGTTTTCAAATACTCCAACCGGCGAATTTTATTTGATATTTCCAGTCCGTACTGGTTCACATATCGTTGTCTTAGATTTTCGCGATTATTATTCATTGAAATGAAACTATTTTAAACGGATTTAAATCGCGTATATTAATTATTTTTATCATCCCGACGTTTCGAGCACTTTGCAGCGTTCGTGGTCACGGGTAGACTAAGGTGACATTTGTCTATTTGAGATTTGAGAAAAATATTATTTACAACTACCGCCAACGGTTTCTTAAATGATATCTTGAATAACGTTCCGGTTGCACGCAGAAGGCACTAACTGTATCTTTTGGTCTGGCAGTCTGTTGGACTTGGGATTTTAAATTTTTAATAAGCGGATCCCAGGTGTTTGAAAGTCTCCAACCATCTTCTCTATTGAAGTTCGGATGTTTTTGAATTTCAATAGCCTCGCGTATCATTCTAGGAATGAATCTGTGTTCTCTAGCGAGGATCTGTGGTTTATCAAATCGGATAAAATGGTTAGGTTTATCCAAGGCATGTTCACAAACTGCAGACTTTGAAGAACGCCTATTCTTGACATCTCCTATGTGTTCCTTGACCCTAGTACCGATGCTTCTTTTTGTTTGGCCTATGTAAGATAAACCACACTCACATTCGAGTTTGTATACTCCCGCAGTCTGTAAAGGAATATTACTCTTGATAGGTCTCAAGAACTGGCTCACTTTCTTATGAGGCTTGTAGATAGTTTTAATCGAAGCTCGCTTCAAGATGTTGCCAATTCTGTCTGTAACTCCCTTCACATATGGTAGAAATGCAGGTTGTCGCTCAACTGTGGGTGGCTTGATACGGCTTCTACGATGCTGGCGAGGCACGGGCAGCTTGTTCTGGTGGAGTGCAAGCTTGACGTGGTGTAGCTCGTCCTCTAGGTGTTCAGCATCGCAGAGATGGTGGGCTCTCTGAAACAAAGATTTGCCAACGGTAGCTAACTGACTAGGGTGGTGGTGTGAGTCACCATTGAGGTATTTATTAGTGTGTGTGGGTTTCCTATAAACTGTGTGACTTAATGTGTTGTCAGGATTCTTGATAATAAGAATGTCAAGAAAAGCTAAAACATTATTTGCCTCTAATTCCATAGTAAATTGAATGTTATTATTAATAGAATTAAGATGTTGTAAAAATGCAGATGTCATATCACTAGGTAATATTGTGAAAGTGTCATCTACGTACCGCTTGTAAAACCGAGGTGTGATTGGTCCGGAGTGAAGAGCCCTCTCCTCCAGGTCTTCCATGAATAAATCGGCGACCACGGGGGATACTGGAGAACCCATTGCAACTCCGTCGACTTGCACATAGAATTCATCATTCCACAATAAATATCCAGATGTCAGGCAGTGATGTAACAGCTCTGCATACTCAATAGGCATGTTTTTTGTTTGTAGCTTCCTCTTGACAATTTCGATGCAGTCTTGTATGGGTAGGTTGGTAAACAATGACTGGACATCAAAACTAACCATTGTCTCATTGTTGGCTAATTTGAGATCTTTGATTTCACCAACAAACTGGTAAGAATCCTTCACATAAGCTTCCGTGTGTCCTCGGAGTGGTGATAATATCCTTGCTATGTGTTGAGCCAATCTATATGTTGGTGTATCGATTTGGCTTACAATAGGACGCAACGGAGCACCAGTTTTGTGTATTTTAGGTAACCCATACAATTTTGGGGGCTTAGCACATGTAGGCACGAGTGATTTTTTATCCAGATTTAACTTTTCTTGATGTTTAGTTATTAACGCGGATGTCTTTTTGAGAATAGTATTAGTAGGGTCTTTTGTTACTTTTTTATAAGTTTTTTCATCCGATAAAGAAATCCGATAAGAAGAAGGACATAAAGCATGGTGATAAAATTCTTAACCAGGCAAGTAAGAAATTATTATTACAACTAATCCGGGAACATCGGTTTGAAGCGCGATGGTTAAACGACCAAATTGACAGCTTAAGTAAAGAACTCGAGTTAAGTTTATCAAAAACAGATTGGCAAAAATGCTACGATTTTACTAATAAACGAGCCGCTATAAAATATAATAATCTAAAATTAAAACAGATAAATAAGTTTGAAAAACTTAGCGGAGTGAAATCGAATTCGAATAAATTTAACAATGGCAACACCGGGGAAATTAAAAACCATCCTGCGCGTACGTCACTTATCAATCTGTCAAAACAAACTTTAGATAAATCAACCATTACGGTATTAAATAAAGGCTTAAATTTTGCACCGGCTCCATCCAAAATACCGTTTGAAGACATTATTTGCCACGTAGAGGAGTGTCTTTTTAAGAATAATGTCACGAAGGAAGACTCGGAAGCAATTCGACAGGACATTTCGAGTGTTTTACGTCGAAGCCGGCCACCGAAAAGAAACCTTACTCGTGATGAATCTATTGCACTGAAGAACTTACGCAATAATAAAGACATTACAGTCCTCCGGGCAGATAAGGGAAACGCGACCGTTGTGATGGATACGTGTGACTATAACCAGAAAATTACCGCGATCTTATCGGATGAAAAAACTTATAAAAAAGTAACAAAAGACCCTACTAATACTATTCTCAAAAAGACATCCGCGTTAATAACTAAACATCAAGAAAAGTTAAATCTGGATAAAAAATCACTCGTGCCTACATGTGCTAAGCCCCCAAAATTGTATGGGTTACCTAAAATACACAAAACTGGTGCTCCGTTGCGTCCTATTGTAAGCCAAATCGATACACCAACATATAGATTGGCTCAACACATAGCAAGGATATTATCACCACTCCGAGGACACACGGAAGCTTATGTGAAGGATTCTTACCAGTTTGTTGGTGAAATCAAAGATCTCAAATTAGCCAACAATGAGACAATGGTTAGTTTTGATGTCCAGTCATTGTTTACCAACCTACCCATACAAGACTGCATCGAAATTGTCAAGAGGAAGCTACAAACAAAAAACATGCCTATTGAGTATGCAGAGCTGTTACATCACTGCCTGACATCTGGATATTTATTGTGGAATGATGAATTCTATGTGCAAGTCGACGGAGTTGCAATGGGTTCTCCAGTATCCCCCGTGGTCGCCGATTTATTCATGGAAGACCTGGAGGAGAGGGCTCTTCACTCCGGACCAATCACACCTCGGTTTTACAAGCGGTACGTAGATGACACTTTCACAATATTACCTAGTGATATGACATCTGCATTTTTACAACATCTTAATTCTATTAATAATAACATTCAATTTACTATGGAATTAGAGGCAAATAATGTTTTAGCTTTTCTTGACATTCTTATTATCAAGAATCCTGACAACACATTAAGTCACACAGTTTATAGGAAACCCACACACACTAATAAATACCTCAATGGTGACTCACACCACCACCCTAGTCAGTTAGCTACCGTTGGCAAATCTTTGTTTCAGAGAGCCCACCATCTCTGCGATGCTGAACACCTAGAGGACGAGCTACACCACGTCAAGCTTGCACTCCACCAGAACAAGCTGCCCGTGCCTCGCCAGCATCGTAGAAGCCGTATCAAGCCACCCACAGTTGAGCGACAACCTGCATTTCTACCATATGTGAAGGGAGTTACAGACAGAATTGGCAACATCTTGAAGCGAGCTTCGATTAAAACTATCTACAAGCCTCATAAGAAAGTGAGCCAGTTCTTGAGACCTATCAAGAGTAATATTCCTTTACAGACTGCGGGAGTATACAAACTCGAATGTGAGTGTGGTTTATCTTACATAGGCCAAACAAAAAGAAGCATCGGTACTAGGGTCAAGGAACACATAGGAGATGTCAAGAATAGGCGTTCTTCAAAGTCTGCAGTTTGTGAACATGCCTTGGATAAACCTAACCATTTTATCCGATTTGATAAACCACAGATCCTCGCTAGAGAACACAGATTCATTCCTAGAATGATACGCGAGGCTATTGAAATTCAAAAACATCCGAACTTCAATAGAGAAGATGGTTGGAGACTTTCAAACACCTGGGATCCGCTTATTAAAAATTTAAAATCCCAAGTCCAACAGACTGCCAGACCAAAAGATACAGTTAGTGCCTTCTGCGTGCAACCGGAACGTTATTCAAGATATCATTTAAGAAACCGTTGGCGGTAGTTGTAAATAATATTTTTCTCAAATCTCAAATAGACAAATGTCACCTTAGTCTACCCGTGACCACGAACGCTGCAAAGTGCTCGAAACGTCGGGATGATAAAAATAATTAATATACGCGATTTAAATCCGTTTAAAATAGTTTCATTTCAATGAATAATAATCGCGAAAATCTAAGACAACGATATGTGAACCAGTACGGACTGGAAATATCAAATAAAATTCGCCGGTTGGAGTATTTGAAAACGAAACATGCAAGATACGTAACGTCCATTAACTTCCTTAAAAGATGCCGTGACAATAATTTAATTCCGGTTTGTGTAAGGATCGCGCCTAAGAAGGACATAAAGCATGGTGATAAAATTCTTAACCAGGCAAGTAAGAAATTATTATTACAACTAATCCGGGAACATCGGTTTGAAGCGCGATGGTTAAACGACCAAATTGACAGCTTAAGTAAAGAACTCGAGTTAAGTTTATCAAAAACAGATTGGCAAAAATGCTACGATTTTACTAATAAACGAGCCGCTATAAAATATAATAATCTAAAATTAAAACAGATAAATAAGTTTGAAAAACTTAGCGGAGTGAAATCGAATTCGAATAAATTTAACAATGGCAACACCGGGGAAATTAAAAACCAACCTGCGCGTACGTCACTTGTCAATCTGTCAAAACAAACTTTAGATAAATCAACCATTACGGTATTAAATAAAGGCTTAAATTTTGCACCGGCTCCATCCAAAATACCGTTTGAAGACATTATTTGCCACGTAGAGGAGTGTCTTTTTAAGAATAATGTCACGAAGGAAGACTCGGAAGCAATTCGACAGGACATTTCGAGTGTTTTACGTCGAAGCCGGCCACCGAAAAGAAACCTTACTCGTGATGAATCTATTGCACTGAAGAACTTACGCAATAATAAAGACATTACAGTCCTCCGGGCAGATAAGGGAAACGCGACCGTTGTGATGGATACGTGTGACTATAACCAGAAAATTACCGCGATCTTATCGGATGAAAAAACTTATAAAAAAGTAACAAAAGACCCTACTAATACTATTCTCAAAAAGACATCCGCGTTAATAACTAAACATCAAGAAAAGTTAAATCTGGATAAAAAATCACTCGTGCCTACATGTGCTAAGCCCCCAAAATTGTATGGGTTACCTAAAATACACAAAACTGGTGCTCCGTTGCGTCCTATTGTAAGCCAAATCGATACACCAACATATAGATTGGCTCAACACATAGCAAGGATATTATCACCACTCCGAGGACACACGGAAGCTTATGTGAAGGATTCTTACCAGTTTGTTGGTGAAATCAAAGATCTCAAATTAGCCAACAATGAGACAATGGTTAGTTTTGATGTCCAGTCATTGTTTACCAACCTACCCATACAAGACTGCATCGAAATTGTCAAGAGGAAGCTACAAACAAAAAACATGCCTATTGAGTATGCAGAGCTGTTACATCACTGCCTGACATCTGGATATTTATTGTGGAATGATGAATTCTATGTGCAAGTCGACGGAGTTGCAATGGGTTCTCCAGTATCCCCCGTGGTCGCCGATTTATTCATGGAAGACCTGGAGGAGAGGGCTCTTCACTCCGGACCAATCACACCTCGGTTTTACAAGCGGTACGTAGATGACACTTTCACAATATTACCTAGTGATATGACATCTGCATTTTTACAACATCTTAATTCTATTAATAATAACATTCAATTTACTATGGAATTAGAGGCAAATAATGTTTTAGCTTTTCTTGACATTCTTATTATCAAGAATCCTGACAACACATTAAGTCACACAGTTTATAGGAAACCCACACACACTAATAAATACCTCAATGGTGACTCACACCACCACCCTAGTCAGTTAGCTACCGTTGGCAAATCTTTGTTTCAGAGAGCCCACCATCTCTGCGATGCTGAACACCTAGAGGACGAGCTACACCACGTCAAGCTTGCACTCCACCAGAACAAGCTGCCCGTGCCTCGCCAGCATCGTAGAAGCCGTATCAAGCCACCCACAGTTGAGCGACAACCTGCATTTCTACCATATGTGAAGGGAGTTACAGACAGAATTGGCAACATCTTGAAGCGAGCTTCGATTAAAACTATCTACAAGCCTCATAAGAAAGTGAGCCAGTTCTTGAGACCTATCAAGAGTAATATTCCTTTACAGACTGCGGGAGTATACAAACTCGAATGTGAGTGTGGTTTATCTTACATAGGCCAAACAAAAAGAAGCATCGGTACTAGGGTCAAGGAACACATAGGAGATGTCAAGAATAGGCGTTCTTCAAAGTCTGCAGTTTGTGAACATGCCTTGGATAAACCTAACCATTTTATCCGATTTGATAAACCACAGATCCTCGCTAGAGAACACAGATTCATTCCTAGAATGATACGCGAGGCTATTGAAATTCAAAAACATCCGAACTTCAATAGAGAAGATGGTTGGAGACTTTCAAACACCTGGGATCCGCTTATTAAAAATTTAAAATCCCAAGTCCAACAGACTGCCAGACCAAAAGATACAGTTAGTGCCTTCTGCGTGCAACCGGAACGTTATTCAAGATATCATTTAAGAAACCGTTGGCGGTAGTTGTAAATAATATTTTTCTCAAATCTCAAATAGACAAATGTCACCTTAGTCTACCCGTGACCACGAACGCTGCAAAGTGCTCGAAACGTCGGGATGATAAAAATAATTAATATACGCGATTTAAATCCGTTTAAAATAGTTTCATTTCAATCCGTTAATTACCTCAGGAGAAATTTGAGTACTTGGTAAAGAACCAGTAATACGCTTGAGTATCACCGCTGTTGTAACTAAAGGAGCGGTAGCCCCATCAAGGAAGGAATGAATTGAACACTCTATACTGCCACATGTTTGTTGAGCACTTGACTCTCCTAAGCCAAACAATAGTGTTGAACTAAATCGAGGTAAATGTAACTTTTGTGCCAAATGTTCAGTAATAATTGTTACTTGAGAACCGCTATCGAGTAAAGTTCTGACAGCATGCATGTAACCATATGCATCCTGTATACCAACTACCGCTGTTCCCAACAGTACAGTAGATCCATTATTAATGCTACAACTAAGAGTTGGCTGTATAGTGGAACCATGGCTTGTTACATTAAGTTCTAAATTCTTAGGCTGAATGATCGACTGCTTGGGCAAGGGGCTGATCTCAGGCTCTATGTGTAATTTAGTGTGGTGCCGCTTATGGCACACCTGGCAATTACTTTGTGACTGGCATTTGTGTACAGAATGTGTGCGTAAACAGTTGAAACATAATTTATTTTTGATAACAAAATCTTTACGATGGATTGGTGTCATAGAATTAAATTTTTCACAAGTGTATATATTATGCTCACCCTTGCAACAAATGCATAAAAAAGTTGATTTGACAATAAATGATTTTGTAGGGTTAGCGTGACTAACACTAGAACCGCTAGAAACATTAAAGTGTTTTGTACTGTTGATAGATTCCAACACCCTGAGTTGAGTTTCTAAAAAGTTGAGTAAATTATTGAAAGTTGGAATATCATTTATATTAATAGATGATTGACAATGTAAAAGTTCAAATTTGCTTCTGAAATCCATTGGAAGTTTTCTCAATATAATGTGTAACAATACAAAACTCCAGGAGTCTGTATCAAAACCTAAAGCTGATAATGCTTGAATATTTTCTTTTAAAACATTAATTAGTTTTCTCAAGTTAGAGTTAAGTTGATTAGGATTCAAAGAATTTAATGATAAAATTGATTCTAAATGTTTATCTGCAATTAATCTTTTATTTTCATAACGGTCTTTTAAAAGTTTGTATGCAATTTTGTAATTATGTTCTGATAATTCTAAATGTTTAATTAAATTTAATGGTTCCTTTTCTAATACTGTGTTTAAATAATGCATCTTCTGAATGTTATTAATATCACTGTTGTCATGTATTAAACTATCAAACATAGCTATAAAGTTTGGCCAATCTGTATAAATGCCTGAGAAATGTGGAAGTGTAATTTTGGGTAAATTAAATTGTTTAGACTTAGACAGAGTAGTTTCATGTTGTCTAAATGATTCAGAAAAGTGTTCTGAGAACATTGATTCCCATAAAACTTGTGTAGAATAATACATATCGTAAAAGTTGTTAAACTGTATATCTAATTCCGATCGTAACTTATCATCGACACATTTCGTCATTAAATAATTAAAAGCCTCTTGAAAAGAAATTTTATAATTGTTAATTTCTTTATAACGCACTTTAAAAGATAAGCATAATTTTGTATCGCTCTCAGATCCGGAACTTAGTTTATTTGCCATGTTGTATAAAGATTGCATTAAATTCCCATTAACTTGCATACTTATCCGATTTATTTCATACTTAGAATCATCAGACAAAGAACTTTTTGAACTAGATTGTTCTTTTTCCATTATTAAAAGTTAAATAACGATCCAAAAACTATGAAACAGTTAAGAGGTTAAGTTAATGTTTACAAGTGATAATGACAGATGAGTAGATGACGTTTGACAAATGAATTAGTATTGCCAACACTAAGAATTAGTGTCAGCATAGACTATTAATTTTAAACGTCAAATAAGAAGTGAAATAGTGAATAGATATGGTGGCTAACAAATAATTATTAATATACCTCCCAAATACGATAGTAAAACTATATGATGAAATATATGATGATGGACTATAAGGATGATGGAAATTGATATGAAATAAGGTAAAAAAGGATTATACGGCCGAAGGACCAAAATATATGTGGGGTAAAGACAGAAAGGGTGGAAAGGAGTACCTGGTTCAAGGGTTCCCGCGAACAGATGTAAAGTCGCGCACGTACGCCAATCGCACCTTACTCCAACATATGATGATTAGCTGATAATTGGATGCACTATCACCCACTTTGTTCGTATTGATGATTCCCGGTCACGCACTTTTAATCGAAGGGAGCGTAGCTCGACCCGACGCGTCGCGTGGCGATTGATGATGCAGAAGAATAATGTGTCTACCCTCCAGTTTGAGGATCGGAGTGATAGGAAGTGGGTTTATGGATGCGTTCAGGATATGTATCCCTAACAGAGGTAAATTTTTCAATTGTTACGAGACGCATTCTAATTTTCCTATATTAATAAAACCGCCCCGCACCCCATACGTTTAACGCAACATATCCCATTTTTGGTCACTTCTCACCGGATTGCGTAACTAGTTTTCCTATAAAATTGCAAATTATTCTAATTACGATTAGCAAATATTTTTCATCGCACCGCCATATTGTATTCGTGCAGGTTTCAACGTGTTTCTAAGTCCATATACGGTAATATTTTTCTTTCCTTTCGGGTTTTAACGCTTAATTAACGCATTATAATTATTAACGTATATATTAAATCCTATATCATTAATGCATATAATTTCTTTGCATAACACGCATCGGCCTACGCATTCTATATACTTTAGGTATCTTTCTATAATATATAGAATAGGTACTGAACGCATATTTATAATTTATAATAAACGCATCATATTTATAACGCATAATATATTGTAACTAACGCATATATATAAGTATACATAACGCATAACATTCTAGCCACTCGTGTCATTCGCAACGCATCGCAGTCATAAAATCTACTCGCCTACTTGTATTCTCGTAAGATTACCCGCGCTTTAAATAATATTTCTCGCATATTCGCTTTCTTTTATATTATTACTTTAATACTTAAATATTCATAATGCCACCGAAAAAGGATACTATACCCGTCTTATCGGATGCTAATCATCTTAACATATTAACCGCTAAACGAGATGCACTATATAACCGCATAGAAAATATATATCGCAAAGCACAATGTGCCTTAAATAATGATGAGGATAAAGAAATATTTCTAACTAGTATTCAAACTTTAGATGAAATTCGAAGTCAATTTAGTACTATTTTGGATAATTGTAACGCCTTGCTTATTACGATAGATTCCGACGCTATAATAGATTATACTTTACTTTCCGAATTTGAAGATAAATGTTCATACATTTTACGCGTAATTTCATTGTGTAATGACAATAATTGTCAATCCGCTTCTAGAATTATGAACGAAAAATCTTTAACTCCCGCGCAGCCTCGGTTGCCGCCGATCGAGATCGCTTCATTCGACGGTGACATACGAAATTGGCCCTTATTCTATATAAGTTTTAAGTCGAATGTTCATAATAATATTTCGCTGAGTAACGACGATAAATTATATTATTTGTTAGGAAAGATAACAGGTAAAGCACGAAGTGTTTTTGCAGGTATTACACCTTGTCCCGAAAATTATACTTTAATATGGAACGCTTTAATTGATCGCTTCGAGGACACGCGCACTTTAGCTTCTGCTTATATAGATCAGCTGATTAACTTCAAAATGAATGGATCCGCTTCCGCCGCAAACTTTCAATATTTCTTAGATACTTATGTGTCAGCCGTTAACGCTTTAAAAAACCTCAAGGTCAATGACCTCGCCGATTATATAATTTTACATATCGCACTTAAAAAGTTTAATTCAAATACTGTTCACGCTTTTGAAATGGAATCGCGTAATGAAAAAATACCTTCATTTGATGGCTTCGCAAATTTTATTCGCAGTGAGAGTAAAATATACGCTAATATGCATCCCGCGCCTATTTCTTCGTCTTCGCATAATAATTTTCATGATAAAACGAATAAGTCGTCTCGTAAAGTTTCTCAATTTCGCTCGCAAAATACAGTCCACCATACATTTTTATTGCAAAATATAAATAATAAAAAAATACTTGTATAATGTGTAACAACAATGATCACTTCCATTTGTACGCTTGTTCTATATTTAAATCGCTGTCCGCTAAACGTAAGTTCGAATTTATTAAAGAAAAAAGAGGTTGTGTTAATTGCTTAAGTTTGTTACATACAACAATAAATTGTAATTCATCGCATAAATGTAAAACTTGTAATAAAAACCATCATACGCTACTTCATTTCGATACCTCTAATAACAATTATAAAAATAAAAATATCTCAAATAATGATGACACGCAAGATAATAACGCATCTAAAACTTCAACTTCTATGATTTCTGCGTCAGCTGTTAGTTCAAACGAATGTGTCGCGCTCGCGTCGCGAACGACTGTGCTGTTGTCGACGGCTCAAGTGTGTGTGCGTAGCAACAACCACAACTGCGTTACCGTGCGCTCGCTTATTGATAACGCTTCGCAAAATAATATAATAACAACCACTTGCTGTAAACAATTAAATTTAAACATTATACCGCTTTCTAATTCATTTGTAAAAGGTATCGGTCTATCCTCGCGCCCAATTAAGGGTTATGTATATTTGAATATTTCTTCTATGAATAATAAATTTAATTATAATATTAACGCTTTAGTGGTCGATTGCATAACGGATAAGTTGCCAATCGAACATGTTGATACGTCTGTCATTCAGCACTTGGATGTTCCGCTCGCTGACCCGCACTGGCACGCGCCAGGCGAGGTTAATCTTTTATTGGGAGCTCAGTTATTCCCTTATTTAATATTAGGTGGTAAAATTATTGCACCTCCCGCTCCGCCCGCTATTGAAACCGTCTTTGGGTTTGTATTCATGGGTAACGTCCCTACCGCTATTGATAATAATTATTCGCCACGCAATTCGCTTAGTTCCCGCGCTTATAAAAATAGTAACTCCGCATCTTTTTTAATTTTAAATGATAACGCATTAGATAAAACGCTTTGTAAATTTTGGGAACTTGAAGAAATTTCTTCACATAAGTTTTTAAGTCCGCAAGATAAGCAATGTGAAAATATTTTTACCGCTAATATTTCGCGCGACTCCTCTGGTCGTTATTGTACCGCTTTGCCTTTTTGTAAGGACCCGCATAGTCTAGGTAACTCGCGTGCTGTAGCACAACGCCGATTATTGTATTTAGAACGCAAACTTCAAAATAATGAACTACGCGATAGTTATAATAAAGTATTTCAGGAATATATTAATAAAAATTATATTTGTGAAGTTTCGCCACCACACTCAGAGGAAGGATATTTTATACCACATCACGCTGTAATTCGCAATGATAAAAGTACTTCTAAAATTCGCCCAGTATTAGACGCAAGCGCTAAATCCCATAATGGTATATCACTTAATGATATTTTACACGCCGGTCCTAATTTACAGGCCGATATATTTTTACTTTTACTCAATTTTCGCTTATTTCCGATCGCTATAACCGCCGACATCAAACAGATGTATTTACAAATCTTTGTAAAAAATGATCATAGAAAATATCAAAAAATATTATTTCGCTTCGATCCTTCGGAACCCATCCGCGAGTATCAATTTAATCGCGTCACCTTCGGTTTAAAGTCGAGTCCATATCTTGCCATGCGTACAATACGCCAACTTTGTTATGATGAACGCCATAATTATCCGCAAGCCGCCGCTATCGCTGAAAATGAACTGTACATGGATGACTTAGCCGTTTCTATTATAGATGAGAGCGAAGCTATTAAAGTTTCAAATCAATTAATTAATTTATTTAAATCGGGTGGGTTTGAACTGGTAAAATGGTCCAGTAATAGTAATTCAGTTTTGAAAAATATTCCTTCAGAAATTAAATATTCGCATGTTGAATTTGATAAGTCGGAAACGCTAAAGATTTTAGGGTTAGAATGGAATCCTTCTGATGACGCCTTTTTATTTAAAATAAACGCAGATAATCGTGATTGTACTAAACGCAATATTCTCTCGCTGATTGCCCGCTTGTGGGATGTATTAGGTATAGCCGCGCCGGTTATACTTTTCGCGAAACTATTAATAAAACAATTATGGCTAGAACGTGTCGATTGGGACGACAAGCCATCCGCTCATATTTGTTCGCTATTTGAAAAATTTAAAAATCAATTACCGCTTCTTAGTTCGCTTAAAATACCGCGCCATTTAAATGTTTTTAAACGCTCGCTTGTTAATATTGTCGCTTTTTCTGACGCCAGTCTTAAAGCTTACGGCTGCGTCATATACTTACATGTTACTGATCCGGACGGGAATATAAATGTCCGATTAGTTTGCGCTAAATCTAAAGTTTCGCCTGTTAAAATTATTTCATTAGCGCGTCTGGAATTGTGCGCCGCTGTTTTAATGTCTAAACTAGTAAGACTAGTTTTTAACGCTTATAATTCTCGCCATGAGATTCATAATGTTTTCGCCTTTTCTGATTCAGAGATAGCTTTATCCTGGATTAAATCTTCTCCGCATCGCTGGAATATTTTTGTTAGTAACCGCATCGCTAAATGTCAGGAAAATTTAGATCCTGAACATTTTTTCCATGTTGCCGGTTCAGAAAATCCTAGTGATTGCTTATCACGAGGACTTTTACCTGAGCAACTTTTAACGCATGATCTGTGGTGGTATGGCCCTGTGTGGCTTCACTTTCCAGTATCCGCTTGGCCTATTAAGCCTATAACGCCTGCTAAATATGAAGAATTACCTGAACATAAAACCTTCACCGCTGCCGCAATTACCGCTGTAACGCCAATTCTTTGTGAATTGTCACTAAGAATATCTTCTTATAATAAATTACTTCGCATCATTGTTTACATATTGAGAGCTTTACGCATTTTAACTCGCACAAATAATATTATTATTAACGCTTCGGATTTAAATATCGCTGAAACTCATTTAATACGCGCAGTACAAAACAATAACTTTTCTGAAATATATAATCGCTTGAGTAATAATAAATTGCCGCAAGGCAGTTTACGCAAACTTGATCTTTTTCTTGATGAAAACCGCATTATAAGGGTTGGAGGTCACTTATCGAATTCCAACTTACCTTTTGACGCTCAGCATCCTTTATTATTGCCAAAAAGAGATCATGTGACTAATCTTATCATTGATCATTATCACCGCGTGCACTGCCATACTGGTGCTCATTTGCTTAATTCCATTATTCGTCAGAAATTTTGGATTATATCCGCTCGCAATGTTATACGCCAACGCATCCATAAATGTAATTTTTGTTTCAAATGTTCGCCTATACATCCCAGCCCGAAAATGGCTGACTTACCTGCATACCGCGTACGCGAAGCTAAGGCTTTCGTACATACAGGAGTAGATTACTGTGGCCCAGTTAATATAACTTTATGTAGACGCAGAGGTCAGAAAAGTCAAAAGGCATATATATGCTTATTTATATGCCTCGTAACAAAGGCAGTACACATAGAGCTTGTGCCTGATTTAACTTCTGATTCATTTTAAAACGCATTCAAACGCTTTATTTCTCGCAGGGGTCCAGTCGCTAATATATATTCTGATAACGGAACAAATTTTGTCGGAGCTAAAGCTCAACTTGATGATTTATATAAATTTCTGTCTTCGCAATCTTATAATAATGATATTTCCACTGAATTAACAAATCGTCGCATTCAATGGCATATGATTCCTCCGCGCGCGCCACACTTTGGTGGTATTTGGGAATCAAACATTAAAAGTTTAAAAACGCATTTGTATCGAGTAGTTGGTACTCAGTTGTTAACTTATGAGGAACTTTCTACTATTTTAACGCAAATTGAAGCTTTATTGAATTCGCGCCCGCTCTGTATTTTAACCGAAAATCCGAATCTAGAGCCGCTTACTCCCGCGCATTTTATTATGTCATCTCCGCTTACGTGTTTACCCGCATACGACGTGTCTACGATAAATTCGCAAAGTTTAGCCAGTAGAAAATTATTATTAGATCAAATGGTACAATCATATTGGAAAAAGTGGCATTTGGAATATTTACATAGTTTACAAATGCGTCAAAAATGGTTTGATAATAAATCTAACGCTATTCAAGTAGGCACGGTAGTACTTATTCATCAAGACGATATTCCTCCGTTGCGATGGCCGATGGGAGTTATAGTGGAAGTTCATCCAGGTTCAGATAACATTATTAGAGTCGCTTCTGTAAAAACCGTTAATGGTATTCTAAAACGCCCTGTTGTTAAATTAAGTCCGCTCCCTTCGCAATAATTCTTACATTAATAAATATCCTTATAAAAATTAAGTAACCGCATAATATCGATAAGTATCCGCATAGTATAAATAAATGCCCGCATAATAGTATTAATTTCGTTAAAAAATCATATTCGATTTTTATTCTTGGATCGCATCCGCATTTCGCATTTTTATTATTGTTGAACCGCATTCGCATTTCGCATTCTTATTTAACCGCATTCGTATTTTAATTTTTCTTTTCTTCTTGAGAAAACTTCATTTTCTCAACGCGGGGGAGGATGTTTACGCGCTTTAATAAGTCCATTTAATTTTAAAGATTTTATTGACTTTTAGTAATATAACGCACTTTAGTTACGCAACCATTATTTCCGCTTCCTATATATACATATCCCTTTCCCTCTCCCCGAATGCGTCTCAGGAAGAAAAGGACGCCACGCTACGCTAGGCGCTGGAATCGACGCCAGCGCCGAATATTCAGTTACAAAAACTTCGAAAATTAACGCGACACGAGTCGGCGCCGCTCCCGCTAAATAATTACTTAACCCGGGTAAAAAAAGGACAAGAAACCTAAAACAAGTTATAAACCAGTGCAGTGCAGTTTATGTGCCACCAGGAACGCTGAGAACTGTTAAATCAAGAATTATATAATTTGCAAGCCGCTAAGACCTATGGAGGTAAATTTTTCAATTGTTAGGAGACGCATTCTAATTTTCCTATATTAATAAAACCGCCCCGCACCCCATACGTTTAACGCAACATATCCCAACTAGATATTGTAAAAACATTTAATACTCTAAAAATCAAGAAAACAAATGATCTTTGGGGTATCTCGGTTAAAGTAATTAGTAGTATCATCCGAGACATTGCTCCCTATTTAGCTTGTATATTTAACAAATGTCTTAACACGGGTTCATTTCCAGATTTATTAAAATGTAGTAAAGTTTTACCACTTTTTAAAAAGGGAAGCAAATGTGATCCTGGTAATTATAGACCTATTTCTATATTACCTTCCCTAAGTAAAATATTTGAAAAACTAATTTTAAATCAACTCCTTGTTTATTTTAATGTAAACAATATTTTTCACGGTGAACAATACGGTTTCACTAAAGGTCGCTCGACCTCAGATGCAGGAATAGCACTCCTCAAACACATATATGATGCGTGGGAGAAATCACAGAATGCTATTGGTGTATTCTGTGATTTATCTAAGGCATTTGACTGCGTGGAGCACGAAACGCTTTTATATAAACTTAAATATTACGGTGTGAAAGGCAAAGCTCTTGATCTCATTGCTTCATACTTGACACAGAGACTTCAACATGTTACTATAAATGGAATAAAGTCTTCTGGATCTGTCCTAAAGATGGGTGTTCCACAGGGGTCAATTCTGGGTCCTTTTCTATTTTTATTATACATCAATGATCTTCCGTTTTATGTTAAAAGTATTTGTGACATTGTATTGTTTGCTGATGATACTTCGCTTATTTTTAAAGTTGACAGAAATAAAACTAATTATGACGATGTAAACAATGCATTGTCACTGATACAATATTGGTTTACATCTAATAATCTGGTCTTAAATGCTAAGAAAACGAAATGTGTAATATTTACCTTGCCTAATGTTAAACAGCAAACTTATAGTTTAATATTAAATAATGAGATCCTTGATGTTACTGATACAACGGTGTTTTTAGGAATAACTTTGGATATGAAACTTCAGTGGAGCTCCCATTTGTTATCTCTTACGGGGAGACTCAGCTCCGCATCGTACGCGGTTAGAAAAGTTCGTCAACTAACCGATGTTGATACAGCTCGATTAGTATATTTTGGTTATTTTCATAGTATCATGTCTTATGGATTGATGCTATGGGGTAGTGCTACAGATATTAATACTGTATTTATCTTACAAAAAAGAGCTGTTCGTGGTATTTATAATCTAGGAGCTCGAGACTCCCTTCGGAATATTTTTAGTAAAGTAGGTATACTTACTGTTGCGTCACAATACATTTATAACAATATAGTATACATTCATAAAAATATTCATTATTTTGAAAGAAATAGAGATAAACATAATATTAACACGAGAAAGAAAGATAAACTTATAACACCTTGTTTTCGACTTCACAAAGTAAATGTTTCCTTTCTGGGGCAAGGTATTCGTTTTTATAATAAAATCCCCCAGAAATATTTGCAGTTTTCCATGAATAGATTTAAATCATATGTTAAAAAGTCTCTAATAGCTAAAGCATATTACTCTATACAAGATTACGTTGACGATAAAGATGCGTGGGCTTAGTATATGCTGAATTTCGTACAGGATAAATAATCAATTTGTAATCATAAACTGTGTTGTGATGTATTGACAATATTTTAAAAGAGTAACTATCGAGTTTCTTGCCGGTTCTTCTCGGTAGAATCTACGTTCCGAACCGGTGGTAGCTTCATTATTTGATGTAATTTTTTTTTGTTTTTTCATGTATTGGCAATTCAAAAGTGCTCGTGAGAGCCTACTTGAATAAAGTATTTTTTGATTTTGATTTTGATTTTGAAAGATTCATTAAAATCCATTTAGTAGTTTTTGCGTGAAAGAATAACAAACATCGATACATACATACACATTTTACGTTTATAATATTAGTAAGAAAATATTTCAAGTAACAACATAATCCTTTACCTAATTAAGTATTAAAATACTGTTTTTTAATAATTATTAGATTTAAAAAATGTTCTACTATTGTATTTATAGTCTATCACAACTAATCTTCCATAAGTTATCTTAAATAACAATCATAATTTTTATACCTTAAACAAGCCTATTCAAATAATAAAAAAAGTAATGAAATACTTTTCTAATAAAATTAAATGGTGTCACTCGTGATCGGTTGATCACTATACATCTGAAACGTACACAAAATATTTAAAAAAAATAGCTCACCAAGTATCCTTAGGTGAATAGATATTTTTATAACACTGAACTATTTTTCACGGTATCTATTAAACATACGAGTATTTATTACGATATCTTTCACAATAATCATTGTTTAAACATTTTTGTACTTCTAATAACACAATTATTGTCATTAATTCACTGTTTTTACACATTCGAAACTAAAAATTTTACACGCGTAATTTCTAACGTCTGGAGATACCGGAAGTTTTTTGCAACTAAAGTTAAAAAAACAAGGAGAAATGCATGTGGGAGTTAGACGAAGATACTCAACGAAGAGTTGAAGGACAAGGCCGCGCTAGCGGAGAAACTGATAACTTAAAACGAATTATCATTATTTAAAAATATTTAATACATAATTATAAAATACAGAATTACGTATTATGTAAAAATAAATAAAATATTACTCAACAGTAGTATGGCGGAGTGTTAAACATGTAATTCGTTTTTTCAAAAGTATTATTTAAAAATACCTTAGTACATTAATATTATTGAACTTCGCTAGTTTACACAATATTATGAATTCTCATTTTTCGCATGACCTCTGCAACTTACGAATTATTTTAGTTATTGAATTCTAAATTGTTTGTTTTTGTTACTAAACCCTTATCATCAACCACATATTAGCTTTCTTTATAAAAAAATGATGAAGACGTACTTCAGCGAAAACTGAATGAACTATGGGTTAGGTTTGTTAAAAAAAAATATTACCTACTTCATTTACTAGTTACTGAACGTGGAAAGAGGTAGGTACTATAAAGTCTCGAACTGAATTAATTTACAATTAATTCGATTTAAAGTAAGTTCAAATCTACCAAGGAGAAATTTTGTTGTCTGTATCTTACATTCTCTTATTCTCTTTAAAGGTCATGTCACGGAAAGTGTTCTTTAATGTCGCTTAATGTGAGGTCGAAGCATCAAGTTTCAAGGTCACTACTATTAGCCGTGATTTTCGCAATTAAAAAATACAATTTAAAGTAATAAGTCGATATTTGACTTATTATTATCTACTAATAAAGTAATAACATATTATTAACAATACAACTTCAAAGAAAGATAATAGGATTGAATACACTTAATTTATGTAACAATTTTTTATGAACTAAAATTATTTTGTTTTTAATTATTATTATTTACAACTTTTTAATAATAACAAGAATCTATTATAAGACAAATAATTTTTCTACTTAAGCACTTACGTATTTTATCCTTTTTATAAAATTTTAAGAGTTCATTCATCAGAATGTTTTATTGTGTTTTAGTAAATTAAAATTATTCCATAAGTAAAATTGAATTTGAAATTTTATTAGATTAATACACGACAATAATAAATATTAATGTTGATGTTGTTGTATGTACATACCTAATATGAGTATTATGAAAACAATGTTATAAACATCCGATGGCGCTATTTCACGGTTCAATAATACGGTTAAATAATAAAACGATAAAACATCGTCATTTTATTATTTATAAATAAATGTATTACTGTTGAGATATTATAAATGTACGAAAATAAAACAGTTTAGTAAGAAAATTAATCATATTTTATACGGAAGTGTGGAATGCAGATTAAAAAAAATCTGTTTTAGGTAGCTAGGAATATTATTCTAATTTGCTAAACAAAAATAATTTTATTGTTCTGTTTTGGCACGTATAAAAATATAACAGAGATATGGGAAATGGGGCGCGGGGTACGGGCGGTACGGCCATCGCCGCTGCGCAAGAGTCTTTCTCCTTCATCGTTAGGCAGGGTGCAGGGGGTGGGACAGAGAGGTCCCGGGATCGCACGTCGCGCGTCGGCGTGGTTATTAGAATTATTAGTATTTCGTTAGCCCTTAGAAATTGCGTTACAATGAATTGCTCGCGCAACTACAAGTTGATATTGCTTTGTTTTTTTTTTCATTTGTTAAGTGTGTAGGTTAGGTTATACACTTGTTTAATATTATACGCGTTGTCACCATACTGTCTAATTTCTATTAATTCAATTTTATAAACTCAAATAATCATAATAGTTTTTTAAAAAGAGATATTGTATTTAAATTTTTAAACGTGCCGAATTGTTGTGACAAAGTCGTTGATTTCTAATGTTTAAATGGACTTTAAATTCGTGAAAATAGTGAAAATATGTTATTATAAATTACGATTTTTATAAACACGTATAGACTATGACAAATATCGTGCAAAAGATTAATATAGTGGGTATAACAAATGACATCAAAATTATGCTTTGACAAAAATTGCGAATAAAATATTCAATTGGTGTTACCTAATTTGATTTATTTTGTTTATTTGTTTCGAAGGATACTTCGTGATGCCCTAGACAGATGATCTGTTTTTATTTAGTTTTGAGTGTCTAGTGATTGTGATCGCGTGTGATATTTATGTACTTGTTTAATAATTATTAGAAGAATGATTAATTTGATGTTGATGTTGTTACAATTACTTTGCCAGTCCGAAGCCTGATCAAGTGTGACGGTAAATTCGAATCATACCTGAGGTAATTAGACATATTAGGTAGGTACCGTAGGTCAATGACCTAACCACAGCTGACTGAGATCAGTGACCCGCCTAGCTATTTTGTTAAATTATCTTTCGCGCCCGTTTACATTCGTGTGTCCACCAGAAAGTGTTTATGTTTTTAAAGGTTTTGTTAAGTGATTGATGAACTCACTGTGAGTTAAGTGCGGTTGTTGTGTAAAAGAAAATTTAAGTATTACGATACACTAAATGGATGACTCGAAACATGAGTATCAAACCTTATATGCAACTTACGGATTGCGTATTGGTAGGTGCTATGAACTCGACCACTTTTACTCATTACGAGGTAAGTGTAAACTAAAGTTGTGCGGCGCGCGCCTTAGATAGTGTAATGCGTGCGCACGAACAGTGGAGCTCGAATATTTAAATATTTTAAATGTTTAAAAACTATTTTTGGGATTTTTTGTTATGCGGAATGTGATGAGTTACACTTACCGAACCTCCCATTTGAAGAACCGCAGTATAGAGTCGAACTCCTTATATATAGCGTCGGTTGAGGCGATGGCGCGATGGATGGAATATTTATGGACAATTAATAATTATGTGCAACTACCCCGCAATTTAACTTTTATTGTTAATGTAGTTTATTATTTATTATTATTATTATTATTATTGTTATTAACCTTATTATTGTTCTGTTTTGTGGATTTGCTTCCTTTTTGTATTTATATGTATATGCATATAGCAAGAAATGTAGATTGGTTAAGTAATATTTAATCATGAGTTATCGATGATGAACTCCAGTGTACGGAAAAATCAGCAATGATTTATGAGACACTGTTAACATTAAGATAGTTTTGTAAAACATAGTATTTGTATTAAAATAAATAAATAAATAAATATGTACTGAATTAATCTCCTTTTGGTTTTTATTACACATTTTTTTTCTCTGTTTACGTAAATGTTTTTTTTTTCTTAGGTAATTTTTTACTTTAATATATTTTTGTGCACTTTCTGATATAATTAGGTATATTTTGGCCTAATTTTTTATGATGTATTGTGTGATATTAGTGTAATTTATTTAACAACAAAGTTTATTGAAGGGGGCTTTCTTAGAATTATATATATAAGCCCTAGAGATTATATACAGGGTGTCCCAGAAAGTGTGGATCAAATTGAACAGGGGTGAAGGGGAAGTCATTTGCTATCTTCTGACCCCAAAAGTTGTAATCCGATTTTTTGTAGTTTAAAAGTTATATCGATTTTAGTATTTTTTCAAAATTTTGCATAGAGTTCCACAAAAACGTTAATTAAAAAAAAAACTGTGAAGGTTACAGTCTTAATTTTTTTTTTAGAAACCTTGGCAAATAACTTGTCTATCCTGGAGTACTGCTATTTTTTGGCTAGCGAACGTGTATCAATAAATACAATAACAAATAGACCGAGTTTTGTGTTTTCAATGAAAAGTTGACGATTTTCAAATGAGTGCTACGGAAAATATTTATAGTAAAAAAAGTGACCACGTATCACAAAAACTTACCTATTTAATACAGAATTTTGTGAGGTATAATTTATTCAGTTACCTTTATTAATTTAGAAGTTATAAGCATTTAAAGATTCAACGAACGTATTTTGGAAAATTGATACTCATTATTTTGTTTTGTTTTTTGGAATAGTTCAATAACCTATTTAGGTGAAATTTTTGAAATTTACTGATTTTGGTGCCCATGTTATAAAAAGGAATAGAAAATTTAAAAAAAAAAACATGTATTTTAGTACAATAAATAAATAAATTAAAAAGTATCCTAATTACCTACCTTATCTCTTCCAACACATCATTTAATGTATTTTGTAGAAATTGGAGATAGAAGGGGCCATCTATTCTGGGGGATAATACATATAGGCCTATTAGTTTTCCGTCTACAATTCTAGCACTCATGTTGATTCTAAACTCATAATAAAAGTGTTGATGTTCTTTCCTATTTATTAAATTAGCCGTAAATTAGCCGTAAAATAAAGGTAACTGAATAAATTATACCTCACAAGATTCTGTATAAATAGGTAAGTTTTTGTGATACGTGGTCACTTTTTTTTCCTATAATTATTTTCCGTAGCACTCATTTGAAAATCGTCAACTTTTCATTGAAAACACAAAACTCCGTCTATTTGTTATTGTATTTATTGATACACGTTCGCTAGCCAAAAAATAGCAGTACTCCAAGATAGACAAGTTATTTGCCAAGGTTTCTAAAAAAAAAATTAAGACTGTAACCTTCACAGTTTTTTTTTAATTAACGTTTTTGTGGAAATCTATGGAAATTTTGAAAAAATACTAAAATCGATATAACTTTTAAACTACACCCTGGACACCCTGTATAATAGCCGTGCCAGTATAAAAGGTATCACCCGTACTGTCATCCGCAACGAATATTGCCGGTTTGCAGCATGTCGTTAATATGCAGAATGAAAAAAGCATTGAGCGTTGAGGTACTCCAAAGTTTAAAGGCTTAGTTTCCAAGCATACTCCGTCGACAACGACCTTCATGCTCCGTCCATCAAGAAAACTACCCGAATTACCCGAATTGTGTTTATATACGAGATGTTATCCGAATTAGAACGGGGACCATTTGAATGAGCCATACCGTCTTCTAAATAATTTTATTCGTTTCGCCTTTGGACTGCGGAAATATGACCATGCTTCTCGCCACAGGTACCAGCTACGCTGGCTTTCAATACGAGACCGTAGAAATACTCAATTCTTGTGCGTTTTGTACTCTAAACTTACTAATCCTAACGCCCCTACTTATTTATCTTCAAAATTTTCTCTTCTATCCTCTTCTCATGAGAAGCCTCTATTATACGCAATATGGGAATCCCTCATGGTTCTATTGTTGGGCCATTTCTTTGCCTTATCTACATAAATGATCTGCCCTATCTTATAGAAAATAAACATAAGAATGGATTGTTTGCTGATGACATTTCACTAATATTTAAAGTGAGACGTAACTCATCGACATATGACGAACTAAACAATGTTCTCTCTGATGTTGCACACTGGTTTAGTGTTAATAATTTAATGTTAAATTGTAATAAAATTAAACGCATAAAATTTACAACGCCCAATGTTAAAAATGTACAAGCCTCTGTATCTATAAACGGAGAAACGTTGGAAACGATGGAATCTACAATATTTCTTGGTATCACTGTAAACTCCAAACACCAACAATGAGGCTCCCGTGTTGAAAGGTTAGCGAATAGACTTAACCCTGCAGTGTTTGCTATTAAAAAAAATATAGAAAATTAACAGATGTTGAAACGGCACGCTAAGTTTACTTCAGCTATTACTATATTGCATACTTTTTTTTTTTTGTTTTTTTTTTTGATTACGCAGGGGAAATCTTCGAAAAGATACCCGATTCCTGGGGGGGAGATCGGGTTATGTGGAGATTTATACCCACTAAAACCCCTGCGATGGCCTTTCTCAGCACGGAAATAGAGAGGCCTCGGGATCGCTTGCGCATGCGCATCCGCTGCCCCTGCCGTGCGACGCTCCGCTCGTGGCTGGCGGAGCTCGTCTCAGGACGGCAAATTCTAAGATTGCCCTCCCCGCACCCCTCGCTGGTGCGTACGGCAGTTCGAGGCCATCCCGACTGCCGTCCTCCTCGTGGCCGTATGAAAACGGATGCGTGGACCCCCATCTCACGCACCCACGGCCCGAGGGCACGCCCTATTTATTCTGCCCCGGGCACTAGGAGACCGAAAGGACGACGCCTCGGTCGTCCTCGTCGGGCGGGATCGGTCCTCTCCCGGGCCCGCCCTGCTATCTCCTTCTGGACCATGACGGTCTCACAGAAGGAGACTACGGCCTCCCACGCCGATTCCCTGCGGAGCATCGCCGACACGACTGCTCGCAGGGAGAGATCTCGCCCGATCTCCTGGACCAAGACCTGCCTTTCGGCGGCCCACGCAGGACACGCCGCCAGCGTATGCTGGGCAGTGTCTCGGTCCGCACCGCAATGGACTATATGGCATACTACTATGGGGCCATGCCGCCGATATTAATACAATATTTGTTCTGCAGTAAAGAGCTGTTCGTGCAATTTATAACCTTGGCCATAAAGAATCCTTAAGAGAAAAAATTAAAGAAATTAACATATTGACTGCAACTTCTCAATTCATTCTTGAAAATGTAATGTATGTACATAGAATCATTGACGCATTAAAAAAAATGTGACATCCATCATATCAATACAAGGAACAAGAACAAACTCATTGTTCCTGCTACTCTACTACGTCAAGTAAGTAATTCTTTTGTTGGGAGATGTATAAAATTTTACAACAGGATCCCAGAAAACGTTCAAAAAGCTTCTATAGCAAAGTTCTCAAATATTGTAAAGAAACGTTTGTGTGTTAGAGGTTATTATAATATTAAAGATTTCATAGATGATGACACACCTTGGGAATAATGCGATCACTTCCAGGCTGTCTCAATAGATTTTATGTATTGTAACCAATCTCGACGTTGATAAAAAAATTAACAAAACAAAAGTCCCACTGAGTTTCTTTCGCGGTTTCTTCTCGGGCCTGAGGTTATACTTTTCCAAAACCGTGATGGATTCATTTTCTTGACGTTCAAAAAGAGAATGTAAATACCTGTTTTGAATAAAAATACTTTGATTTTGATCTTGGTCTTGATCTAGATCTTAAAGCCTTTATAATTTTTGTTTCGTTTTAAATTTTTTTTGTCATTATTGTAATCTTTGTATTTGATTGATAAGAACATTAAATTATAAAAATTGTCAAAATGTGTCAAGATTTTTAATGTAATTTCTTTAAACAAAAAGGTGTTAAACTTTTGTAAATCGACATACGATAATGTTAAATAGAAACTTTTTTTAAAATGAATTGCAAAATTATGTTTTATCGTGTGATTTTTAGACATATACATACATATAATGTAAAATATATTTTTGGACTGGATAAAAATTGTTAAAAAAGTATTAACTGTAAAACTTTTTCTTTAATTGGCGTGGGAGGCGTAGTGTGTGAGTATGCGCCTCCGAACACATATTATATTATAAATAAATCAAACTTCACGATGAACAGTTTAAAGCCTTGATCGAACAAACACGTCTTTTATTATAACAACATCAGACAATGTTCTCACCGTATCGTAACCGGCGTTATCAGTAGCACAGTGGTGGTGTTTCTGAGAATATAGCCGTGAAGAAGCAGTCCTCTACCTCGCGAGCTCCTACGGCCGCCGCAGCCGAGCTTGGCCAACGCAGGCATCGACAGCGACGATCAGGATGACGCAGGGGAGGCGACTACAACACCCGGACATGACAACCAGGACTAGACATCATCACCATTACATTATAAGATAAATTTCATAGAAGGAGATAGTCATATAGTCATTTGAAAAGATAGCCTTAAAAAAAAGTAATAAGATAACAGGTCATAATTGTCGGAACATAGGACCGCGGCGCGTAAAGCGTCTGTGAGGACCCGCCCGGGCAATAGGCTCCGCCTACAAGCCCGCACCCGAGCGGACATTAGTCCGTCAGGAAGACCCTACTACTACTACAGGCGAGAATTACACTTATAAATTTTGATTTCAGATTAAAATAAATGTACACTGTCATTGCGTGGCCACAAGAGGGACAGCTGAAAGTCAGCAGAGGTTCATAGAACCTCATGGTCTAAAAGGTCTCCTTTTGACACCACACAAGGCTAATTAATATCTATTTATTTTTAAATTATATATTTTAAACTTTCGCGATTTATACTATTCATATTTAATATAACGGGTCTTATCGCGATAACTAATAGTAGTAATACCTTTTTATTGCCCGACGTTTCGACGAAGTTACATTCGCCGTGGTCACGAGCTGACTGGTGTACCGCGCGCCCTCCGGCGACGAGTGCGCGAGTTTTCTTCGCCTACCCTCACAATATTAATATTGTCATTTGGCCAGGAGCAAGATCCTTTAGTATAAATAAAGGAAAAAATCTGAAAACTGTAAATTTCTGTTTTTACGTCTGTCAGTCTATATGTCTGTCTTTCAACCTTTTTCTCAGGAACGCGTTGTAAAAGTTGTAAATTGATCAAGCGGAAAATATATTAATCTTAGAATTTAAATTTTATGAATATGAATTTTACAAATTGAGGAGCATCGGAACAAACCGATAAATCACATTTTATTCTTTTTCTTTTTTTTGATGCCAATTGGTTCTTCTCGTACATATCTTGTTTTATCATTAATGAAACCAGGTCAAAAAGTCATAAATCCACTCCAAATCTGTTTGTGAAATAACTGGATCTGAACATAAACCGATAATTACAACAATCGTGGTCAAAACAATGATGGCGATCGGAACTAAAATCGATAAATATCTAACATTTTACATAGCTGACTCCTTTGATTTAGTCATAAAACGATACATCCTAGATATTTAAAAAACATAAACAATTGTAGAAAATATCGTTGTAAATGTGTAAGTAGGCCTTAATTTTGAATCTGACAGATGATAGCGTCTAGCTGTCATCAATCAGTCAGGTTCAACTAGCGTCAGTGTCAAATACAACGGTGTGTTTAACTGTTTAATAGTTTGTCGTTTTTAAAGCGTAACGGATTATTTTAAACGATTTTAACTCATATCTTTATTGTTCGTGAGTAAAATACTGTTGTGATTATGGAAGATGAAGGTAATCCTGTTGCAGCAGATATTAATCAAGGACCTCGAAAAAAAATGACGAGCAAACGCAGAACTGCTTTGGAACGGGAGAATAGGTAATTTTACCTACATTTTTTATTGTTTCTAGTAAACTCTTCAATAACATAACTACACGTTTGTGTAGTCTAAATATCTGTTAATAGTAAATTATAATGCACCAAAATATAGCCGGCCTTATAAACAAATCTGATATGTTAACGGTATGTTTGGAAGAACTATTACAGGACAATAGGCAAATTGACATATTATGTATTATTGAACACTTTATAGCTACTGGGACTGAAGAATCTTTGCGACTGCGACATTTTCAAGTAGCGAGCATTTTTACACGTGATAATAAAAGAGGTGGAGCATGTATATTTATCAGAGAAAGTATTCTTGATTATAAAGAATCACCTTTCATTAAACAGCTATCTCATAAATGTGTCGTTGAATGCTGCGGTGTTGAACTGATTGATTTTAATATAATATTAGTTGAAATGAAACTATTTTAAACGGATTTAAATCGCGTATATTAATTATTTTTATCATCCCGACGTTTCGAGCACTTTGCAGCGTTCGTGGTCACGGGTAGACTAAGGTGACATTTGTCTATTTGAGATTTTAGAAAATATTATTTACAACTACCGCCAACGGTTTCTTAAATGATATCTTGAATAACGTTCCGGTTGCACGCAGAAGGCACTAACTGTATCTTTTGGTCTGGCAGTCTGTTGGACTTGGGATTTTAAATTTTTAATAAGTGGATCCCAGGTGTTTGAAAGTCTCCAACCATCTTCTCTATTGAAGTTCGGATGTTTTTGAATTTCAATAGCCTCGCGTATCATTCTAGGAATGAATCTGTGTTCTCTAGCGAGGATCTGTGGTTTATCAAATCGGATAAAATGGTTAGGTTTATCCAAGGCATGTTCACAAACTGCAGACTTTGAAGAACGCCTATTCTTGACATCTCCTATGTGTTCCTTGACCCTAGTACCGATGCTTCTTTTTGTTTGGCCTATGTAAGATAAACCACACTCACATTCGAGTTTGTATACACCCGCAGTCTGTAAAGGAATATTACTCTTGATAGGTCTCAAGAACTGGCTCACTTTCTTATGAGGCTTGTAGATAGTTTTAATCGAAGCTCGCTTCAAGATGTTGCCAATTCTGTCTGTAACTCCCTTCACATATGGTAGAAATGCAGGTTGTCGCTCAACTGTGGGTGGCTTGATACGGCTTCTACGATGCTGGCGAGGCACGGGCAGCTTGTTCTGGTGGAGTGCAAGCTTGACGTGGTGTAGCTCGTCCTCTAGGTGTTCAGCATCGCAGAGATGGTGGGCTCTCTGAAACAAAGATTTGCCAACGGTAGCTAACTGGCTAGGGTGGTGGTGTGAGTCACCATTGAGGTATTTATTAGTGTGTGTGGGTTTCCTATAAACTGTGTGACTTAATGTGTTGTCAGGATTCTTGATAATAAGAATGTCAAGAAAAGCTAAAACATTATTTGCCTCTAATTCCATAGTAAATTGAATGTTATTATTAATACAATTAAGATGTTGTAAAAATGCAGACGTCATATCACTAGGTAATATTGTGAAAGTGTCATCTACGTACCGCTTGTAAAACCGAGGTGTGATTGGTCCGGAGTGAAGAGCCCTCTCCTCCAGGTCTTCCATGAATAAATCGGCGACCACGGGGGATACTGGAGAACCCATTGCAACTCCGTCGACTTGCACATAGAATTCATCATTCCACAATAAATATCCAGATGTCAGGCAGTGATGTAACAGCTCTGCATACTCAATAGGCATGTTTTTTGTTTGTAGCTTCCTCTTGACAATTTCGATGCAGTCTTGTATGGGTAGGTTGGTAAACAATGACTGGACATCAAAACTAACCATTGTCTCATTGTTGGCTAATTTGAGATCTTTGATTTCACCAACAAACTGGTAAGAATCCTTCACATAAGCTTCCGTGTGTCCTCGGAGTGGTGATAATATCCTTGCTATGTGTTGAGCCAATCTATATGTTGGTGTATCGATTTGGCTTACAATAGGACGCAACGGAGCACCAGTTTTGTGTATTTTAGGTAACCCATACAATTTTGGGGGCTTAGCACATGTAGGCACGAGTGATTTTTTATCCAGATTTAACTTTTCTTGATGTTTAGTTATTAACGCGGATGTCTTTTTGAGAATAGTATTAGTAGGGTCTTTTGTTACTTTTTTATAAGTTTTTTCATCCGATAAGATCGCGGTAATTTTCTGGTTATAGTCACACGTATCCATCACAACGGTCGCGTTTCCCTTATCTGCCCGGAGGACTGTAATGTCTTTATTATTGCGTAAGTTCTTCAGTGCAATAGATTCATCACGAGTAAGGTTTCTTTTCGGTGGCCGGCTTCGACGTAAAACACTCGAAATGTCCTGTCGAATTGCTTCCGAGTCTTCCTTCGTGACATTATTCTTAAAAAGACACTCCTCTACGTGGCAAATAATGTCTTCAAACGGTATTTTGGATGGAGCCGGTGCAAAATTTAAGCCTTTATTTAATACCGTAATGGTTGATTTATCTAAAGTTTGTTTTGACAGATTGACAAGTGACGTACGCGCAGGTTGGTTTTTAATTTCCCCGGTGTTGCCATTGTTAAATTTATTCGAATTCGATTTCACTCCGCTAAGTTTTTCAAACTTATTTATCTGTTTTAATTTTAGATTATTATATTTTATAGCGGCTCGTTTATTAGTAAAATCGTAGCATTTTTGCCAATCTGTTTTTGATAAACTTAACTCGAGTTCTTGACTTAAGCTGTCAATTTGGTCGTTTAACCGTCGCGCTTCAAACCGATGTTCCCGGATTAGTTGTAATAACAATTTCTTACTTGCCTGGTTAAGTATTTTATCACCATGCTTTATGTCCTTCTTAGGCGCGATCCTTACACAAACCGGAATTAAATTATTGTCACGGCAACTTTTAAGGAAGTTAATGGACGTTACGTATCTTGCATGTTTCGTTTTCAAATACTCCAACCGGCGAATTTTATTTGATATTTCCAGTCCGTACTGGTTCACATATCGTTGTCTTAGATTTTCGCGATTATTATTCATTGAAATGAAACTATTTTAAACGGATTTAAATCGCGTATATTAATTATTTTTATCATCCCGACGTTTCGAGCACTTTGCAGCGTTCGTGGTCACGGGTAGACTAAGGTGACATTTGTCTATTTGAGATTTTAGAAAATATTATTTACAACTACCGCCAACGGTTTCTTAAATGATATCTTGAATAACGTTCCGGTTGCACGCAGAAGGCACTAACTGTATCTTTTGGTCTGAATAATAATCGCGAAAATCTAAGACAACGATATGTGAACCAGTACGGACTGGAAATATCAAATAAAATTCGCCGGTTGGAGTATTTGAAAACGAAACATGCAAGATACGTAACGTCCATTAACTTCCTTAAAAGATGCCGTGACAATAATTTAATTCCGGTTTGTGTAAGGATCGCGCCTAAGAAGGACATAAAGCATGGTGATAAAATACTTAACCAGGCAAGTAAGAAATTGTTATTACAACTAATCCGGGAACATCGGTTTGAAGCGCGACGGTTAAACGACCAAATTGACAGCTTAAGTCAAGAACTCGAGTTAAGTTTATCAAAAACAGATTGGCAAAAATGCTACGATTTTACTAATAAACGAGCCGCTATAAAATATAATAATCTAAAATTAAAACAGATAAATAAGTTTGAAAAACTTAGCGGAGTGAAATCGAATTCGAATAAATTTAACAATGGCAACACCGGGGAAATTAAAAACCAACCTGCGCGTACGTCACTTGTCAATCTGTCAAAACAAACTTTAGATAAATCAACCATTACGGTATTAAATAAAGGCTTAAATTTTGCACCGGCTCCATCCAAAATACCGTTTGAAGACATTATTTGCCACGTAGAGGAGTGTCTTTTTAAGAATAATGTCACGAAGGAAGACTCGGAAGCAATTCGACAGGACATTTCGAGTGTTTTACGTCGAAGCCGGCCACCGAAAAGAAACCTTACTCGTGATGAATCTATTGCACTGAAGAACTTACGCAATAATAAAGACATTACAGTCCTCCGGGCAGATAAGGGAAACGCGACCGTTGTGATGGATACGTGTGACTATAACCAGAAAATTACCGCGATCTTATCGGATGAAAAAACTTATAAAAAAGTAACAAAAGACCCTACTAATACTATTCTCAAAAAGACATCCGCGTTAATAACTAAACATCAAGAAAAGTTAAATCTGGATAAAAAATCACTCGTGCCTACATGTGCTAAGCCCCCAAAATTGTATGGGTTACCTAAAATACACAAAACTGGTGCTCCGTTGCGTCCTATTGTAAGCCAAATCGATACACCAACATATAGATTGGCTCAACACATAGCAAGGATATTATCACCACTCCGAGGACACACGGAAGCTTATGTGAAGGATTCTTACCAGTTTGTTGGTGAAATCAAAGATCTCAAATTAGCCAACAATGAGACAATGGTTAGTTTTGATGTCCAGTCATTGTTTACCAACCTACCCATACAAGACTGCATCGAAATTGTCAAGAGGAAGCTACAAACAAAAAACATGCCTATTGAGTATGCAGAGCTGTTACATCACTGCCTGACATCTGGATATTTATTGTGGAATGATGAATTCTATGTGCAAGTCGACGGAGTTGCAATGGGTTCTCCAGTATCCCCCGTGGTCGCCGATTTATTCATGGAAGACCTGGAGGAGAGGGCTCTTCACTCCGGACCAATCACACCTCGGTTTTACAAGCGGTACGTAGATGACACTTTCACAATATTACCTAGTGATATGACGTCTGCATTTTTACAACATCTTAATTGTATTAATAATAACATTCAATTTACTATGGAATTAGAGGCAAATAATGTTTTAGCTTTTCTTGACATTCTTATTATCAAGAATCCTGACAACACATTAAGTCACACAGTTTATAGGAAACCCACACACACTAATAAATACCTCAATGGTGACTCACACCACCACCCTAGCCAGTTAGCTACCGTTGGCAAATCTTTGTTTCAGAGAGCCCACCATCTCTGCGATGCTGAACACCTAGAGGACGAGCTACACCACGTCAAGCTTGCACTCCACCAGAACAAGCTGCCCGTGCCTCGCCAGCATCGTAGAAGCCGTATCAAGCCACCCACAGTTGAGCGACAACCTGCATTTCTACCATATGTGAAGGGAGTTACAGACAGAATTGGCAACATCTTGAAGCGAGCTTCGATTAAAACTATCTACAAGCCTCATAAGAAAGTGAGCCAGTTCTTGAGACCTATCAAGAGTAATATTCCTTTACAGACTGCGGGTGTATACAAACTCGAATGTGAGTGTGGTTTATCTCACATAGGCCAAACAAAAAGAAGCATCGGTACTAGGGTCAAGGAACACATAGGAGATGTCAAGAATAGGCGTTCTTCAAAGTCTGCAGTTTGTGAACATGCCTTGGATAAACCTAACCATTTTATCCGATTTGATAAACCACAGATCCTCGCTAGAGAACACAGATTCATTCCTAGAATGATACGCGAGGCTATTGAAATTCAAAAACATCCGAACTTCAATAGAGAAGATGGTTGGAGACTTTCAAACACCTGGGATCCACTTATTAAAAATTTAAAATCCCAAGTCCAACAGACTGCCAGACCAAAAGATACAGTTAGTGCCTTCTGCGTGCAACCGGAACGTTATTCAAGATATCATTTAAGAAACCGTTGGCGGTAGTTGTAAATAATATTTTCTAAAATCTCAAATAGACAAATGTCACCTTAGTCTACCCGTGACCACGAACGCTGCAAAGTGCTCGAAACGTCGGGATGATAAAAATAATTAATATACGCGATTTAAATCCGTTTAAAATAGTTTCATTTCAATGAATAATAATCGCGAAAATCTAAGACAACGATATAATATTAGTTTGCATATATAGGATTCCTAATTCTGACATGAACTGTTTTCTTAATATTCTTAACGATATTTTTAAGAAGTTGTGTTATCATTCTAAAAAAAAATGTATTATTTGTGGTAACATTAACATTAATATTTTAAATCGAAATAATGTTGTATTTGACTTTGAAAATTTATTATGGACATATAATCTTAACTTATTAATTAAACAACCAACAAGACTAGGTACAAATACTTTTGACGAAAATTCTAAAAAATTCACTTGCTGCTGACAAAGTCTTACATTCTACGATATATATAATAGTAATATTGTTAACATATCGTATAATTTATTTATAGACATTTTTGGGTTATTTTATGAATTATGTTTTCCATACAAAAAAATTGTTGTTAAATCTAATAAATCACCGAAATGGATAACACGTGGCATACGATTATGTAGTAGAAAAAAAGGGAGCTTTTATGGATATACAGGAAATCACGAACGGCAGAAAATAGAGAAAATTTAAAAATATATGTATAAATCAAAGTACAAAAAAATCATAGACTTGACAAAACGCGCACAGAATAGAAAGAAAGAAAGAAAGAAAGAAAGTATACTTTATTGTACACCAAGGATACAAATAATAATATAATATTATACAGTATTACATGTACAATGGGCGGCCTTATCGCAGAGCAGCGATCTCTACCAGGCAACCATGTTGCGAAGGAAATCATGACCAGTGAATAATGGGTATTGGGTGTACGTATAACAGTAACTACAAAGAATATTATAATAATAATATATATTTTAAATAATTATATATATTTTAAATAATAATTTTAAATAGATACAAATAATTAAAATATAAACCTATACATACATAATATATACACGTTTATACTAATATAATAAATACATATGTATATAAGCCAGAAGACATCAGGAAAAAAAAATGTATAGGAGTAGAGGCATTGTAAATAGGATCGATAAGGTCAAAGATAGTTTAAGGAGGAAAGAAATGCGCTTTCACTAATCGTTTAAATGTTACTAGCGATTGTGCTCGCCTAATTTCAACAGGCAAGGAGTTCCAAAGACGAACAGCTTCGACGGAAAAGGATTTAGAGTAAAAGGAAGTACTGTGGGGTGGAATAATTAAGGTTAGGTTATCGTTAGAGCGAAGAGAGCGAAAATGAGTATCACCGATAAACTCAAAGCGCCCTTTTAGATATGAAGGAAAGGATGAATTGAAAAGTACGTTAAATAAAAGAAAAAGATTGTGAGTATTCCTACGAAGGCGGATTGGGGGCCACTTGAGCTTTTCGCGAAATTCGGAGACGTGGTCATATTTGCGAAGTCCAAATATGAACCGTATACAAAGATTTTGAATGCGCTCAAGTTTATTAAGCAATTCCTCCCTTAGATTGATATAACAAGTGTCAGCATAATCGAGAATCGGTAGAAGGAGAGATTGTGCAAGTGCAATTTTAGTTGGTATTGGTAGGAAATTCTGCAGCCTACGAAGAGATCCGACTGACGCAAACACCTTCCTGCAACCTCGCTCACTTGAGGAGCCCAAGTAAGAAATTTATTAAAAGTGACTCCAAGATTTAATACAGTGTCACTATATTGCACAAATGTTCCATCAATAATGATATTAGGCAAATTAGACCAATTAATGCGCGTTACTGATTTCTGACTGCCTATTATAATTGCCTTAGATTTTATCGGATTTACTTTAAGTCCATGTGATTGACTCCATTGTACTATTGAGTTAAGATCTCTATTTAATATATCAATGGCTTTAGGCAAATCAATTAATTTTGTCTGTACATACACTTGGAGATCATCAGCATACAGGTGGTAGAGAGAAGATAACCGGAAAGTAATAGAACTAATGAAAATTGAAAAAAGGAGAGGAGACAACACGCCACCTTGTGGTACACCAGCCTTGATCGTGCACCAGTTGGAAAAAGAATCATCAATACGAATCCGTTGCTGGCGACCACAGAGATAACTTTGAAAGCAGTCAACCACTTCA
>JBBEEQ010000069.1:0-206433 GCA_037950945.1 Hypolimnas misippus
ACGAGAAAGACATCAGCTTATTATTAAACAGTTCCGACATTGAGGACTTCGTTCCTTCAGATGAGGATGTTGGTGATCCGGAATACATTCCACGTGACCGGAATCTTGCTCAAGCTTCAAACGATTCCGAATCTATGAGTTCTGAATCGCAAGACAATACAAATAATCTTGAAGCCGAAATAGAATCGCGAAGTTTAGGAAGAGGCCGGGATAGAGGAAGAGGTCCTGGCAGAGGCAGGAGGACCGGTCGGGGCAGGGGCACGGGTCGGAGCAGGGGCAGGGGCAGGGGTAGAGGTCGAGGACGTAGCCGAGGACAAGTTAATGAGATCAACGGTCAAGATTTTGAAGAAGAAAATATCCGAAATGGCGAGGAAGTTCTAGATAATACAACTTGGCTTGAAAATAGAGTTTCTGCCAAATATACCATCTATTACACAACCTGCTTACTTCAGAATAGACACAAGTGAATATGAAAGGATTGATTATTTCAAGCAATACGTCAATGACGATTTATATGAAATTATTGCCATCAATAGCAACAGAACTGCTGTTAAACTAACTGGAAAAAGCTTGGATTTATCTGCCAATGAGATTAAGATTTTCTTAGGAGCATCAATGGTTATGGCAACTATAAATTATCCAATAATACGTATGTATTGGCAAAATAGATGGCGCGTTCCTATAATAGCTGATAACATAGCTCGTAATCGTTTCTTAAATATCAGAAACTCTTTAAAACTAGTATATGATGATGATATATCTGTAGAAGAGAGGAATAAAGATCGACTCTGGAAAGTCCGTCCATTGATTGACATGGTTCGAAGCGGATGTCTCTTAATAGAAAAATCACACTCCATGTCCGTGGATGAAATGATGATTCCTTTCACTGGGATCTGCCCAATAAAGCAATATTGTCCCGGTAAACCTCATCCCACCGGACTAAAAGCCTTTGTGCTAGCGAATCCCAACGGACAAGTTTGTGATTTACAAATATATCAAGGGGAAAATACGTACCCTGACTATAAGGAGACCGAATTTGGTTTAGGTAGCAAAGCTGTTCTATCTCTGGCCGATAATTTGGTCCCAGGACACGTTTTATATTTCGATCGCTACTTCACATCTGAAAAATTGACTGATGAGCTTTTAAGAAGAGGGATTGGTTGCACTGGGACGCTAATGAAAAACCGTATTCCTCACGAGTGCTTGCTTAAAGATGATCACGACCTAAAAATGGAAGGAAGAGGAAGTTGTCATGTTATGGTACGTGCAGATAACAAGCTGGCAGTCACCAAATGGCTGGATAGTAAAACTGTTTCACTTATGTCCACTGTTGAAGCTGAGGTGGAAATAGATACATGTGAGCGATGGTGCAAAAAAGAAAAACTATATTTAAGTGTCTCGAGACCTCGCGTTGTACGAGAATATAATCAAAACATGGGCGGAGTAGACATGGCCGATCGTCTTTTATCGGTTTGCCCTAATAGATACAAGACCAGAAAATGGACGATTAGAATAATCTCGCACTTGATTGATCTAGCGGTTAGCAATTCTTGGCTACAGTACAAAGCAGACCTTCGTAAAAAAGGAACTCCGAGCAAAAAGATTAGCATGCTAAGAGCATTCAAACTTGAATTAGGTGAGACCATGATTCACGAGTGTTTAACCAATGATTTGCTAGATGCTGAGAGTGGTGAAAGCGATGGAGAAAACCGAGATAATAATATAATTGTACCAAGACAAAGAGGTAGGCAACACACAAATCCCTTGCCGTCTAAGATACGACGAACACTTGAAGCTAAACATATGCCTGAACTAAATGAAAAACAGAACCGTTGCAGACAATGCCATTACAACAAGACTTACTTTATGTGTACGTCGTGTCAAATTTACTTATGCCTTACAAAACATAGAAATTGTTATTTAGAGTTTCATCAGGATTAGTTTTGTTGCTTGATACCAAAGAGAAGAGTTAAACTTTTTTAGTTTGTTTTTTGACAAAAGGTTGTCTTTTTTAGTTTATTGATTTGTTATATGTTTTTTGAGACCATGTTCAAACAGACATGTCTTGAGAGATAAGTTAATGTTTTTTTATTTGTTAACGAAGTTTTTGTTTCTTTATCTCTTTTTTTTTTCATTATCTTGTATTAGTTACTTTGATACTCAAAATGTACAACATAATTTAAGACTGCTGTGATTACCTACTTTAAGTCTCGTTAAGACTGACACATAGATCTCTTTAAATTACTATTAGACTTATGATTAAGATAAGGGTACTGATATTAGTATGTTTAAAACGTACGTACATATGTTTTTTGAAGTTATCTAAATAACTATATGAAGATACAGTGATTTTTAGCAAATAATGTGTTTTATTACACCCCCAAATATACATTAAATACCAGCCCAATGCCCAATATAATACACAAACTCAAATCAGCTGATTTTAATGTTTCGGCCCAATGTCCTTTTAAAAGAACTAAACATATTACGACAAACATGGTGCCAATGGGTTTGGATACACGTCAATATATCCCTAAAAAAAATATAAAATTATATCACTTCTGTATCATGTAAAAAAACACGTTGAAAGTTCTGGGCGGTAACGCCTAAAAATATGATGTCCTTTTTGCTGGACACTGGGCGGAAATAAAAAACTGAATTTTTTTGCTTGGGCCGGAGGAGGTTAATGTCGCTTAATGTGAGGTCGAAGCATCAAGTTTCAAGGTCACTACTATTAGCCGTGATTTTCGCAATTTAAAAAATACAATTAAAATAATAAGTCGATATTTGACTTATTATTATCTACTAATAATGTAATAACATATTATTAACAATACAACTTCAAAGAAAGATAATAGGATTGAATACACTTAATTTACGTAACAATTTTTTATAAACTAAAATTATTTAGAACTTTTTAATAATAACAAGAATCTATTATAAGACAAATATTTTTTTTTACTTAAGCACTTACGTATTATATCCTTTTTATAAAATTTTAAGAGTTCATTCATCAGAATGTTTTATTGTGTTTTAGTAAATTAAAGTTATTCCATAAGTAAAATTGAATTTGAAATTTTATATGATTAATACTCGACAATAATAAATATTAGTGTTGATGTTGTTGTATGTACCTAATATGAGTATTATGAAAACAATGTTTTAAACGTCCGATGGCGCTATTTCACGGTTCAATAATACGGTTAAATAATAAAACGATAAAACATCGTCATTTTATTATTTATAAATAAATGTATTACTGTTGAAATATTATAAAAGTACGAAAATAAAACAGTTTAGTAAGAAAATTAATCATATTTTATACGGAAGTGTGGAATGCAGATTAAAAAAAATCTGTTTTAGGTAGCTAGGAATATTATTCTAATTTGCTAAACAAAAATAATTTTATTGTTCTGTTTTGGCACGTATAAAAATATAACAGAGATATGGGAAATGGGGCGCGGGGTACGGGCGGTACGGCCATCGCCGCTGCGCAAGAGTCTTTCTCCTTCATCGTTAGGCAGGGTGCAGGGGGTGGGACAGAGAGGTCCCGGGATCGCACGTCGCGCGTCGGCGTGGTTATTAGAATTATTAGTATTTCGTTAGCCCTTAGAAATTGCGATACAATGAATTGCTCGCGCAACTACAAGTTGATATTGCTTTGTTTTTTTTTTCATTTGTTAAGTGTGTAGGTTAGGTTATACACTTGTTGTATTAGACAGTATGATGACAACGCGTATAATATTAAATACGCGTTGTCATCATACTGTCTAATTTCTATTAATTCAATTTTATAAACTCAAATAATCATAATAGTTTTTTAAAAAGAGATATTATTGTAAATAGGGATTATTTAAATTTTTAAACATGCCGAATTGTTGTGACAAAGTCGTTGATTTCTTATGTTTAAATGGACTTTAAATTCGTAAAAATAGTGAAAATATGTTATTATAAATTACGATTTTTATAAACACGTATAACCTATGACAAATATCGTGCAAAAGATTAATATAGTGGGTATAACAAATGACATCAAAATTATGCTTTGATAAAAATTGTGAATAAAATATTCAATTGGTGTTACCTAATTTGATTTATTTTGTTTATTTGTTTCGAAGGATACTTCGTGATGCCATAGACAGATGATCTGTTTTTATTTAGTTTTGAGTGTCTAGTGATTGTGATCGCGTGTGATATTTATGTACTTGTTTAATAATTATTAGAAGAATGATTAATTTGATGTTGATGTTGTTACAATTACTTTGCCAGTCCGAAGCCTGATCAAGTGTGACGGTAAATTCGAATCATACCTGAGGTAATTAGACATATTAGGTAGGTACCGTAGGTCAATGACCTAACCACAGCTGACTGAGATCAGTGACCCGCCTAGCTATTTTGTTAAATTATCTTTCGCGCCCGTTTACATTCGTGTGTCCACCAGAAAGTGTTTATGTTTTTAAAGGTTTTGTTAAGTGATACAGTGAGTTAAGTGCGGTTGTTGTGTAAAAGAAAATTTAAGTATTACGATACACTAAATGGATGACTCGAAACATGAGTATCAAACCTTATATGCAACTTACAGATTGCGTATTGGTAGGTGCTATGGACTCGACCACTTTTACTCATTACGAGGTAAGTGTAAACCGAAGTTGTGCGGCGCGCGCCTTAGATAGTGTAATGCGTGCGCACGAACAGTGGAGCTCGAATATTTTAATATTTTAAATGTTTAAAAACTATTTTTGGGAATTCTTTTTTTATGCGGAATGTAATGAGTTACACTTACCGAACCTCCCATTTGAAGAACCGCAGTATAGAGTCGAACTCCTTATATATAGCGACGGTTGAGGCGATGGCGCGATGGATGGAATATTTATGGACAATTAATAATTATGTGCAACTACCCCGCAATTTGGCTTTTATTGTTAATGTAGTTTATTATTATTTTTTTTATTATTATTATTGTTATTAACCTAGTTACGTATGCTACAGCCGGAGGTTTGAAAATAAGTACGAATTATACTTATTAAAATAGATTTAATGTAATAGATTCTACATTAGTTTTTACTTATTCTATTTTTAAAACTAAATTAACCTAAAGTATGTACTAAAGGTTCGATGTGGGAACCAATAGTGTGGGAAAGGCATCGGTTTTCTATATTCCTTAAAACATGGTCAGCAAATTGTTACGGAGCGCCTGTCACACCGACGCGTTAAATATGATACGAAGCAGTCCTCTGTTACACCGCATGTAACACCTCCCCCCGCAGATTAGCAACTATTCTTGGAGAGACAGAGTTGCTGAGATATTGCTGTGGTCAACTTTTATTTCGTGGGGATTAATCTTGTTCTTGTTTTCAGTTTCTACATTGGTTCCTGCAGAATTTACATTTTTCATTATTTAGGATGATTTCTGTCCGTTTGCAGCTCGAATCCATTTCTTGTTTTTCGATTTTATCTCGAGTCTCGTAGCTGTTGATATTTCGCTCACAAAGGTACATCGAGTTAATCTTCGGGTATTCCGCCTCTATGTACAAAGAATTCTCGCTAGAAATTGCTATAAAGGGAATATAGTAAGGGATAAGGACTTGGTTATATTTATTAGGGGTGATTGAGAGTCGATAAAAGTCATAGGGTAGGGGTACAGCAATCGGTACTTTTAAAACTATAATTATTCGATTTCCAACATAAATATAAGGTGTTCGAACTCTAAAGCTTCAATTGTGTCAGGTCGCATGCACCGTATTCTAGAACCCAATGGATCTCGAAGTCCACGCAAAAAAGATTGTAACGTTAATTTCTTATACAAAGAACGTTTAGACTCTATAGTACTAGGTACGGTTTCATGCAAACTGACATATGTCATAACAGTGCTAAATAAATTTTGACATTTTTCGTAATATTCTTGAGGTGTATTAGAACCTTGAGTTAGTAGAGCCAAATCGTTATATAAAGAGGTCTCATCTCGTTGATCTGCAAAATTATTTATTAAAGCGCTCCGAATACCTGCCCAATTTTCGGGGATACCATTTGAGTTAATCATACGAGCCGCAGGCCCGGTTACTTTATTTAATATACCATTAATTAACGCCAAATTTTTTAACTGGTCGCATATCCTAATAAATCGGGTTAATATATTCGGATTCCCGTCAAATTCCGGGATTAAGCGAAGAGCTTTATATATATACTCTAAATCTGCCATCTTGTCTGAGTTATTAATATCTATACTATCACTATTATTTATATCTCTATTACAGTCTAAAATTCGATGTCTTTTTGTAACGGCCAACGATGATTGTATAGGGTCGATTTAACTGTTTTGAAAAGAAAAATAATTTGGAAAATTCAAAATCGACCAGCAATTTATCGAAAAATACCGAAAATATTTTTTTTTTTTATATAAAAATTGAATTAATATACAACGCCGGAACCCTAAAAGATTTCGACGCTGCAGTCCTGTTTAAAATGCCGAAATATATATGTAGATATTTAAAATTTTGATTTTCGGTGGAAAATAGCCGAAATTTTTAAAGATGAAAAATTTTTTGAAAAATCGAAAATAGAAAATCAACGACGGACTCCCCGACTATGAAATCTATATATGTATGTATATATATATATATATATATATATATATATCTACGACTATCGACGTCTAGATATAGTTAGGTTTTTAAATTTTCCAAAAAGTCCCACCCGAAAGGAAAATATTAAGAAAAATGTATATATTTTAAACGAAATCGTAATCACTTAGGTGCGTTCCTAACGGTTCTTTTGTTTACAATATAATATGGACTTTTTTTTTTTTTTTTTGATTACGCAGGGTAATTCTTCATAGATACCCGACTCCTGGGGGGGAGACCGGGTTATGTGAGATTGTACTCACTAAAACCCCCTGCGATGGCCGCCACAGCACGGAAAACGGAGAGGCTGCGGGATCGCTTTCGCAAGCACGTCCGCGGCCTCTCCCGTGCGTTGCTCCGCTCGTGGCTTGCGGAGCCCTTCTCAGGAGGGCAAAGATGGTCTCGCCCTCCCCGCACCCCTCGCTGGTGCGTACACCGGCAGTCCGGGGCCATACCGGACTGCGGTCCTCCTCCCGGCCGTATGAAAACGGATGCGTGAGACCCCCATCTCACGCACCCACGGCCGGAGGGAGTGCCCTATTTATTCCGCCCCGGGCACTGGGGCTTGGAGGCCGTGAAGGCGACCCGCAGGTCGCCTCCGCCGGGCGGGATCGGCCCTCTCCCGAGCCCGCCCCGCAGTCTCCTTCTGGACCATGACGGTCTCGCAGAAGTTGACTACGGCCTCCCACGCCGATTCCCTGCGTAGCATCGCCGACACGACTGCTCGCAGGGAGAGATTTCGCCCGATTTGCTGGACCAAGACTTGCCTTTGCGCGGTCCACGCGGGACACGCCTCCAGCGTGTGTTGGGCATCGTCTTGGTCCGCCCCGCAGTGGTGGCAAACCGCCGTCGCCTCGCATCCGATCCTACACAGGTACTCTCCAAAGCAACCGTGACCGGTCAGTACCTGTGTAAGTCGGAAGGTGACTCGTCGCTTCCGCCGCATCCAGGCCTCGAAGGCTGGCAGGATCGCACTCACGCCGCGTTTGTGCGCGTACCGGTCTTCGCGAAGACGGGCGCACCACGTCGTGTGTGCCCTTCTCTGCTCCTGCCGCCTGAGCGCTTCGAGGACGCTGGCAGGGTAGGACGCACTTCCGCCGCTTTGACGGAGGGCGCGAGTCTGGTCGTAGACCCTCGCGTCCCTCTCCGCCAGGATGTCCAACGGCGGAAAGCACGCCAGAAGGGTCGCCGACTCAAAGGATATCGTGCGATATCCCCGCACCATGCGGATGGCCACTTTCCGCTGCAGACTCAGGATCTTAGTCTTGCAGCGGCGGGTGCCCGTCAGTCGGTGTGACCAAACGGGTGCCCCATAGAGGGCCATCGATCGCACGACACCAGCATAGAGGCGGCGAACCTCCTCCCTCGGACCCCCGAGATTAGGCAGCAGTCTGTGCAACGCACCCACTACCTTCTCGATCCGGGGGACCAGGAGCTTGAAATGCTCTTCAAAGCTCCAGCGACCGTCCAGGACAAGGCCCAGGTATTTCATGTACCTGGACACCTGGACGTTTGAGTCACCTACGCGAATGATCTGCGAACGGGGTGGTTCCCGGCCCACCGGCCACTTGTGGAACCATAGCGCCTCCGTCTTATGCGGCGCTATCCGAAGACCCAGTTCGCAGATTTTCGCAACGACGAGTTCGACTCCGAGCTCGGCTCGCCGTCTGGTCATCTCGAAGCTCAACCCGCATGCCAGCACCAGCGTGTCATCTGCGTAGCAGATCACGCTGACGCCTGCGGGGAGTTCGACACGCAGAACCGCGTCGTACGCGAGATTCCACAGGAGTGGTCCTAGGACCGATCCCTGCGGAACCCCGCAGCACACTTCCCTCCGGGTCCTCGTACCGTCCTGGCCCACGTACACAATGTACCTGTCGCGCAAGTAGCTCCCGACAATTGCCTGCAGGTAGAGAGGCACACGGTGGTACACCAGGGTCTCCCTGATGGCAACCCAGGGTAAAGCGTTAAAGGCGTTGACTATATCCAGGCTTATCGCCAACGCCACGCCCCCCTGGGCCACCGCCTGCTCCGTCAGGGACCGGACGCGCATGATCGCGTCAACGGTCGAACGACCCTGACGGAAGCCGAACTGGCTATCGGCCAGGTCGGGACCGACGCACGACAGATGCCCGCTGAGACGAGAAGCGACAATCCGCTCGAAGAGCTTGCCAGCCTCGTCCAGCAGGCATATGGGACGATACGCAGAGGGAGAGTCCGCGTCTCTGCCGTCTTTCCTCAAGAGGACCAGACTTGCCTCCTTCCAGGCCTTGGGGAACGTGGCGTTACGGAGACAGCTGTCGAACAGCCGCCTCAACCTGTCCCCCAAGTGAGCCGAAGCCAACACCCACGCCCGTCCCGGAATCCCATCGGGACCGGGCGCTGTGTTCCGGGCACTCAGGCGACCAAGTGCTCGGTCGAACTCCTGCTCTGTAACCCTCAACTCGTCGGTCCAAGTGACCGGCGGTAGCGAGGGATACAGGGGACCTGACCGGATCACCGAGAAGAGCGAATCTATCACTCTTCTCAGTAGATCCGGATCTAAGGTCTCCGTCAACGGGGGCATCCACGGGCGTAACTTGCCCAGTACCATGCGGTATGGGCGCCCCCACGGATCCCTGTCGAGTCCCTCGAGGAGCTCATTCCAGGACCGAGCGGCGGCGTCCGAGATGGCGTCTCGCAACGCCTTCTTGGCCTCCTGGAAAGCCCTGTAGGCTTCGTCTCTCTCCTCTGGAGTTGCTCGCCTTCTTCTCCGGGTTCTGCTGGACTGGCGGTGGGCGCGCAAACATGCGGTTCGCAGCTGCGCGATCTCCGCTGACCACCAGTGCATCGCCCGGCGCTCGAAGCGGCCTGCCCGGGGCATCGATGCATCGCAAATCGACGTCATCGTGCCCCTGAACCAGACCGACTCACCCTCGGGGTCGGGCGAAATCTCCTCGGCGTTTTGTGGCCATGCCGCGACGATGGCAGCGGCTTCGAGATGATCTCGGTTTAGCCGCTTGAGGGCCCAACGTCGCGACAGGGTGTCTTCCTGACGACGGCTGGATCGGTCGGGATGGCGGATAGCCACATCGAAAAAGATGTGGCGGTGGTCGGACAGTGTGACCACCTCCTCAGCGACACGCCATCCCGAGAGCATGCGAATCGCAGGAGGAGTCGCCCATGTAAGGTCCACGACCGACTCCCCCTGCCACCGCACGCAAGTGCTCTCCGACCCAACGTTTATAAGCCGGAGGTCTAAACCAGCCGCCCAGTCGAGAACTCTCACTCCCTTCGGATCGTCCCTAGAGTTACCCCAAGCCCTGGCGTGGGCATTGAAGTCCCCCAGGACGATCAGCGGACGGGGTAGGCATCTGCGAACACAGTCCGCCAGCCCGTCCAGGTACAACTCGTAGTCGGCGAGTGACCTGTTGGGAGAAACGTAGCACCCCACAATGGCCAAGGGGCCCCATCGAACGGCCACGAATCCCTGCCCCGCTTCGAGCAGGGAACAGGGTGGGACCCCTGCACCGCCCGCCCAATGGACGGCCACGGTGCCAGCGGCGTCCCCAAACCAGCGAGGGTGGTCGGGGACGCGATAGGGCTCCGCCACGACCGCGAGGCCTATGGACCACTCCGCAATGGTCTGCATTAGAAGTTGCTGAGCACCGCGGCAGTGGTTCAAGTTCGTCTGCAGCACCCTTACTCCCGCGAATGGGAGACCTCCATGGCCTCCTGCGGAGCAGAGTCCGATGCTGAGGCGGGAGCCTCGGCGGTCGTATGAGCCGGGGTGGAAGGAGTGGTCTTTTTACCCTTCTTCCTCCCACCCGCCGTCTGACAGCATGTCTTTGCGCCCAGACGATGGGCCGACGGGCGACCCACATCTGAGCACAAGGGGCACCGAAGCGACTTAGCCGTGTATTGGCTCGCTCTGTGGCCGCGCTCTCCACAGGCGAAGCACCGGTCGCTCCGGTCTGCCCCATTCGGACACGTCTGCCCAACGTGGCCCTTCTCGAGGCACCGGAAGCAATATAGCGGCCTTGCTTCCAGCACCTCGACCCTAACGGAGCCCCATCCCACGCGGATGCGGGAGGTCGTCGCCAGCTTGCGCACGGCGGCGAGAGGGCACCTCACATGTGCCGTGCCGAGCGTCATGGGTGACCGACGGATACTGCCAACAGTGACATTCTCCATCGAACACCCACTCGCCTCTGCGATGGCCGACGCCACCTCCTCCGGTGTCGTGGCGTCGTCCAGATCGAGCACACGTAGCTCATCCGTTTTAATTGGGCGAGTCACCCTCACATTGAGGTCCTTGAGGACCTCACGCATCCGCGCTGCGAGACGGTCGGCTTTGGCGTCACTGTCTGGACCCCCGATGTTCAACAGGATCCCGCCAGTGGCGGCCCTCTTCTGCTCGACCGTCTTGATACCGAGGTCAGAGGGCTGAACCCGCGTACGGGCAGCTCGCATGACCTCGGCATAGGTCGTCGTCGCGCCTTGGACGACCGTTATGGCGACTGCCGCGGTCGCCGGCACCTTTGGGAGCCCTCTCTTAGGCGCCTTCTTAGCCGCAGGCTTTTTTGCCGCAGGCTGGGAAGACGCCTTCGGCCGCGATCCAGGTTGCGCTTTCCTGGCCGCGACCGTCGCCCAAGACTCGGCAGAAGCCGTCGGACGAGAGGAGGAGGGAAAGGAGGCGGGCACCGGTGGTAAATCGGTGACCGGCGGAGGAGCCGGTCCCGCCTTCCTCTTCCTCCCCCTACTTCTCCGCTTCCCGGGCGGAGGAGGCTCCGTCAAAGGGGCCTCCACTGGCCGAATAGGCGCAGCTCTCCCCGTCAATGCGGGCCTATATGCCCTGTCAGGGAAGAGCTCCGCCCTGAAGGCGGCCAGCTTCTCCTCTATGAGGGCTCCGATGTGCTCCATGAGCCCGGCTTCACTGCTCGTCAGTTGAGCAGGAGCGCGTGGAGCAACAGAAGCCCTCGACGTCGCCGCAGCTCCCGCAGGAGCGCGCCCGGCCTGTGCTGCAGGGGCACGCTTCCTGGGCGCGACAGGGACTCGCGCTGCAGACGCCGTAGCAGTATTCACTGCCGGCGTCGCGCGCTTGGACGTCGCCACGTCACTGGATGGAGCCGACGGCACAACAACCTGTTTCGCCTGAAAGGCGTTAAATTGTGCCGTCAGCTGCTCCAGCCGCTGAGTGACGGTCGCGAGTTCGGCTCGAAGTTGGGAGTTCTCCCGTTCGAGCCTCTCCACGTCGGCGCCTTTTGATTGGCACCGCAGGAGCTTAGCGACCGCCGCCTGAGTATTGCGCGTGGCCTCGCGCAGGTGGCAGACGAGGCTCCCTTTCATCTTACGGGAGCTGTCTGCAACCTTTTGTATGGCCGCCAGATTGCTGGCGATGCAGGCACCAAGTTCATTCATGGGACGTGCCTGCATCTTCGCCTGCAGGACCTCGGGTCCAGGGAGGCTCCCCCCCTCACGCGCGGCTGCCGAAGCCGCGGAGGGGTCTGGGCGCTCGTCCCCGGTATCCCCGTCTGTAGCCCTGCTGGGCCCAGCACAAGAGGAGAGGCTGAGACTCGAACAACTCATGTCCGAGTCGCAGCCACTCCCCTCCACCTCATCGTCGCCGGCGATGTTGGAGCCGGGCGTGTCCGGGCGAATAAACCGCCCACGCTCGTCCCGCGCCAGCTCCTTCTTCTCCCTTCCTCCCTCCCCCGAATCCTTCAGCTGGATTTTAATCCTAGGTTTGGTCTTTGCGGACCGCGGTCTGCCTCTCCCCGACCGTGCCTTGGGCACCTTCGGGGGCGGCAAGACGTCACTGGCCGACTCTGACCCCTGGGATTCCCCCTGTCTGACGCACAGGCGTTTTCGGCCGTCGGGCCTCGCCTGCGCGTTGTCGGTTCTTGCAGCCATCGACTCCAGGCTGCGAGAACGAGTGGAGCCTCCTCGGCTCTTGACGTCCTTGCGGACGTGCGGGTAGCAAATTTGGGTGCCCCCCCCATATTTCGAAATGGGGCACGAACCGGAGCTAGGCTCCGGGTGGGATTCCTCCCGACCTGAGTCGGTGAGACCCACCTGGGGATGTATATTTTTATGTATACTTTCCATCTTTGCTTTGTTTTCCCCCCCTCCCCAGCGCTAGGGGCCGGATGCCCTCCGACCATACATCCCCTCGGCACGCTAGACCTTGGGATTGTGGGTGATTTTTTATTGAGGTTTTCTTCCTCCCCGCCCCAGGGAAGAGACCCCGTTCTCCTCCCATGTGTAATGGGGCCGCTCACACGATCCACTCTGCATCACAGAGAAGTACAGAAGCGACCCCCATCACACCCCCCCCCCCCCCCCCCCCCCGAACCCCTGCCGGTCGTTAGCCGTAGCCGACAGCAGCTCCGCAGCAAACTACGGAGCTGCCGTCCGCTACGTTTCCAGGGTGCACCACGTGGAGGTGACCGACATGCACCCCATATAATATGGACTTTTTTTTTTTTTTTGTTTTCGCAGGGGAAATCTTCGAAAAGATACCCGATTCCTGGGGGGGGAGATCGGGTTATGTGGAGATTTATACCCACTAAAACCCCTGCGATGGCCTTTCTCAGCACGGAAATGGAGAGGCCTCGGGATCGCTTGCGCATGCGCATCCGCTGTCCCGTGCGACGCTCCGCTCGTGGCTGGCGGAGCTCGTCTCAGGAGGGCAAAGTCTAAAATTGCCCTCCCCGCACCCCTCGCTGGTGCGTACGGCAGTTCGAGGCCATCCCGACTGCCGTCCTCCTCGTGGCCGTATGAAAACGGATGCGTGGGACCCCCATCTCACGCACCCACGGCCCGAGGGCGCGCCCTATTTATTCTGCCCCGGGCACTGGGGCTAGGAGGCCGGAAGGACGACGCCTCGGTCGTCCTCGTCGGGCGGGATCGGCCCTCTCCCGGGCCCGCCCTGCTATCTCCTTCTGGACCATGACGGTCTCACAGAAGGAGACTACGGCCTCCCACGCCGATTCCCTGCGGAGCATCGCCGATACGACTGCTCGCAGGGAGAGATTTCGCCCGATCTCCTGGACCAAGACCTGCCTTTCGGCGGCCCACGCGGGGCACGCCGCCAGCGTATGCTGTGCAGTGTCTTGGTCCGCCCCGCAATGGTGGCAAACTGCCGTCGCCTCGCGTCCGATCCTATGCAGGTATTCTCCAAAGGAGCCGTGACCGGTAAATACCTGCGTAAGTCGGAAGGTGACTCGTCGCTTCCTCCTCATCCAGGCCTCGAAGGCCGGCAGGATCGCTGCCACGACGCGTTTGTGCGCGTACCGCTCCTCTCGGAGACGGGCGCACCACGTCGCGACAGCCCTTCGGTGCTCCTGCCGCTTCAGCGCTCCGAAAGCACTGGAGGGGAGGGACGCACTTCCGCCACTTTGACGAAGGACGCGAATCCGGTCATAGACCCTCGCGTCCCTCTCCGCCAGAATGTCCAAGGGCGGAAAGCACGCCAGGACAGTTGCCGCCTCAAAGGATATCGTGCGATATCCCCGCACTATGCGGATGGCCACTCTCCGCTGCAGACTCAGGATCTTAGTCTTGCAGCGGCGGACGCCCGACAGTCGGTGAGACCATACGGGCGCACCGTAGAGGGCCATCGATCGCACGACACCGGCGTAGAGACGGCGAACCTCTTCCCGCGGCCCCCCGAGATTAGGCAGCAGTCTGTGCATCGCACCCGCTACCTTCTCGATCCGGGGAGCCAGGAGCTTGAAATGCTCTTCAAAGCTCCAGCGACCGTCCAGAACGAGGCCCAGGTATTTCATGTACCTGACCGTCTGGACGTTTGAGTCACCAACGCGAATGGTCTGCGAAATGGGCGGCTCCGTGCCCCTCGGCCACTTGTGGAACCATAGCGCCTCGGTCTTATGCGGCGCTATCCGCAGGCCCAGTTCGCAGATCTTCGCGACGACGAGTTCGACTCCGAGCTCGGCGAGCCGTTTGGTCATTGTGAAGCTCGACCCGGATGCCAGCACTAACGTGTCGTCCGCGTAGCAGACGACGCTGACACCAGCGGGGAGCTCGACACGCAGAACCGCATCGTACGCGAGGTTCCACAGAAGCGGCCCCAGTACCGACCCCTGTGGAACTCCGCAGAAGACTTCCCTCCGAGTCCTCGCACCGTCTTGGCCCACGTACGCAATGCACCTGTCGCGCAAGTAGCTCCCGACAATCGCTTGCAGGTAGGGAGGCACACGATGGTATATTAGTGCCCCCCTAATGGCGTCCCAAGGTATAGCGTTAAAAGCGTTGACGATATCTAGGCTTATCGCCAACGCTACGCCACCTTGGGCCACCGCCTGCTCCGTCAGGGACCGGACGCGCATGATCGCGTCTACGGTCGAACGACCCTGACGGAAGCCAAACTGGCTTTCGGCCAGGTCGGGGCCGACGCTCGACAGATGCCCGCTGAGACGAGAAGCGACAATCCGCTCGAGGAGCTTGCCAGCCTCGTCTAACAGGCATATGGGACGGTACGCGGAGGGGGAGTCCGCGGCTCTGCCATCTTTCTTCAAGAGGACCAAACTTGCCTCCTTCCAGGCCGTGGGGAACGTGGCGTTTCGGAGGCAGCTGTCGAACAGCCGCCTCAGCCTGCTCCCCAGGGTAGCCGAAGCTAACACCCACACCCGCCCCGGAATACCGTCGGGGCCAGGTGCAGTGTTCCGGGCACGCAAGCGACCAAGGGCTCGGTCGAACTCCTGCTCGGTAACCTTCAACGCGTCGGACCAGGCAACCGGCGCCGCCGAGGGGACCGGGGGACTTGACCGGATTACCGGGAAGAGCGAATCAATCACCCTCCCCAGCAAATCCGGGTCTAAGGTCTCCGTCAACGGGGGCATCCACGGGCGTAACTTACCCAGTACCATACGGTATGGACGCCCCCACGGATCCCTGTCGAGCCCCTCGAGGAGCTCGTTCCACGACCGAGCGCTGGCGTCCGAGATCGCGACTCGTAACGCCAGCTTGGCCGCCTGAAACTCCCCGTATGCTTCGGCTATCTCCTCTGGAGTTGCTCGCCTTCTCCTTCGGGTTCTAGCGTACTGGCGTCGAGCGCGCAGACATGCCACTCGCAGCTGCGCGATCTCTGCCGACCACCAGTACACCGCCCTGCGCTCGGAGCGGCCTGCCCGGGGCATCGATACGTCGCATATCGACGTCATCGTGTCCCTGAACCAGACCGACTCACCTTCGGGGTCGGGCAAGACCTCGTCGGCGCTTGCTGGCCAAGCCGCGACGATGGCGGCGGCTTCGAGATAGTCTCGATTTAGCCGCTTGAGGGCCCATCGCCGCGGCAGGGTGTCCACCCGTCGGCGTCGGCTGGAATGGTCGAGACGGCGGATAGCGACATCGAAAACGATGTGGCGGTGGTCAGATAGAGTGACCACCTCCTCCGCTACACGCCATCCCGAAACCATGCGAATGGCAGGAGGAGTCGCCCACGTGAGATCCACGACCGACTCACCCTGCCATCGCACGCACGTACTCACCGACCCAACATTAATGAGCCGGAGGTCCAAACCAGCCGCCCAATCGAGTAGCCTCAATCCCTTCGGATCGTCTCTAGAGTTGCCCCAAGCCCTGGTATGGGCGTTGAAGTCCCCCAGGACGATCAACGGACGGGGTAGGCATCCGCGGATGCAGTCCGCCAGCCCGTCCAGGTACATCTCGTAATCGGCGAGAGACCTATTGGGAGAGACGTAACACCCTACAATGGCCAAGGGGCCCCACCTAACGGCCACGAATCCCTGCCCCACCTTGAGTAGGGAACAGGGTGGGACCCCCTCACCGCCCGCCCAATGGACGGCCACGGTGCCAGTGGCGTCCCCGAACCAGCGAGGGTGGTCGGGGACGCGATAGGGCTCTGCCACGACCGCGAGGCCAATGGACCGCTCCGCAATGGTCTGCATTAAAAGTTGCTGAGCATTGCGGCAGCGGTTCAGGTTCGCCTGCAGCACTCCTACTCCCGCGAATGGGAGACCTCCATGGCCTCCTGCGGGACAGGGTCCGGTGCTGAGGCTGGAGCCTCGGCGGTCGGCTGGGATGGGGCAGAAGGAGCAGGTTGAGGACCACCTTTCTTCCTCCTTCCGCCCCTCGTTGGACAGCACTCCTTAGTGCCCAGACGATGTGCCGCAGGGCGGCCCAAGTCCGAGCACAAGGGGCACCTGAGCGACTTGGCCGAGCACACACTTGCTCTGTGGCCGCGCTCGCCACATGCGAAGCACCGGTCGCTCCGGTCTACCCCGTTCGGGCACCTCTGTCCAACGTGACCCATCTCGAGGCACCGGAAGCAACGCAAGGATATATATGGACTTAGAAAATTTTCGATGAAAAAATTTCGGTTTTCGGCGATTTACTCCCGTTCCCGTAGTCCGATTCCTGTGAACGGGGGCTCGTTCGATTCGTGACGTCGACGGCCACCTGATGGAGTAAATCACGAAGAAAATCGGGAAAATTTTCCTAAGAAAATTGTCAAAAATTCGAATTTTTTTTAGTATAAATTCAAGAATAAAAATACGACGCCGGACTAACGAGGGCCAACGATGATTGTATAGGGTCGATTTAACTGTTTTTGAAAAGAAAAATAATTTGGAAAATTCAAAATCGACCAGCAATTTATCGAAAAATACCGAAAATATTTTTTTTTTATATAAAAATTGAATTAATATACAACGCCGGAACCCTAAAAGATTTCGACGCTGTAGTCCTGTTTAAAATGCCGAAATATATATATAGATATTTAAAATTTTGATTTTCGGTGAAAAATAGCCGAAATTTTTAAAGATGAAAAAATTTTTTTGAAAAATCGAAAAATAGAAAATCAACGACGGACTCCCCGACTATGAAATCTATATATATATATATATCGATAGGTATCGACGTCTAGATATAGTTAGGTTTTTAAATTTTCCAAAAAGTCCCACCCGAAAGGAAAATATTAAGAAAAATGTATATATTTTTAACGAAATCGTAATCACTTAGGTGCGTTCCTAACGGTTCTTTTGTTTACAATATATATGGACTTAGAAAATTTTCGATGAAAAAAATTTCGGTTTTCGGCGATTTACTCCCGTTCCCGTAGTCCGATTCCTGTGAACGGGGGCTCGTTCGATTCGTGACGTCGACGGCCACCTGATGGAGTAAATCACGAAGAAAATCGGGAAAATTTTCCTAAGAAAATTGTCAAAAATTCGAATTTTTTAGTATAAATTCAAGAATAAAAATACGACGCCGGACTAACGAGGGCCAACGATGATTGTATAGGGTCGATTTAACTGTTTTTGAAAAGAAAAATAATTTGGAAAATTCAAAATCGACCAGCAATTTATCGAAAAATACCGAAAATATTTTTTTTTTATATAAAAATTGAATTAATATACAACGCCGGAACCCTAAAAGATTTCGACGCTGTAGTCCTGTTTTAAATGCCGAAATATATATATAGATATTTAAAATTTTGATTTTCGGTGAAAAATAGCCGAAATTTTTAAAGATGAAAAAATTTTTTTGAAAAATCGAAAAATAGAAAATCAACGACGGACTCCCCGACTATGAAATCTATATATATATATATATATATATATATATATATATATCGATAGGTATCGACGTCTAGATACAGTTAGGTTTTTAAATTTTCCAAAAAGTCCCACCCGAAAGGAAAATATTAAGAAAAATGTATATATTTTTAACGAAATCGTAATCACTTAGGTGCGTTCCTAACGGTTCTTTTGTTTACAATATATATGGACTTAGAAAATTTTCGATGAAAAAATTTCGGTTTTCGGCGATTTACTCCCGTTCCCGTAGTCCGATTCCTGTGAACGGGGGCTCGTTCGATTCGTGACGTCGACGGCCACCTGATGGAGTAAATCACGAAGAAAATCGGGAAAATTTTCCTAAGAAAATTGTCAAAAATTCGAATTTTTTAGTATAAATTCAAGAATAAAAATACGACGCCGGACTAACGAGGGCCAACGATGATTGTATAGGGTCGATTTAACTGTTTTTGAAAAGAAAAATAATTTGGAAAATTCAAAATCGACCAGCAATTTATCGAAAAATACCGAAAATATTTTTTTTTTATATAAAAATTGAATTAATATACAACGCCGGAACCCTAAAAGATTTCGACGCTGTAGTCCTGTTTTAAATGCCGAAATATATATATAGATATTTAAAATTTTGATTTTCGGTGAAAAATAGCCGAAATTTTTAAAGATGAAAAAATTTTTTTGAAAAATCGAAAAATAGAAAATCAACGACGGACTCCCCGACTATGAAATCTATATATATATATATATATATATATATATATATATATCGATAGGTATCGACGTCTAGATATAGTTAGGTTTTTAAATTTTCCAAAAAGTCCCACCCGAAAGGAAAATATTAAGAAAAATGTATATATTTTTAACGAAATCGTAATCACTTAGGTGCGTTCCTAACGGTTCTTTTGTTTACAATATATATGGACTTAGAAAATTTTCGATGAAAAAAATTTCGGTTTTCGGCGATTTACTCCCGTTCCCGTAGTCCGATTCCTGTGAACGGGGGCTCGTTCGATTCGTGACGTCGACGGCCACCTGATGGAGTAAATCACGAAGAAAATCGGGAAAATTTTCCTAAGAAAATTGTCAAAAATTCGAATTTTTTTTAGTATAAATTCAAGAATAAAAATACGACGCCGGACTAACGAGGGCCAACGATGATTGTATAGGGTCGATTTAACTGTTTTTGAAAAGAAAAATAATTTGGAAAATTCAAAATCGACCAGCAATTTATCGAAAAATACCGAAAATATTTTTTTTTTATATAAAAATTGAATTAATATACAACGCCGGAACCCTAAAAGATTTCGACGCTGTAGTCCTGTTTAAAATGCCGAAATATATATATAGATATTTAAAATTTTGATTTTCGGTGAAAAATAGCCGAAATTTTTAAAGATGAAAAAATTTTTTTGAAAAATCGAAAAATAGAAAATCAACGACGGACTCCCCGACTATGAAATCTATATATATATATATATATATATCGATAGGTATCGACGTCTAGATATAGTTAGGTTTTTAAATTTTCCAAAAAGTCCCACCCGAAAGGAAAATATTAAGAAAAATGTATATATTTTTAACGAAATCGTAATCACTTAGGTGCGTTCCTAACGGTTCTTTTGTTTACAATATATATGGACTTAGAAAATTTTCGATGAAAAAATTTCGGTTTTCGGCGATTTACTCCCGTTCCCGTAGTCCGATTCCTGTGAACGGGGGCTCGTTCGATTCGTGACGTCGACGGCCACCTGATGGAGTAAATCACGAAGAAAATCGGGAAAATTTTCCTAAGAAAATTGTCAAAAATTCGAATTTTTTTTAGTATAAATTCAAGAATAAAAATACGACGCCGGACTAACGAGGGCCAACGATGATTGTATAGGGTCGATTTAACTGTTTTTGAAAAGAAAAATAATTTGGAAAATTCAAAATCGACCAGCAATTTATCGAAAAATACCGAAAATATTTTTTTTTTATATAAAAATTGAATTAATATACAACGCCGGAACCCTAAAAGATTTCGACGCTGTAGTCCTGTTTAAAATGCCGAAATATATATATAGATATTTAAAATTTTGATTTTCGGTGAAAAATAGCCGATATTTTTAAAGATGAAAAATTTTTTGAAAAATCGAAAATAGAAAATCAACGACGGACTCCCCGACTATGAAATCTATATATATCGATAGGTATCGACGTCTAGATACAGTTAGGTTTTTAAATTTTCCAAAAAGTCCCACCCGAAAGGAAAATATTAAGAAAAATGTATATATTTTTAACGAAATCGTAATCACTTAGGTGCGTTCCTAACGGTTCTTTTGTTTACAATATATATGGACTTAGAAAATTTTCGATGAAAAAATTTCGGTTTTCGGCGATTTACTCCCGTTCCCGTAGTCCGATTCCTGTGAACGGGGGCTCGTTCGATTCGTGACGTCGACGGCCACCTGATGGAGTAAATCACGAAGAAAATCGGGAAAATTTTCCTAAGAAAATTGTCAAAAATTCGAATTTTTTAGTATAAATTCAAGAATAAAAATACGACGCCGGACTAACGAGGGCCAACGATGATTGTATAGGGTCGATTTAACTGTTTTTGAAAAGAAAAATAATTTGGAAAATTCAAAATCGACCAGCAATTTATCGAAAAATACCGAAAATATTTTTTTATATAAAAATTGAAATAATATACAACGCCGGAACCCTAAAAGATTTCGACGCTGTAGTCCTGTTTAAAATGCCGAAATATATATATAGATATTTAAAATTTTGATTTTCGGTGAAAAATAGCCGATATTTTTAAAGATGAAAAATTTTTTGAAAAATCGAAAATAGAAAATCAACGACGGACTCCCCGACTATGAAATCTATATATATCGATAGGTATCGACGTCTAGATACAGTTAGGTTTTTAAATTTTCCAAAAAGTCCCACCCGAAAGGAAAATATTAAGAAAAATGTATATATTATTAACGAAATCGTAATCACTTAGGTGCGTTCCTAACGGTTCTTTTGTTTACAATATATATGGACTTAGAAAATTTTCGATGAAAAAATTTCGGTTTTCGGCGATTTACTCCCGTTCCCGTAGTCCGATTCCTGTGAGCGGGGGCTCGTTCGATTCGTGACGTCGACGGCCACCTGATGGAGTAAATCACGAAGAAAATCGGGAAAATTTTCCTAAGAAAATTGTCAAAAATTCGAATTTTTTTTAGTATAAATTCAAGAATAAAAATACGACGCCTGACTAACGAGGCCAACGATGATTGTATAGGGTCGATTTAACTGTTTTTGAAAAGAAAAATAATTTGGAAAATTCAAAATCGACCAGCAATTTATCGAAAAATACCGAAAATATTTTTTTTTTATATAAAAATTGAATTAATATACAACGCCGGAACCCTAAAAGATTTCGACGCTGTAGTCCTGTTTTAAATGCCGAAATATATATATAGATATTTAAAATTTTGATTTTCGGTGAAAAATAGCCGATATTTTTAAAGATGAAAAATTTTTTGAAAAATCGAAAATAGAAAATCAACGACGGACTCCCCGACTATGAAATCTATATATATCGATAGGTATCGACGTCTAGATACAGTTAGGTTTTTAAATTTTCCAAAAAGTCCCACCCGAAAGGAAAATATTAAGAAAAATGTATATATTTTTAACGAAATCGTAATCACTTAGGTGCGTTCCTAACGGTTCTTTTGTTTACAATATATATGGACTTAAAAAATTTTCGATGAAAAAATTTCGGTTTTCGGCGATTTACTCCCGTTCCCGTAGTCCGATTCCTGTGAACGGGGGCTCGTTCGATTCGTGACGTCGACGGCCACCTGATGGAGTAAATCACGAAGAAAATCGGGAAAATTTTCCTAAGAAAATTGTCAAAAATTCGAATTTTTTTTAGTATAAATTCAAGAATAAAAATACGACGCCGGACTAACGAGGGCCAACGATGATTGTATAGGGTCGATTTAACTGTTTTTGAAAAGAAAAATAATTTGGAAAATTCAAAATCGACCAGCAATTTATCGAAAAATACCGAAAATATTTTTTTTTTATATAAAAATTGAATTAATATACAACGCCGGAACCCTAAAAGATTTCGACGCTGTAGTCCTGTTTAAAATGCCGAAATATATATATAGATATTTAAAATTTTGATTTTCGGTGAAAAATAGCCGAAATTTTTAAAGATGAAAAAATTTTTTTGAAAAATCGAAAAATAGAAAATCAACGACGGACTCCCCGACTATGAAATCTATATATATATATATATATATCGATAGGTATCGACGTCTAGATATAGTTAGGTTTTTAAATTTTCCAAAAAGTCCCACCCGAAAGGAAAATATTAAGAAAAATGTATATATTTTTAACGAAATCGTAATCACTTAGGTGCGTTCCTAACGGTTCTTTTGTTTACAATATATATGGACTTAGAAAATTTTCGATGAAAAAATTTCGGTTTTCGGCGATTTACTCCCGTTCCCGTAGTCCGATTCCTGTGAACGGGGGCTCGTTCGATTCGTGACGTCGACGGCCACCTGATGGAGTAAATCACGAAGAAAATCGGGAAAATTTTCCTAAGAAAATTGTCAAAAATTCGAATTTTTTTTAGTATAAATTCAAGAATAAAAATACGACGCCGGACTAACGAGGGCCAACGATGATTGTATAGGGTCGATTTAACTGTTTTTGAAAAGAAAAATAATTTGGAAAATTCAAAATCGACCAGCAATTTATCGAAAAATACCGAAAATATTTTTTTTTTATATAAAAATTGAATTAATATACAACGCCGGAACCCTAAAAGATTTCGACGCTGTAGTCCTGTTTAAAATGCCGAAATATATATATAGATATTTAAAATTTTGATTTTCGGTGAAAAATAGCCGATATTTTTAAAGATGAAAAATTTTTTGAAAAATCGAAAATAGAAAATCAACGACGGACTCCCCGACTATGAAATCTATATATATCGATAGGTATCGACGTCTAGATACAGTTAGGTTTTTAAATTTTCCAAAAAGTCCCACCCGAAAGGAAAATATTAAGAAAAATGTATATATTTTTAACGAAATCGTAATCACTTAGGTGCGTTCCTAACGGTTCTTTTGTTTACAATATATATGGACTTAGAAAATTTTCGATGAAAAAATTTCGGTTTTCGGCGATTTACTCCCGTTCCCGTAGTCCGATTCCTGTGAACGGGGGCTCGTTCGATTCGTGACGTCGACGGCCACCTGATGGAGTAAATCACGAAGAAAATCGGGAAAATTTTCCTAAGAAAATTGTCAAAAATTCGAATTTTTTAGTATAAATTCAAGAATAAAAATACGACGCCGGACTAACGAGGGCCAACGATGATTGTATAGGGTCGATTTAACTGTTTTTGAAAAGAAAAATAATTTGGAAAATTCAAAATCGACCAGCAATTTATCGAAAAATACCGAAAATATTTTTTTATATAAAAATTGAAATAATATACAACGCCGGAACCCTAAAAGATTTCGACGCTGTAGTCCTGTTTAAAATGCCGAAATATATATATAGATATTTAAAATTTTGATTTTCGGTGAAAAATAGCCGATATTTTTAAAGATGAAAAATTTTTTGAAAAATCGAAAATAGAAAATCAACGACGGACTCCCCGACTATGAAATCTATATATATCGATAGGTATCGACGTCTAGATACAGTTAGGTTTTTAAATTTTCCAAAAAGTCCCACCCGAAAGGAAAATATTAAGAAAAATGTATATATTATTAACGAAATCGTAATCACTTAGGTGCGTTCCTAACGGTTCTTTTGTTTACAATATATATGGACTTAGAAAATTTTCGATGAAAAAATTTCGGTTTTCGGCGATTTACTCCCGTTCCCGTAGTCCGATTCCTGTGAGCGGGGGCTCGTTCGATTCGTGACGTCGACGGCCACCTGATGGAGTAAATCACGAAGAAAATCGGGAAAATTTTCCTAAGAAAATTGTCAAAAATTCGAATTTTTTTTAGTATAAATTCAAGAATAAAAATACGACGCCTGACTAACGAGGCCAACGATGATTGTATAGGGTCGATTTAACTGTTTTTGAAAAGAAAAATAATTTGGAAAATTCAAAATCGACCAGCAATTTATCGAAAAATACCGAAAATATTTTTTTTTTATATAAAAATTGAATTAATATACAACGCCGGAACCCTAAAAGATTTCGACGCTGTAGTCCTGTTTTAAATGCCGAAATATATATATAGATATTTAAAATTTTGATTTTCGGTGAAAAATAGCCGAAATTTTTAAAGATGAAAAAATTTTTTTGAAAAATCGAAAAATAGAAAATCAACGACGGACTCCCCGACTATGAAATCTATATATATATATATATATATATATATATATATATATATCGATAGGTATCGACGTCTAGATATAGTTAGGTTTTTAAATTTTCCAAAAAGTCCCACCCGAAAGGAAAATATTAAGAAAAATGTATATATTTTTAACGAAATCGTAATCACTTAGGTGCGTTCCTAACGGTTCTTTTGTTTACAATATATAAGGAGTTCGACTCTATACTGCGGTCATTCAAATGGGAGGTTCGGTAAGTGTAACTCATCACATTCCGCATAAAAAAAAAATCCCAAAAATAGTTTTTAAACATTTAAAATATTTAAATATTCGAGCTCCACTGTTCGTGCGCACGCATTACACTATCTAAGGCGCGCGCCGTACAACTTCGGTTTACACTTACCTCGTAATAAGTAAAAGTGGTCGAGTCCATAGCACCTACCAATACGCAATCCGTAAGTTGCATATAAGGTTTGATACTCATGTTTCGAGTCATCCATTTAGTGTATCGTAATACTTTAATTTTCTTTTACACAATAACCGCATTTAACTCACTGTATCACTTAACAAAACCTTTAAAAACATAAACACTTTATGGTGGACACACGAGTGTAAACGCGCGCGAAAGATAATTTAACAAAATAGCTAGGCGGGTCACTGATCTCAGTCAGCTGTGGTTAGGTCATTGACCTACGGTACCTAAATAATACGTATAATTACCTCAGGTATGATTCGAATTTACCGTCACACTTGATCAGGCTTCCGACTGGCAAAGTAATTCTTCAACATCTCGTAAATAAACTTAATTGAATTTATTATATTACATTCCAAGGATTTCAAAAATTAATCACGTAACATTAAAATCAAAACGTGTCAAAACAATTTGGCGTGTTTAAAAATTAGAATCATCTCTGTTTACCAAAGTCATTTAATATTTCAGAAACAAACTGACGAGCGTATAAATAAGAATTATTTATAACTGTGTTGCGACATTTCGCTAACATAACATTTTTTTAATACCTTAAACAAGCCTACTTAAAAACAAAAAAAGAAAATTAATCCTTCTTCTAATAATTATTAAACAAGTACATAAATATCACACGCGATCACAATCACTAGACACTCAAAACTAAATAAAAACAGATCATCTGTCTATGGCATTACGAAGTATTCGAGTCTCAACGTACCATTTAAGATAGAAAACAAACACTTTCGAGTGTACACACAAACCACGAGTCAAATTGTGTGTGAAAGATAAGTGAACAAAATCACTAGGTAAGTCACTGACAAAAGTCAGCTGTATGGACCTACCAAACTACGTACAACTACGACATTACTTAACTTTACCTAAGTATAATTCGAATTTTCCGTCAAACTTCACCAGGCTTGTGATTGGCAAATTAATTGTGACATCATGTTAATTAACTTAATGAAATTCATAAAAACATATAACAAAACTGAATAACGTCAAGGCAGGTATTAGAAATTGATCATAGCATTTAAATAAATAAACTATGTATCACAACAATCAGGTGTGTTTAAAAATTGGACTCATCTCTATTTATAATAATTATTATACTAGCCTCCGCCTGCTACACTCGCGTGGTATGTTGATAAAAGTAGATAGAATAGGTAGTCTATGTGTTATTTTGATGTAGAAGCTTTATTATTGTAAAGATTCATTAAAATCCATTTAGTACTTTTTGCGTGATAGAATAACAAACATCGATACATACATACACATTTCACGTTTATAATATTAGTAAGAAAATATTTCAAGTAACAACATAATCCTTTACCTAATTAAGTATTAAAATACTATTTTTTAATAATTATTAGATTTAAAAATGTTCTACTATTGTATTTATAGTCTATCACAACTAATTTTTCATAAGCTATCTTAAATAACAATCATAATTTTTATACCTTAAACAAGCCTATTCAAATAATAAAAAAAGTAATGAAATACTTTTCTAATAAAATTAAATGGTGTCACACGTATGTCATCACTATACATCTGAAACGTACACAAAATATTAAAAAAAATAGCTCACCAAGTATCCTTAGGTGAATAGATATTTTTATAACACTGAACTATTTTTCACAGTATCTATTAAACATATTTATTACGATATCTTTCACAGTAATCATCGTTTAAAAATTTTTGTACTTCTAATAACACAATTATTGTCATTAATTCACTGTTTTTACACATTCGAAACTAAAAATGTAACACGCGTAATTTCTAACGTCTGGAGATACCGGAAGTTTTTTGCAACTAAAGTTAAAAAAACAAGGAGAAATGCAAGTGGGAGTGAGACGATGATACTCAACGAAGACTCGAAGGACAAGGCCGCGCTAGCGGCGAAACTGATAGATAACTTAAAACGAATTATCAATATTTAAAAATATTTAATACATAATTATAAAATACAGAATTACGTATTACGTCAAAATAAATAAAATATTACTCAACAGTAGTACGGCGGAGTGTTAAACATGTAATTCGTTTTTTCAAAAGTATTATTTAAAAATACCTTAGTACATTAATATTATTGAACTTCGCTAGTTTACACAATATTATGAAGTCTCATTTTTCGCATGACCTCTGCAACTTACGTATTATTTTAGTTATTGAATTCTAAATTGTTTGTTTTTGTTACTAAACCCTTATCATCAACCACATATTAGCTTTCTTTATAAAAAATGATGAAACCGTACTTCAGCGAAAACTGAATCAACTATGGGTTAGGTTTGTTAAAAAAAATATTACCTACTTCATTTACTAGTTACTGAACGTGGAAAGAGGTAGGTACTATAAAGTCTCGAATTGAATTAATTTACAATTTCAAAATAATTCGATTTAAAGTAAGTTCAAATCTACCAAGGAGAAATTTTGTTCTTTGTATCTTACATTCTCTTATTCTCTTTAAAGGTCATGTCACGGAAAGTGTCCTTTAATGTCGCTTAATGTGAGGTCGAAGCATCAAGTTTCAAGGTCACTACTATTAGCCGTGATTTTCGCAATTAAAAAAATAAGTCGATATTTGACTTATTATTATCTACTAATAATGTAATAACATATTATTAACAATACAACTTCAAAGAAAGATAATAGGATTGAATACACTTAATTTACGTAACAATTTTTTATGAACTAAAATTATTTTGTTTTTAATTATTATTATTTACAACTTTTTAATAATAACAAGAGTCTATTATAAGACAAATAATTTTTCTGCTTAAGCACTTACGTATTTTATCCTTTTTATAAAATTTTAAGAGTTCATTCATCAGAATGTTTTATTGTGTTTTAGTAAATTAAAGTTATTCCATAAGTAAAATTGAATTTGAAATTGAATTTGATTAATACACGACAATAATAAATATTAGTGTTGATGTTGTTGTATGTACCTAATATGAGTATTATGAAAACAATGTTATAAAAGTCCAATGGCGCTATTTCACGGTTCAATAATACGGTTAAATAATAAAACGATAAAACATCGTCATTTTATTATTTATAAATATATGTATTACTGTTGAAATATTATAAAAGTACGAAAATAAAACAGTTTAGTAAGAAAATTAATCATATTTTATACGGAAGTGTGGAATGCAGATTAAAAAAAATCTGTTTTAGGTAGCTAGGAATATTATTCTAATTTGCTAAACAAAAATAATTTTATTGTTCTGTTTTGGCACGTATAAAAATATAACAGAGATATGGGAAATGGGGCGCGGGGTACGGGCGGTACGGCCATCGCCGCTGCGCAAGAGTCTTTCTCCTTCATCGTTAGGCAGGGTGCAGGGGGTGGGACAGAGAGGTCCCGGGATCGCACGTCGCGCGTCGGCGTGGTTATTAGAATTATTAGTATTTCGTTAGCCCTTAGAAATTGCGATACAATGAATTGCTCGCGCAACTACAAGTTGATATTGCTTTGTTTTTTTTTTCATTTGTTAAGTGTGTAGGTTAGGTTAGAACTTAACACTTGTTTAATATTATACGCGTTGTCATCATATTGTCTAATTTCTATTAATTCAATTTTATAAACTCAAATAATCATAATAGTTTTTTAAAAAGAGATATAACTGTAAATAGGGATTATTTAAATTTTTAAACATGCCGAATTGTTGTGACAAAGTCGTTGATTTGTAATGTTTTAATTGACTTTAAATTCGTGAAAATAGTGAAAATATGTTATTATAAATTACGATTTTTATAAACACGTATAGGCTATGACAAATATCGTGCAAAATATTAATATAGTGGGTATAACAAATGACATCAAAATTATGCTTTGATAAAAATTGTGAATAAAATATTCAATTGGTGTTACCTAATTTGATTTATTTTGTTTATTTGTTTCGGAGGATACTTCGTGATGCCATAGACAGATGATCTGTTTTTATTTAGTTTTGAGTGTCTAGTGATTGTGATCGCGTGTGATATTTATGTACTTGTTTAATAATTATTAGAAGAAGGATTAATTTTCTTTTTTTGTTTTTAAGTAGGCTTGTTTAAGGTATTAAAAAAATGTTATGTTAGCGAAATGTCGCAACACAGTTATAAATAATTCTTATTTATACGCTCGTCAGTTTGTTTCTGAAATATTAAATGACTTTGGTAAACAGAGATGATTCTAATTTTTAAACACGCCAAATTGTTTTGACACGTTTTGATTTTAATGTTACGTGATTAGTTTTTGAAATTACGTAACTATACGTACGCTTATTACGTAACTATTGGGATAAATTCAATTAAATTTATTTACGAGCTGTTGTTACAATTACTTTGCCAGTCCGATGCCTGATCAAGTGTGACGGTAAATTCGAATCATACCTGAGGTAATTAGACGTATTAGGTAGGTACCGTAGGTCAATGACCTAACCACAGCTGACTGAGATCAGTGACCCGCCTAGCTATTTTGTTAAATTATCTTTCGCGCGCGTTTACACTCGTGTGTCCACCAAAAAGTGTTTATGTTTTTAAAGGTTTTGTTAAGTGATACAGTGAGTTAAGTGCGGTTGTTGTGTAAAAGAAAATTAAAGTACGATACACTAAATGGATGACTCGAAACATGAGTATCAAACCTTATATGCAACTTACGGATTGCGTATTGGTAGGTGCTATGGACTCGACCACTTTTACTCATTACGAGGTAAGTGTAAACCGAAGTTGTACGGCGCGCGCCTTAGATAGTGTAATGCGTGCGCACGAACAGTGGAGCTCGAATATTTAAATATTTTAAATGTTTAAAAACTATTTTTGGGAATTTTTTTTTCATGCGGAATGTGATGAGTTACACTTACCGAACCTCCCATTTGAATGACCGCAGTATAGAGTCGAACTCCTTATATATGGACTTAGAAAATTTTCGATGAAAAAAATTTCGGTTTTCGGCGATTTACTCCCGTTCCCGTAGTCCGATTCCTGTGAACGGGGGCTCGTTCGATTCGTGACGTCGACGGCCATCTGATGGAGTAAATCACGAAGAAAATCGGGAAAATTTTCCTAAGAAAATTGTCAAAAATTCGAATTTCTTTTAGTATAAATTCAAGAATAAAAATACGACGCCGGACTAACGAGGGCCAACGATGATTGTATAGGGTCGATTTAACTGTTTTTGAAAAGAAAAATAATTTGGAAAATTCAAAATCGACCAGCAATTTATCGAAAAATACCGAAAATATTTTTTTTTTATATAAAAATTGAATTAATATACAACGCCGGAACCCTAAAAGATTTCGACGCTGTAGTCCTGTTTAAAATGCCGAAATATATATATAGATATTTAAAATTTTGATTTTCGGTGAAAAATAGCCGAAATTTTTAAAGATGAAAAAATTTTTTTGAAAAATCGAAAAATAGAAAATCAACGACGGACTCCCCGACTATGAAATCTATATATATATATATATATATATATATATATATATATATATCGATAGGTATCGACGTCTAGATATAGTTAGGTTTTTAAATTTTCCAAAAAGTCCCACCCGAAAGGAAAATATTAAGAAAAATGTATATATTTTTAACGAAATCGTAATCACTTAGGTGCGTTCCTAACGGTTCTTTTGTTTACAATATATATGGACTTAGAAAATTTTCAATGAAAAAATTTCGGTTTTCGGCGATTTACTCCCGTTCCCGTAGTCCGATTCCTGTGAACGGGGGCTCGTTCGATTCGTGACGTCGACGGCCACCTGATGGAGTAAATCACGAAGAAAATCGGGAAAATTTTCCTAAGAAAATTGTCAAAAATTCGAATTTTTTTTAGTATAAATTCAAGAATAAAAATACGACGCCGGACTAACGAGGGCCAACGATGATTGTATAGGGTCGATTTAACTGTTTTTGAAAAGAAAAATAATTTGGAAAATTCAAAATCGACCAGCAATTTATCGAAAAATACCGAAAATATTTTTTTTTATATAAAAATTGAATTAATATACAACGCCGGAACCCTAAAAGATTTCGACGCTGTAGTCCTGTTTAAAATGCCGAAATATATATATAGATATTTAAAATTTTGATTTTCGGTGAAAAATAGCCGAAATTTTTAAAGATGAAAAATTTTTTTTGAAAAATCGAAAAATAGAAAATCAACGACGGACTCCCCGACTATGAAATCTATATATATATATATATATATATATATATATATATATATATATATATATATATATATATATATATATCGATAGGTATCGACGTCTAGATATAGTTAGGTTTTTAAATTTTCCAAAAAGTCCCACCCGAAAGGAAAATATTAAGAAAAATGTATATATTTTTAACGAAATCGTAATCACTTAGGTGCGTTCCTAACGGTTCTTTTGTTTACAATATATATGGACTTTTTTTTTTTTTTTGTTTTCGCAGGGGAAATCTTCGAAAAGATACCCGATTCCTGGGGGGGAGATCGGGTTATGTGGAGATTTATACCCACTAAAACCCCTGCGATGGCCTTTCTCAGCACGGAAATGGAGAGGCCTCGGGATCGCTTGCGCATGCGCATCCGCTGCCCCTCCCGTGCGACGCTCCGCTCGTGGCTGGCGGAGCTCGTCTCAGGAGGGCAAAGTCTAAAATTGCCCTCCCCGCACCCCTCGCTGGTGCGTACGGCAGTTCGAGGCCATCCCGACTGCCGTCCTCCTCGTGGCCGTATGAAAACGGATGCGTGGGACCCCCATCTCACGCACCCACGGCCCGAGGGCGCGCCCTATTTATTCTGCCCCGGGCACTGGGGCTAGGAGGCCGGAAGGACGACGCCTCGGTCATCCTCGTCGGGCGGGATCGGCCCTCTCCCGGGCCCGCCCTTCTGGACCATGACGGTCTCACAGAAGGAGACTACGGCCTCCCACGCCGATTCCCTGCGGAGCATCGCCGATACGACTGCTCGCAGGGAGAGATTTCGCCCGATCTCCTGGACCAAGACCTGCCTTTCGGCGGCCCACGCGGGGCACGCCGCCAGCGTATGCTGTGCAGTGTCTTGGTCCGCCCCGCAATGGTGGCAAACTGCCGTCGCCTCGCGTCCGATCCTATGCAGGTATTCTCCAAAGGAGCCGTGACCGGTAAATACCTGCGTAAGTCGGAAGGTGACTCGTCGCTTCCTCCTCATCCAGGCCTCGAAGGCCGGCAGGATCGCTGCCACGACGCGTTTGTGCGCGTACCGCTCCTCTCGGAGACGGGCGCACCACGTCGCGACAGCCCTTCGGTGCTCCTGCCGCTTCAGCGCTCCGAAAGCACTGGAGGGGAGGGACGCACTTCCGCCACTTTGACGAAGGACGCGAATCCGGTCATAGACCCTCGCGTCCCTCTCCGCCAGAATGTCCAAGGGCGGAAAGCACGCCAGGACAGTTGCCGCCTCAAAGGATATCGTGCGATATCCCCGCACTATGCGGATGGCCACTCTCCGCTGCAGACTCAGGATCTTAGTCTTGCAGCGGCGGACGCCCGACAGTCGGTGAGACCATACGGGCGCACCGTAGAGGGCCATCGATCGCACGACACCGGCGTAGAGACGGCGAACCTCTTCCCGCGGCCCCCCGAGATTAGGCAGCAGTCTGTGCATCGCACCCGCTACCTTCTCGATCCGGGGAGCCAGGAGCTTGAAGTGCTCTTCAAAGCTCCAGCGACCGTCCAGAACGAGGCCCAGGTATTTCATGTACCTGACCGTCTGGACGTTTGAGTCACCAACGCGAATGGTCTGCGAAATGGGCGGCTCCGTGCCCCTCGGCCACTTGTGGAACCATAGCGCCTCGGTCTTATGCGGCGCTATCCGCAGGCCCAGTTCGCAGATCTTCGCGACGACGAGTTCGACTCCGAGCTCGGCGAGCCGTTTGGTCATTGTGAAGCTCGACCCGGATGCCAGCACTAACGTGTCGTCCGCGTAGCAGACGACGCTGACACCAGCGGGGAGCTCGACACGCAGAACCGCATCGTACGCGAGGTTCCACAGAAGCGGCCCCAGTACCGACCCCTGTGGAACTCCGCAGAAGACTTCCCTCCGAGTCCTCGCACCGTCTTGGCCCACGTACGCAATGTACCTGTCGCGCAAGTAGCTCCCGACAATCGCTTGCAGGTAGGGAGGCACACGATGGTATATTAGTGCCCCCCTAATGGCGTCCCAAGGTATAGCGTTAAAAGCGTTGACGATATCTAGGCTTATCGCCAATGCTACGCCACCTTGGGCCACCGCCTGCTCCGTCAGGGACCGGACGCGCATGATCGCGTCTACGGTCGAACGACCCTGACGGAAGCCAAACTGGCTTTCGGCCAGGTCGGGGCCGACGCTCGACAGATGCCCGCTGAGACGAGAAGCGACAATCCGCTCGAGGAGCTTGCCAGCCTCGTCTAACAGGCATATGGGACGGTACGCGGAGGGGGAGTCCGCGGCTCTGCCATCTTTCTTCAAGAGGACCAAACTTGCCTCCTTCCAGGCCGTGGGGAACGTGGCGTTTCGGAGGCAGCTGTCGAACAGCCGCCTCAGCCTGCTCCCCAGGGTAGCCGAAGCTAACACCCACACCCGCCCCGGAATACCGTCGGGGCCAGGTGCAGTGTTCCGGGCACGCAAGCGACCAAGGGCTCGGTCGAACTCCTGCTCGGTAACCCTCAACGCGTCGGACCAGGCAACCGGCGCCGCCGAGGGGACCGGGGGACTTGACCGGATTACCGGGAAGAGCGAATCAATCACCCTCCCCAGCAAATCCGGGTCTAAGGTCTCCGTCAACGGGGGCATCCACGGGCGTAACTTACCCAGTACCATACGGTATGGGCGCCCCCACGGATCCCTGTCGAGCCCCTCGAGGAGCTCGTTCCACGACCGAGCGCTGGCGTCCGAGATCGCGACTCGTAACGCCAGCTTGGCCGCCTGAAACTCCCCGTATGCTTCGGCTATCTCCTCTGGAGTTGCTCGCCTTGTCCTTCGGGTTCTAGCGTACTGGCGTCGAGCGCGCAGACATGCCACTCGCAGCTGCGCGATCTCTGCCGACCACCAGTACACCGCCCTGCGCTCGGAGCGGCCTGCCCGGGGCATCGATACGTCGCATATCGACGTCATCGTGTCCCTGAACCAGGCCGACTCACCTTCGGGGTCGGGCAAGACCTCGTCGGCGCTTGCTGGCCAAGCCGCGACGATGGCGGCGGCTTCGAGATAGTCTCGATTTAGCCGCTTGAGGGCCCATCGCCGCGGCAGGGTATCCACCCGTCGGCGTCGGCTGGAATGGTCGAGACGGCGGATAGCGACATCGAAAACGATGTGGCGGTGGTCAGATAGAGTGACCACCTCCTCCGCTACACGCCATCCCGAAACCATGCGAATGGCAGGAGGAGTCGCCCACGTGAGATCCACGACCGACTCACCCTGCCATCGCACGCACGTACTCAGCGACCCAACATTAATGAGCCGGAGGTCCAAACCAGCCGCCCAATCGAGTAGCCTCAATCCCTTCGGATCGTCTCTAGAGTTACCCCAAGCCCTGGTATGGGCGTTGAAGTCCCCCAGGACGATCAGCGGACGGGGTAGGCATCCGCGGATGCAGCCCGCCAGCCCGTCCAGGTACATCTCGTAATCGGCGAGAGACCTATTGGGAGAGACGTAACACCCTACAATGGCCAAGGGGCCCCACCTAACGGCCACGAATCCCTGCCCCACCTCGAGTAGGGAACAGGGTGGGACCCCCTCACCGCCCGCCCAATGGACGGCCACGGTGCCAGTGGCGTCCCCGAACCAGCGAGGGTGGTCGGGGACGCGATAGGGCTCTGCCACGACCGCGAGGCCAATGAACCGCTCCGCAATGGTCTGCATTAAAAGTTGCTGAGCATTGCGGCAGCGGTTCAAGTTCGCCTGTAGCACTCCTACTCCCGCGAATGGGAGACCTCCATGGCCTCCTGCGGGACAGGGTCCGGTGCTGAGGCTGGAGCCTCGGCGGTCGACTGAGCTGGGGAAGAAGGAGCAGGTTGAGGACCACCTTTCTTCCTCCTTCCGCCCCTCGTTGGGCAGCACTCCTTAGTGCCCAGACGATGTGCCGCAGGGCGGCCCAAGTCCGAGCACAAGGGGCACCTGAGCGACTTGGCCGAGCATGAACTCGCTCTGTGGCCGCGCTCGCCACAGGCGAAGCACCGGTCGCTCCGGTCTACCCCGTTCGGGCACCTTAGCCCAACGTGGCCCAGCTCAAGACACCGGAAGCAGCGCAAGGGTCTGGCTTCCAGCGCCTCTACTCGGGCAGAGCCCCATCCTACGCGGATGCGCAGGCCCGCCGCCAACTTGCGCACAGCGGCGAGGGGACACTCGACCCAGGCGGTGCCGAGCGAAGTGGGTGTCCGTCGGATCTTGCCAACCTTGACTTTATCCGCCGAACATCCACCCGCCTCCGCGATCGCCGACGCCACTTCAGTCGGCGTCGTGGCATCATCCAGGTCGAAGACCCTTAGTTCGCCCATTTTAGTTGGGCGAGCTACCCTGACTGGGAAGTCCGTAAGGACTTCCTGCATCCGCGCAGCGAGACGGTCAGCCTTCTCATCACGGTCGGGCCCGCTCAACTTGATGAGCATCCCTCCCGTGGCGGCCCTTTTAAAGCCGACCGTCTCGATGCCGAGGTCAGACACCCGAATCCGAGCCCTTGCGGCTGCCATGACCTCGGCATATGTCGCCGCCGCGCCTTCGACGACCGTGACGGTGACAGCCGCAGTCGTCGGTGGTGGCTTCGGTAGCCTTCCGTTCTTTGGCGCCTTCTTAGCCGTGGGCTGAGGAGGCGCCTTCGGCCGCGGACCAGGTTTAGGCTTCCTGGCCGCTACCGTCGCCCAAGTCTCGGCAGGAGGAAGTGCCGGCCGAGAGGAAGAAGAAGAGGGAACAGGCACCGAAGGTAGATCGGTTACCGGTGGAGCGGCCGGTCCCGGCCGCCTCCTCCTCCTCCTCCCGCTCCTCCCCCCCTTAGGCGGAAGACTGGAAGGCTCCGAAGCCTCCACGTTCGGCACAACCCTCCCCGCCAGAGCGGGCCTGTACGCTCTGTCGGGGAAAAGTTCCGCCCTGAAGGCGGCCAGCTTCGCCTCCACAAGGGCCCCTATCTGCTCCAGGAGGCCAGCTTCACTGCCCCTCCGCAAACTAGGAGGAGCAGGAGCACGCGGAGCAGTAGGGGCCCTCGAAGCCACCGGCGCGGCAGCAGCGCGCACAGCCGGCGCGGCAGCAGCGCGCACAGCCGGCGCGGCAGCAGCGCGCACAGCCGGCGCGGCAGCAGCGCGCACAGCCGGCGCGGCGGCAGCGCGCACAGCCGGCGCGGCAGCAGCGCGCCCAGCCGGCGCAGCAGCAGCGCGCACAGCCGGAGCGCCAGCAGCACGCACAGCCGGCGCGCCAGACGTCACCGCCCCAATGGACGCAGCTGAAGGCGTAATCGGGCTCCCCGTCGCCTTAAAGGCGTCGAACTGCGCGGTCAGCTGCTCCATCCTCTCGCTGACGGTCGCCAGCTGGGCTCGGAGGTCCGCATTCTCCCTCTCGAGCCTCTCCACGACGGCGTCCTTTGATTGACGCCGCAGGAGCTCGGCAACCGCCACACCCATCTTGCGCGTGGCCTCGCGCAGGTCGCAGACAAGGCTCCCTTTGATTTTCCGGGAGCAGTCCGCGACCTTCTCTATGGCCAACAGGTTGTTGGCGATGCAGGCACCGATCTCTGTAGTAGGGCGTGCCTGCATCTCCGCCATGAGGGCGTCGGGTCCAGGGGAGTTTCCCTTAGCCTGCGCGACAAACGATGCCACGTCGGGGCCGGGAGACTCGTCCCCGGTCTCCCCGTCGGCCCGAATGCTGGGTCCAACCAACCTGTGCGAGGAGACGCTGCCACTCGAACAACTCATGTCCGAGTCGCAGCCACTCCTCTCGTCGCCGTTGGAGACAGGCGTGTCCGGGCGGATAAATCGCCCACGCCTGTCTCGTGCCGGCTCCTTACCATTCGGATCCTTGATCCGAATGCGGATCGCCGGTCTGGCCTTGTCGGTCCGCGACTTGCCTCGCCCCGATCGTGCCTTTGGCACTTTCGGGGGCGGCAGCACTTCGCTCGCCGACTCTGTCGCCGACTCTGTCTCGCAGTCGTCCCGTCCAGACTGCGAGAACGAGTGGAGCCTCCTCGGCTCTTGACGTCCCTAAGGACGTGCGGATTGCAAATTTGGGTGCCCCCCCCATATTTCGAACTGGGGCACGAACCGGAGCTAGGCTCCGGGTGGGATTCCTCCCGACCTGAGCCGGTGAGACCCACCTGGGGATGTAAATCTTCATTCACTTTTTCCATCTTTGCTTTTTTTTAGTTTCCCCCCCTCCCCAGCGCTAGGGGCCGGATGCCCTCCGACCATTCATCCCCTCGGCACGCTAGACCTTAGGATTAGGATACGTATATTGGGGCGAAGTTCCAGTCTGCTTAAGCAGAGCGGAACAACGTGCGCCCCCAATATACTCCCCCCCGCCCCTGTCGGTCGTCAGCCGTGTCGACGGCAGCCTCGCAGCAGAACCGCTACGGGGCTGCCGTCCACACGTTTCCAGGGAGCACCACGTGGAGGTGACCGACATGCTCCCCATATATATGGACTTAGAAAATTTTCGATGAAAAAATTTCGGTTTTCGGCGATTTACTCCCGTTCCCGTAGTCCGATTCCTGTGAACGGGGGCTCGTTCGATTCGTGACGTCGACGGCCACCTGATGGAGTAAATCACGAAGAAAATCGGGAAAATTTTCCTAAGAAAATTGTCAAAAATTCGAATTTTTTAGTATAAATTCAAGAATAAAAATACGACGCCGGACTAACGAGGGCCAACGATGATTGTATAGGGTCGATTTAACTGTTTTTGAAAAGAAAAATAATTTGGAAAATTCAAAATCGACCAGCAATTTATCGAAAAATACCGAAAATATTTTTTTATATAAAAATTGAAATAATATACAACGCCGGAACCCTAAAAGATTTCGACGCTGTAGTCCTGTTTAAAATGCCGAAATATATATATAGATATTTAAAATTTTGATTTTCGGTGAAAAATAGCCGATATTTTTAAAGATGAAAAATTTTTTGAAAAATCGAAAATAGAAAATCAACGACGGACTCCCCGACTATGAAATCTATATATATCGATAGGTATCGACGTCTAGATACAGTTAGGTTTTTAAATTTTCCAAAAAGTCCCACCCGAAAGGAAAATATTAAGAAAAATGTATATATTTTTAACGAAATCGTAATCACTTAGGTGCGTTCCTAACGGTTCTTTTGTTTACAATATATATGGACTTAAAAAATTTTCGATGAAAAAATTTCGGTTTTCGGCGATTTACTCCCGTTCCCGTAGTCCGATTCCTGTGAACGGGGGCTCGTTCGATTCGTGACGTCGACGGCCACCTGATGGAGTAAATCACGAAGAAAATCGGGAAAATTTTCCTAAGAAAATTGTCAAAAATTCGAATTTTTTTTAGTATAAATTCAAGAATAAAAATACGACGCCGGACTAACGAGGGCCAACGATGATTGTATAGGGTCGATTTAACTGTTTTTGAAAAGAAAAATAATTTGGAAAATTCAAAATCGACCAGCAATTTATCGAAAAATACCGAAAATATTTTTTTTTTATATAAAAATTGAATTAATATACAACGCCGGAACCCTAAAAGATTTCGACGCTGTAGTCCTGTTTAAAATGCCGAAATATATATATAGATATTTAAAATTTTGATTTTCGGTGAAAAATAGCCGAAATTTTTAAAGATGAAAAAATTTTTTTGAAAAATCGAAAAATAGAAAATCAACGACGGACTCCCCGACTATGAAATCTATCTATACTAATAATAAAATTCTAGCGAGTCGCTGTCTGTACATGGAAGATATATGAAAAAAAATATTATAGGGGGCCTTTACCAACGCAATAGAACCCAAAACAATGATTTTTAGAATTCTTATCTGTTTGTCTGTTTGTCTGTTTGTCTGTGCGTTTGTGCACGCTAATCTCAGAAACGGCTTATCCGATTTAGATGCGGTTTTCACTAATATATCGTAGTAAGCTTCACTTAACATTTAGGCTTTGTTTCATGTCAATCGGTCCATAAATAAAAAAGTTATGTCAATTTAAGGAATCACGTTGAACATTTTTTTGTGCTTATCACTAAATGCATGAAAGTATATACAGTAATTACATCAAAAATACATTTTTTTATTTTTTGTCTGTCGGTCTGTCTATCTATCTGTTTGTTCCGACTAATCTCTGAAACGGCTGAACCGATTTTGATGGTACTTTTACTTGCAGTTAGCAAATGTTATAAGGAGTGACTTAGGCTTACTTCTATTTAAGGCTTTTTTTAATCTATCTTCTATACATATATAAAATTCTAACGGGTCGCTGGCTGTACATGGAAGATATATGAAAAAAAATATTATTGAGGGCCTTTACCTACGCAATAGAACCCAAAACAGTAATTGTTAGAATTTTTGTCTGTTTATCTGTGCGTTTGTGCCCGCTAATCTCAGAACGGCTTATCCAATTTAGATGAGATTTTCATTAATATATTGCAGTAAGTTTCACTAAACATTTAGTGTTTGTTTCATTTCAATCGGTTCATAAATAAAAAAGTTATGTCAATTTAAGGGTTCACGTCGAATATTATTTTGTTTTTCACTAAATGCTAGAAAGTATATACAGTACTTACATCAAAAAATCCATTTTTTAATTTTTTGCCTGTCAGTCTGTTTCTTACAACTAATGTCTGAAACAGCTGAAACATATTTGATTGGACTTTTACTCACAGTTAGGGGAGTTCGTTAATCACGTGAGGCCCAGAGGAAAGGGGATGGAGATAAAAATCACGAAATATCACAACGTCTAAAAGTTCTCAAAAACATTACGTGATTAGGCTACTTTTATTTAAAAAATATATTTATTTTAATGAATAAAAGTAAAAAAGAGAATTACGCGATAGCAAAATATTGTAGGAACCAATAAAAAAATTAACAATTTCCGATTTAAGAAGGGAAGGTATACTACATCTATACAAATAAATAAAATTGGTGTGTCTGTTTGTAATTTTAAATAAATGCATAAGAAAGTATATACGGTACTTACAACAAAATTACCAATTTTAAAATTTTTGTCTGTCTATCTGTCACTCAGTTTGTTTTGGCTAATATTTGAAACAGCTGGACCGATTTTGACTAAACATTCACTAGCAGAAAGCCAATGTTATAAGGAACAAAATTGAAACTAATGAAATAATGAACAATATCTGATTCAAATAGGGAAGATATATATTATATAAATATAATAATTTAAAAAAATAATAAATTTACTGGGTAATTTTTTTACTGGATATGATAGACCAAATCAGAAACTATAACCAATAGCGAAAAATAATTAAAGGAGTCACAGAGCCGATTTTGATAAAAACTAAAACAGTATCATTAGTTTCTTGAAAAATAAATTTTCCTAGCCAGAAACGAACACGTTGATTTTGCAAAAAATTAACATTCTGTATTATTGCACCATCTGATACTGTAACATATTATAAGAATCAATTTCAGGGAGGTAATAGTATACAGTTAACTGCAACAAAAAAAAAACGCAATTTTTTTACAAAATTCTATCAAATTCATACATTAAAACTTTAGTAATTCTTCAAAAAAACCATCATACCTAAAAGTGAAATTTAAAAATTATAACGGGATGTTGTAACGCTAATAGCGGAAGAGTACTACAGCGGAGTCGAGCGAAATGTAGATTTCAATATATCAATTTTTTTAAGAATTATCTAAACCTACCTAGGTAACGGAGTAGGTGAGAGGGACTAAACCAAACGTCACATTCTATCAACTTTGTATAGCTCACATAGAAAAAATAGACAAACATAAAGGAAGTTACTGTGAGTTATTCATTTTATATATTTTCGATTGTATTGTTCAGACTCTTCCTTACTTTAGTAGGTGACTAGCATTTTGATGCAACCTATAAACAAATCGTTCGAAGTAATGCAGACTTTCTTTCTAAACTTACCGGGACCCGTGATTTACTCACATATTTGTTTATGTCTGTGTAGAACCGATTACTTAACTTCTAATTAATGTAAAGATTTAATGTAATTTTGTAAAAAAAAATAAATCTTTTCCTTTAATTTGTCGCTCACTATTATTTCCCAAAAGTTGATCCTTACAAGTGACACTATGAGGTGGTGTAATAATACAGAATGATTTTTTTTTTTCAAAATTAGTGGGCTCCATTCCTGGCCAGGAGAATCATGAAATCAAAAAAACTTAAGATGCAGTTTTAGATTTCTCAAAATCGGACACGAGACTCCTTTAAGTATTTTAGGCGATTCCTTATAGTTCCAGATTGGGCCTATCAAGCCCAGTTAAAAAAGTCACCCGATATATAATAACAAGGAGAACCTCGGCGGGAACATACTGTTTTACAGGCGAAATTTTAATGACTAACACCAAACACTTTTCTTCAACATATATAGTGAAAACCGTGGAGGAATACCGTATCTAAGTTAGTGTCTGCTTATAAATACAACCAGAAAGTTCCCAAATCTAAAGTAAAAAGCTCCTTTCTGGAGCAGTACCGCAGACTATTATAACCTTGCTTTGCAGGAGACATGCCAAGCATTCTGTAATCCACGCGAACGAAGTCGCGGGCACAGCTAGTATATATATATATATCGATAGGTATCGACGTCTAGATATAGTTAGGTTTTTAAATTTTCCAAAAAGTCCCACCCGAAAGGAAAATATTAAGAAAAATGTATATATTTTTAACGAAATCGTAATCACTTAGGTGCGTTCCTAACGGTTCTTTTGTTTACAATATATATGGACTTAGAAAATTTTCGATGAAAAAATTTCGGTTTTCGGCGATTTACTCCCGTTCCCGTAGTCCGATTCCTGTGAACGGGGGCTCGTTCGATTCGTGACGTCGACGGCCACCTGATGGAGTAAATCACGAAGAAAATCGGGAAAATTTTCCTAAGAAAATTGTCAAAAATTCGAATTTTTTTTAGTATAAATTCAAGAATAAAAATACGACGCCGGACTAACGAGGGCCAACGATGATTGTATAGGGTCGATTTAACTGTTTTTGAAAAGAAAAATAATTTGGAAAATTCAAAATCGACCAGCAATTTATCGAAAAATACCGAAAATATTTTTTTTTTATATAAAAATTGAATTAATATACAACGCCGGAACCCTAAAAGATTTCGACGCTGTAGTCCTGTTTTAAATGCCGAAATATATATATAGATATTTAAAATTTTGATTTTCGGTGAAAAATAGCCGAAATTTTTAAAGATGAAAAAATTTTTTTGAAAAATCGAAAAATAGAAAATCAACGACGGACTCCCCGACTATGAAATCTATATATATATATATATATATATATATATATATATATATATATCGATAGGTATCGACGTCTAAATATAGTTAGGTTTTTAAATTTTCCAAAAAGTCCCACCCGAAAGGAAAATATTAAGAAAAATGTATATATTTTTAACGAAATCGTAATCACTTAGGTGCGTTCCTAACGGTTCTTTTGTTTACAATATATATGGACTTAGAAAATTTTCGATGAAAAAAATTTCGGTTTTCGGCGATTTACTCCCGTTCCCGTAGTCCGATTCCTGTGAACGGGGGCTCGTTCGATTCGTGACGTCGACGGCCACCTGATGGAGTAAATCACGAAGAAAATCGGGAAAATTTTCCTAAGAAAATTGTCAAAAATTCGAATTTTTTTTAGTATAAATTCAAGAATAAAAATACGACGCCGGACTAACGAGGGCCAACGATGATTGTATAGGGTCGATTTAACTGTTTTTGAAAAGAAAAATAATTTGGAAAATTCAAAATCGACCAGCAATTTATCGAAAAATACCGAAAATATTTTTTTTTATATAAAAATTGAATTAATATACAACGCCGGAACCCTAAAAGATTTCGACGCTGTAGTCCTGTTTAAAATGCCGAAATATATATATAGATATTTAAAATTTTGATTTTCGGTGAAAAATAGCCGAAATTTTTAAAGATGAAAAAATTTTTTTGAAAAATCGAAAAATAGAAAATCAACGACGGACTCCCCGACTATGAAATCTATATATATATATATATATATATATATATATATATATATATATATATATATATATATATATATATATATATATATATATATATATATATATATATATATATATATATCGATAGGTATCGACGTCTAGATATAGTTAGGTTTTTAAATTTTCCAAAAAGTCCCACCCGAAAGGAAAATATTAAGAAAAATGTATATATTTTTAACGAAATCGTAATCACTTAGGTGCGTTCCTAACGGTTCTTTTGTTTACAATATATAAGGAGTTCGACTCTATACTGCGGTCATTCAAATGGGAGGTTCGGTAAGTGTAACTCATCACATTCCGCATAAAAAAAAAATCCCAAAAATAGTTTTTAAACATTTAAAATATTTAAATATTCGAGCTCCACTGTTCGTGCGCACGCATTACACTATCTAAGGCGCGCGCCGTACAACTTCGGTTTACACTTACCTCGTAATAAGTAAAAGTGGTCGAGTCCATAGCACCTACCAATACGCAATCCGTAAGTTGCATATAAGGTTTGATACTCATGTTTCGAGTCATCCATTTAGTGTATCGTAATACTTTAATTTTCTTTTACACAATAACCGCATTTAACTCACTGTATCACTTAACAAAACCTTTAAAAACATAAACACTTTATGGTGGACACACGAGTGTAAACGCGCGCGAAAGATAATTTAACAAAATAGCTAGGCGGGTCACTGATCTCAGTCAGCTGTGGTTAGGTCATTGACCTACGGTACCTAAATAATACGTATAATTACCTCAGGTATGATTCGAATTTACCGTCACACTTGATCAGGCTTCCGACTGGCAAAGTAATTCTTCAACGTCTCGTAAATAAACTTAATTGAATTTATTATATTACATTCCAAGGATTTCAAAAATTAATCACGTAACATTAAAATCAAAACGTGTCAAAACAATTTGGCGTGTTTAAAAATTAGAATCATCTCTGTTTACCAAAGTCATTTAATATTTCAGAAACAAACTGACGAGCGTATAAATAAGAATTATTTATAACTGTGTTGCGACATTTCGCTAACATAACATTTTTTTAATACCTTAAACAAGCCTACTTAAAAACAAAAAAAGAAAATTAATCCTTCTTCTAATAATTATTAAACAAGTACATAAATATCACACGCGATCACAATCACTAGACACTCAAAACTAAATAAAAACAGATCATCTGTCTATGGCATTACGAAGTATTCGAGTCTCAACGTACCATTTAAGATAGAAAACAAACACTTTCGAGTGTACACACAAACCACGAGTCAAATTGTGTGTGAAAGATAAGTGAACAAAATCACTAGGTAAGTCACTGACAAAAGTCAGCTGTATGGACCTACCAAACTACGTACAACTACGACATTACTTAACTTTACCTAAGTATAATTCGAATTTTCCGTCAAACTTCACCAGGCTTGTGATTGGCAAATTAATTGTGACATCATGTTAATTAACTTAATGAAATTCATAAAAACATATAACAAAACTGAATAACGTCAAGGCAGGTATTAGAAATTGATCATAGCATTTAAATAAATAAACTATGTATCACAACAATCAGGTGTGTTTAAAAATTGGACTCATCTCTATTTATAATAATTATTATACTAGCCTCCGCCTGCTACACTCGCGTGGTATGTTGATAAAAGTAGATAGAATAGGTAGTCTATGTGTTATTTTGATGTAGAAGCTTTATTATTGTAAAGATTCATTAAAATCCATTTAGTACTTTTTGCGTGATAGAATAACAAACATCGATACATACATACACATTTCACGTTTATAATATTAGTAAGAAAATATTTCAAGTAACAACATAATCCTTTACCTAATTAAGTATTAAAATACTATTTTTTAATAATTATTAGATTTAAAAATGTTCTACTATTGTATTTATAGTCTATCACAACTAATTTTTCATAAGCTATCTTAAATAACAATCATAATTTTTATACCTTAAACAAGCCTATTCAAATAATAAAAAAAGTAATGAAATACTTTTCTAATAAAATTAAATGGTGTCACACGTATGTCATCACTATACATCTGAAACGTACACAAAATATTAAAAAAAATAGCTCACCAAGTATCCTTAGGTGAATAGATATTTTTATAACACTGAACTATTTTTCACAGTATCTATTAAACATATTTATTACAATATCTTTCACAGTAATCATCGTTTAAAAATTTTTGTACTTCTAATAACACAATTATTGTCATTAATTCACTGTTTTTACACATTCGAAACTAAAAATGTAACACGCGTAATTTCTAACGTCTGGAGATACCGGAAGTTTTTTGCAACTAAAGTTAAAAAAACAAGGAGAAATGCAAGTGGGAGTGAGACGATGATACTCAACGAAGACTCGAAGGACAAGGCCGCGCTAGCGGCGAAACTGATAGATAACTTAAAACGAATTATCAATATTTAAAAATATTTAATACATAATTATAAAATACAGAATTACGTATTACGTCAAAATAAATAAAATATTACTCAACAGTAGTACGGCGGAGTGTTAAACATGTAATTCGTTTTTTCAAAAGTATTATTTAAAAATACCTTAGTACATTAATATTATTGAACTTCGCTAGTTTACACAATATTATGAAGTCTCATTTTTCGCATGACCTCTGCAACTTACGTATTATTTTAGTTATTGAATTCTAAATTGTTTGTTTTTGTTACTAAACCCTTATCATCAACCACATATTAGCTTTCTTTATAAAAAATGATGAAACCGTACTTCAGCGAAAACTGAATCAACTATGGGTTAGGTTTGTTAAAAAAAATATTACCTACTTCATTTACTAGTTACTGAACGTGGAAAGAGGTAGGTACTATAAAGTCTCGAATTGAATTAATTTACAATTTCAAAATAATTCGATTTAAAGTAAGTTCAAATCTACCAAGGAGAAATTTTGTTCTTTGTATCTTACATTCTCTTATTCTCTTTAAAGGTCATGTCACGGAAAGTGTCCTTTAATGTCGCTTAATGTGAGGTCGAAGCATCAAGTTTCAAGGTCACTACTATTAGCCGTGATTTTCGCAATTAAAAAAATAAGTCGATATTTGACTTATTATTATCTACTAATAATGTAATAACATATTATTAACAATACAACTTCAAAGAAAGATAATAGGATTGAATACACTTAATTTACGTAACAATTTTTTATGAACTAAAATTATTTTGTTTTTAATTATTATTATTTACAACTTTTTAATAATAACAAGAGTCTATTATAAGACAAATAATTTTTCTGCTTAAGCACTTACGTATTTTATCCTTTTTATAAAATTTTAAGAGTTCATTCATCAGAATGTTTTATTGTGTTTTAGTAAATTAAAGTTATTCCATAAGTAAAATTGAATTTGAAATTGAATTTGATTAATACACGACAATAATAAATATTAGTGTTGATGTTGTTGTATGTACCTAATATGAGTATTATGAAAACAATGTTATAAAAGTCCAATGGCGCTATTTCACGGTTCAATAATACGGTTAAATAATAAAACGATAAAACATCGTCATTTTTATATTTATAAATATATGTATTACTGTTGAAATATTATAAAAGTACGAAAATAAAACAGTTTAGTAAGAAAATTAATCATATTTTATACGGAAGTGTGGAATGCAGATTAAAAAAAATCTGTTTTAGGTAGCTAGGAATATTATTCTAATTTGCTAAACAAAAATAATTTTATTGTTCTGTTTTGGCACGTATAAAAATATAACAGAGATATGGGAAATGGGGCGCGGGGTACGGGCGGTACGGCCATCGCCGCTGCGCAAGAGTCTTTCTCCTTCATCGTTAGGCAGGGTGCAGGGGGTGGGACAGAGAGGTCCCGGGATCGCACGTCGCGCGTCGGCGTGGTTATTAGAATTATTAGTATTTCGTTAGCCCTTAGAAATTGCGATACAATGAATTGCTCGCGCAACTACAAGTTGATATTGCTTTGTTTTTTTTTTCATTTGTTAAGTGTGTAGGTTAGGTTAGAACTTAACACTTGTTTAATATTATACGCGTTGTCATCATATTGTCTAATTTCTATTAATTCAATTTTATAAACTCAAATAATCATAATAGTTTTTTAAAAAGAGATATAACTGTAAATAGGGATTATTTAAATTTTTAAACATGCCGAATTGTTGTGACAAAGTCGTTGATTTGTAATGTTTTAATTGACTTTAAATTCGTGAAAATAGTGAAAATATGTTATTATAAATTACGATTTTTATAAACACGTATAGGCTATGACAAATATCGTGCAAAATATTAATATAGTGGGTATAACAAATGACATCAAAATTATGCTTTGATAAAAATTGTGAATAAAATATTCAATTGGTGTTACCTAATTTGATTTATTTTGTTTATTTGTTTCGGAGGATACTTCGTGATGCCATAGACAGATGATCTGTTTTTATTTAGTTTTGAGTGTCTAGTGATTGTGATCGCGTGTGATATTTATGTACTTGTTTAATAATTATTAGAAGAAGGATTAATTTTCTTTTTTTGTTTTTAAGTAGGCTTGTTTAAGGTATTAAAAAAATGTTATGTTAGCGAAATGTCGCAACACAGTTATAAATAATTCTTATTTATACGCTCGTCAGTTTGTTTCTGAAATATTAAATGACTTTGGTAAACAGAGATGATTCTAATTTTTAAACACGCCAAATTGTTTTGACACGTTTTGATTTTAATGTTACGTGATTAGTTTTTGAAATTACGTAACTATACGTACGCTTATTACGTAACTATTGGGATAAATTCAATTAAATTTATTTACGAGCTGTTGTTACAATTACTTTGCCAGTCCGATGCCTGATCAAGTGTGACGGTAAATTCGAATCATACCTGAGGTAATTAGACGTATTAGGTAGGTACCGTAGGTCAATGACCTAACCACAGCTGACTGAGATCAGTGACCCGCCTAGCTATTTTGTTAAATTATCTTTCGCGCGCGTTTACACTCGTGTGTCCACCAAAAAGTGTTTATGTTTTTAAAGGTTTTGTTAAGTGATACAGTGAGTTAAGTGCGGTTGTTGTGTAAAAGAAAATTAAAGTACGATACACTAAATGGATGACTCGAAACATGAGTATCAAACCTTATATGCAACTTACGGATTGCGTATTGGTAGGTGCTATGGACTCGACCACTTTTACTCATTACGAGGTAAGTGTAAACCGAAGTTGTACGGCGCGCGCCTTAGATAGTGTAATGCGTGCGCACGAACAGTGGAGCTCGAATATTTAAATATTTTAAATGTTTAAAAACTATTTTTGGGAATTTTTTTTTCATGCGGAATGTGATGAGTTACACTTACCGAACCTCCCATTTGAATGACCGCAGTATAGAGTCGAACTCCTTATATATGGACTTAGAAAATTTTCGATGAAAAAAATTTCGGTTTTCGGCGATTTACTCCCGTTCCCGTAGTCCGATTCCTGTGAACGGGGGCTCGTTCGATTCGTGACGTCGACGGCCATCTGATGGAGTAAATCACGAAGAAAATCGGGAAAATTTTCCTAAGAAAATTGTCAAAAATTCGAATTTCTTTTAGTATAAATTCAAGAATAAAAATACGACGCCGGACTAACGAGGGCCAACGATGATTGTATAGGGTCGATTTAACTGTTTTTGAAAAGAAAAATAATTTGGAAAATTCAAAATCGACCAGCAATTTATCGAAAAATACCGAAAATATTTTTTTTTATATAAAAATTGAATTAATATACAACGCCGGAACCCTAAAAGATTTCGACGCTGTAGTCCTGTTTAAAATGCCGAAATATATATATAGATATTTAAAATTTTGATTTTCGGTGAAAAATAGCCGAAATTTTTAAAGATGAAAAAATTTTTTTGAAAAATCGAAAAATAGAAAATCAACGACGGACTCCCCGACTATGAAATCTATATATATATATATATATATATATATATATATATCGATAGGTATCGACGTCTAGATATAGTTAGGTTTTTAAATTTTCCAAAAAGTCCCACCCGAAAGGAAAATATTAAGAAAAATGTATATATTTTTAACGAAATCGTAATCACTTAGGTGCGTTCCTAACGGTTCTTTTGTTTACAATATATATGGACTTTTTTTTTTTTTTTTTTTGTTTTCGCAGGGGAAATCTTCGAAAAGATACCCGATTCCTGGGGGGGAGATCGGGTTATGTGGAGATTTATACCCACTAAAACCCCTGCGATGGCCTTTCTCAGCACGGAAATGGAGAGGCCTCGGGATCGCTTGCGCATGCGCATCCGCTGCCCCTCCCGTGCGACGCTCCGCTCGTGGCTGGCGGAGCTCGTCTCAGGAGGGCAAAGTCTAAAATTGCCCTCCCCGCACCCCTCGCTGGTGCGTACGGCAGTTCGAGGCCATCCCGACTGCCGTCCTCCTCGTGGCCGTATGAAAACGGATGCGTGGGACCCCCATCTCACGCACCCACGGCCCGAGGGCGCGCCCTATTTATTCTGCCCCGGGCACTGGGGCTAGGAGGCCGGAAGGACGACGCCTCGGTCGTCCTCGTCGGGCGGGATCGGCCCTCTCCCGGGCCCGCCCTGCTATCTCCTTCTGGATCATGACGGTCTCACAGAAGGAGACTACGGCCTCCCACGCCGATTCCCTGCGGAGCATCGCCGATACGACTGCTCGCAGGGAGAGATTTCGCCCGATCTCCTGGACCAAGACCTGCCTTTCGGCGGCCCACGCGGGGCACGCCGCCAGCGTATGCTGTGCAGTGTCTTGGTCCGCCCCGCAATGGTGGCAAACTGCCGTCGCCTCGCGTCCGATCCTATGCAGGTATTCTCCAAAGGAGCCGTGACCGGTAAATACCTGCGTAAGTCGGAAGGTGACTCGTCGCTTCCTCCTCATCCAGGCCTCGAAGGCCGGCAGGATCGCTGCCACGACGCGTTTGTGCGCGTACCGCTCCTCTCGGAGACGGGCGCACCACGTCGCGACAGCCCTTCGGTGCTCCTGCCGCTTCAGCGCTCCGAAAGCACTGGAGGGGAGGGACGCACTTCCGCCACTTTGACGAAGGACGCGAATCCGGTCATAGACCCTCGCGTCCCTCTCCGCCAGAATGTCCAAGGGCGGAAAGCACGCCAGGACAGTTGCCGCCTCAAAGGATATCGTGCGATATCCCCGCACTATGCGGATGGCCACTCTCCGCTGCAGACTCAGGATCTTAGTCTTGCAGCGGCGGACGCCCGACAGTCGGTGAGACCATACGGGCGCACCGTAGAGGGCCATCGATCGCACGACACCGGCGTAGAGACGGCGAACCTCTTCCCGCGGCCCCCCGAGATTAGGCAGCAGTCTGTGCATCGCACCCGCTACCTTCTCGATCCGGGGAGCCAGGAGCTTGAAGTGCTCTTCAAAGCTCCAGCGACCGTCCAGAACGAGGCCCAGGTATTTCATGTACCTGACCGTCTGGACGTTTGAGTCACCAACGCGAATGGTCTGCGAAATGGGCGGCTCCGTGCCCCTCGGCCACTTGTGGAACCATAGCGCCTCGGTCTTATGCGGCGCTATCCGCAGGCCCAGTTCGCAGATCTTCGCGACGACGAGTTCGACTCCGAGCTCGGCGAGCCGTTTGGTCATTGTGAAGCTCGACCCGGATGCCAGCACTAACGTGTCGTCCGCGTAGCAGACGACGCTGACACCAGCGGGGAGCTCGACACGCAGAACCGCATCGTACGCGAGGTTCCACAGAAGCGGCCCCAGTACCGACCCCTGTGGAACTCCGCAGAAGACTTCCCTCCGAGTCCTCGCACCGTCTTGGCCCACGTACGCAATGTACCTGTCGCGCAAGTAGCTCCCGACAATCGCTTGCAGGTAGGGAGGCACACGATGGTATATTAGTGCCCCCCTAATGGCGTCCCAAGGTATAGCGTTAAAAGCGTTGACGATATCTAGGCTTATCGCCAATGCTACGCCACCTTGGGCCACCGCCTGCTCCGTCAGGGACCGGACGCGCATGATCGCGTCTACGGTCGAACGACCCTGACGGAAGCCAAACTGGCTTTCGGCCAGGTCGGGGCCGACGCTCGACAGATGCCCGCTGAGACGAGAAGCGACAATCCGCTCGAGGAGCTTGCCAGCCTCGTCTAACAGGCATATGGGACGGTACGCGGAGGGGGAGTCCGCGGCTCTGCCATCTTTCTTCAAGAGGACCAAACTTGCCTCCTTCCAGGCCGTGGGGAACGTGGCGTTTCGGAGGCAGCTGTCGAACAGCCGCCTCAGCCTGCTCCCCAGGGTAGCCGAAGCTAACACCCACACCCGCCCCGGAATACCGTCGGGGCCAGGTGCAGTGTTCCGGGCACGCAAGCGACCAAGGGCTCGGTCGAACTCCTGCTCGGTAACCCTCAACGCGTCGGACCAGGCAACCGGCGCCGCCGAGGGGACCGGGGGACTTGACCGGATTACCGGGAAGAGCGAATCAATCACCCTCCCCAGCAAATCCGGGTCTAAGGTCTCCGTCAACGGGGGCATCCACGGGCGTAACTTACCCAGAACCATACGGTATGGGCGCCCCCACGGATCCCTGTCGAGCCCCTCGAGGAGCTCGTTCCACGACCGAGCGCTGGCGTCCGAGATCGCGACTCGTAACGCCAGCTTGGCCGCCTGAAACTCCCCGTATGCTTCGGCTATCTCCTCTGGAGTTGCTCGCCTTCTCCTTCGGGTTCTAGCGTACTGGCGTCGAGCGCGCAGACATGCCACTCGCAGCTGCGCGATCTCTGCCGACCACCAGTACACCGCCCTGCGCTCGGAGCGGCCTGCCCGGGGCATCGATACGTCGCATATCGACGTCATCGTGTCCCTGAACCAGGCCGACTCACCTTCGGGGTCGGGCAAGACCTCGTCGGCGCTTGCTGGCCAAGCCGCGACGATGGCGGCGGCTTCGAGATAGTCTCGATTTAGCCGCTTGAGGGCCCATCGCCGCGGCAGGGTATCCACCCGTCGGCGTCGGCTGGAATGGTCGAGACGGCGGATAGCGACATCGAAAACGATGTGGCGGTGGTCAGATAGAGTGACCACCTCCTCCGCTACACGCCATCCCGAAACCATGCGAATGGCAGGAGGAGTCGCCCACGTGAGATCCACGACCGACTCACCCTGCCATCGCACGCACGTACTCACCGACCCAACATTAATGAGCCGGAGGTCCAAACCAGCCGCCCAATCGAGTAGCCTCAATCCCTTCGGATCGTCTCTAGAGTTACCCCAAGCCCTGGTATGGGCGTTGAAGTCCCCCAGGACGATCAGCGGACGGGGTAGGCATCCGCGGATGCAGTCCGCCAGCCCGTCCAGGTACATCTCGTAATCGGCGAGAGACCTATTGGGAGAGACGTAACACCCTACAATGGCCAAGGGGCCCCACCTAACGGCCACGAATCCCTGCCCCACCTCGAGTAGGGAACAGGGTGGGACCCCCTCACCGCCCGCCCAATGGACGGCCACGGTGCCAGTGGCGTCCCCGAACCAGCGAGGGTGGTCGGGGACGCGATAGGGCTCTGCCACGACCGCGAGGCCAATGAACCGCTCCGCAATGGTCTGCATTAAAAGTTGCTGAGCATTGCGGCAGCGGTTCAAGTTCGCCTGTAGCACTCCTACTCCCGCGAATGGGAGACCTCCATGGCCTCCTGCGGGACAGGGTCCGGTGCTGAGGCTGGAGCCTCGGCGGTCGACTGAGCTGGGGAAGAAGGAGCAGGTTGAGGACCACCTTTCTTCCTCCTTCCGCCCCTCGTTGGGCAGCACTCCTTAGTGCCCAGACGATGTGCCGCAGGGCGGCCCAAGTCCGAGCACAAGGGGCACCTGAGCGACTTGGCCGAGCATGAACTCGCTCTGTGGCCGCGCTCGCCACAGGCGAAGCACCGGTCGCTCCGGTCTACCCCGTTCGGGCACCTTAGCCCAACGTGGCCCAGCTCAAGACACCGGAAGCAGCGCAAGGGTCTGGCTTCCAGCGCCTCTACTCGGGCAGAGCCCCATCCTACGCGGATGCGCAGGCCCGCCGCCAACTTGCGCACAGCGGCGAGGGGACACTCGACCCAGGCGGTGCCGAGCGAAGTGGGTGTCCGTCGGATCTTGCCAACCTTGACTTTATCCGCCGAACATCCACCCGCCTCCGCGATCGCCGACGCCACTTCAGTCGGCGTCGTGGCATCATCCAGGTCGAAGACCCTTAGTTCGCCCATTTTAGTTGGGCGAGCTACCCTGACTGGGAAGTCCGTAAGGACTTCCTGCATCCGCGCAGCGAGACGGTCAGCCTTCTCATCACGGTCGGGCCCGCTCAACTTGATGAGCATCCCTCCCGTGGCGGCCCTTTTAAAGCCGACCGTCTCGATGCCGAGGTCAGACACCCGAATCCGAGCCCTTGCGGCTGCCATGACCTCGGCATATGTCGCCGCCGCGCCTTCGACGACCGTGACGGTGACAGCCGCAGTCGTCGGTGGTGGCTTCGGTAGCCTTCCGTTCTTTGGCGCCTTCTTAGCCGTGGGCTGAGGAGGCGCCTTCGGCCGCGGACCAGGTTTAGGCTTCCTGGCCGCTACCGTCGCCCAAGTCTCGGCAGGAGGAAGTGCCGGCCGAGAGGAAGAAGAAGAGGGAACAGGCACCGAAGGTAGATCGGTTACCGGTGGAGCGGCCGGTCCCGGCCGCCTCCTCCTCCTCCTCCCGCTCCTCCCCCCCTTAGGCGGAAGACTGGAAGGCTCCGAAGCCTCCACGTTCGGCACAACCCTCCCCGCCAGAGCGGGCCTGTACGCTCTGTCGGGGAAAAGTTCCGCCCTGAAGGCGGCCAGCTTCGCCTCCACAAGGGCCCCTATCTGCTCCAGGAGGCCAGCTTCACTGCCCCTCCGCAAACTAGGAGGAGCAGGAGCACGCGGAGCAGTAGGGGCCCTCGAAGCCACCGGCGCGGCAGCAGCGCGCACAGCCGGCGCGGCAGCAGCGCGCACAGCCGGCGCGGCAGCAGCGCGCACAGCCGGCGCGGCAGCAGCGCGCACAGCCGGCGCGGCGGCAGCGCGCACAGCCGGCGCGGCAGCAGCGCGCCCAGCCGGCGCAGCAGCAGCGCGCACAGCCGGAGCGCCAGCAGCACGCACAGCCGGCGCGCCAGACGTCACCGCCCCAATGGACGCAGCTGAAGGCGTAATCGGGCTCCCCGTCGCCTTAAAGGCGTCGAACTGCGCGGTCAGCTGCTCCATCCTCTCGCTGACGGTCGCCAGCTGGGCTCGGAGGTCCGCATTCTCCCTCTCGAGCCTCTCCACGACGGCGTCCTTTGATTGACGCCGCAGGAGCTCGGCAACCGCCACACCCATCTTGCGCGTGGCCTCGCGCAGGTCGCAGACAAGGCTCCCTTTGATTTTCCGGGAGCAGTCCGCGACCTTCTCTATGGCCAACAGGTTGTTGGCGATGCAGGCACCGATCTCTGTAGTAGGGCGTGCCTGCATCTCCGCCATGAGGGCGTCGGGTCCAGGGGAGTTTCCCTTAGCCTGCGCGACAAACGATGCCACGTCGGGGCCGGGAGACTCGTCCCCGGTCTCCCCGTCGGCCCGAATGCTGGGTCCAACCAACCTGTGCGAGGAGACGCTGCCACTCGAACAACTCATGTCCGAGTCGCAGCCACTCCTCTCGTCGCCGTTGGAGACAGGCGTGTCCGGGCGGATAAATCGCCCACGCCTGTCTCGTGCCGGCTCCTTACCATTCGGATCCTTGATCCGAATGCGGATCGCCGGTCTGGCCTTGTCGGTCCGCGACTTGCCTCGCCCCGATCGTGCCTTTGGCACTTTCGGGGGCGGCAGCACTTCGCTCGCCGACTCTGTCGCCGACTCTGTCTCGCAGTCGTCCCGTCCAGACTGCGAGAACGAGTGGAGCCTCCTCGGCTCTTGACGTCCCTAAGGACGTGCGGATTGCAAATTTGGGTGCCCCCCCCATATTTCGAACTGGGGCACGAACCGGAGCTAGGCTCCGGGTGGGATTCCTCCCGACCTGAGCCGGTGAGACCCACCTGGGGATGTAAATCTTCATTCACTTTTTCCATCTTTGCTTTTTTTTAGTTTCCCCCCCTCCCCAGCGCTAGGGGCCGGATGCCCTCCGACCATTCATCCCCTCGGCACGCTAGACCTTAGGATTAGGATACGTATATTGGGGCGAAGTTCCAGTCTGCTTAAGCAGAGCGGAACAACGTGCGCCCCCAATATACTCCCCCCCGCCCCTGTCGGTCGTCAGCCGTGTCGACGGCAGCCTCGCAGCAGAACCGCTACGGGGCTGCCGTCCACACGTTTCCAGGGAGCACCACGTGGAGGTGACCGACATGCTCCCCATATATATGGACTTAGAAAATTTTCGATGAAAAAATTTCGGTTTTCGGCGATTTACTCCCGTTCCCGTAGTCCGATTCCTGTGAACGGGGGCTCGTTCGATTCGTGACGTCGACGGCCACCTGATGGAGTAAATCACGAAGAAAATCGGGAAAATTTTCCTAAGAAAATTGTCAAAAATTCGAATTTTTTAGTATAAATTCAAGAATAAAAATACGACGCCGGACTAACGAGGGCCAACGATGATTGTATAGGGTCGATTTAACTGTTTTTGAAAAGAAAAATAATTTGGAAAATTCAAAATCGACCAGCAATTTATCGAAAAATACCGAAAATATTTTTTTATATAAAAATTGAAATAATATACAACGCCGGAACCCTAAAAGATTTCGACGCTGTAGTCCTGTTTAAAATGCCGAAATATATATATAGATATTTAAAATTTTGATTTTCGGTGAAAAATAGCCGATATTTTTAAAGATGAAAAATTTTTTGAAAAATCGAAAATAGAAAATCAACGACGGACTCCCCGACTATGAAATCTATATATATCGATAGGTATCGACGTCTAGATACAGTTAGGTTTTTAAATTTTCCAAAAAGTCCCACCCGAAAGGAAAATATTAAGAAAAATGTATATATTTTTAACGAAATCGTAATCACTTAGGTGCGTTCCTAACGGTTCTTTTGTTTACAATATATATGGACTTAAAAAATTTTCGATGAAAAAATTTCGGTTTTCGGCGATTTACTCCCGTTCCCGTAGTCCGATTCCTGTGAACGGGGGCTCGTTCGATTCGTGACGTCGACGGCCACCTGATGGAGTAAATCACGAAGAAAATCGGGAAAATTTTCCTAAGAAAATTGTCAAAAATTCGAATTTTTTTTAGTATAAATTCAAGAATAAAAATACGACGCCGGACTAACGAGGGCCAACGATGATTGTATAGGGTCGATTTAACTGTTTTTGAAAAGAAAAATAATTTGGAAAATTCAAAATCGACCAGCAATTTATCGAAAAATACCGAAAATATTTTTTTTTTATATAAAAATTGAATTAATATACAACGCCGGAACCCTAAAAGATTTCGACGCTGTAGTCCTGTTTAAAATGCCGAAATATATATATAGATATTTAAAATTTTGATTTTCGGTGAAAAATAGCCGAAATTTTTAAAGATGAAAAAATTTTTTTGAAAAATCGAAAAATAGAAAATCAACGACGGACTCCCCGACTATGAAATCTATCTATACTAATAATAAAATTCTAGCGAGTCGCTGTCTGTACATGGAAGATATATGAAAAAAAATATTATAGGGGGCCTTTACCAACGCAATAGAACCCAAAACAATGATTTTTAGAATTCTTATCTGTTTGTCTGTTTGTCTGTTTGTCTGTTTATCTGTGCGTTTGTGCACGCTAATCTCAGAAACGGCTTATCCGATTTAGATGCGGTTTTCACTAATATATCGTAGTAAGCTTCACTTAACATTTAGGCTTTGTTTCATGTCAATCGGTCCATAAATAAAAAAGTTATGTCAATTTAAGGAATCACGTTGAACATTTTTTTGTGCTTATCACTAAATGCATGAAAGTATATACAGTAATTACATCAAAAATACATTTTTTTATTTTTTGTCTGTCGGTCTGTCTATCTATCTGTTTGTTCCGACTAATCTCTGAAACGGCTGAACCGATTTTGATGGTACTTTTACTTGCAGTTAGCAAATGTTATAAGGAGTGACTTAGGCTTACTTCTATTTAAGGCTTTTTTTAATCTATCTTCTATACATATATAAAATTCTAACGGGTCGCTGGCTGTACATGGAAGATATATGAAAAAAAATATTATTGAGGGCCTTTACCTACGCAATAGAACCCAAAACAGTAATTGTTAGAATTTTTGTCTGTTTATCTGTGCGTTTGTGCCCGCTAATCTCAGAACGGCTTATCCAATTTAGATGAGATTTTCATTAATATATTGCAGTAAGTTTCACTAAACATTTAGTGTTTGTTTCATTTCAATCGGTTCATAAATAAAAAAGTTATGTCAATTTAAGGGTTCACGTCGAATATTATTTTGTTTTTCACTAAATGCTAGAAAGTATATACAGTACTTACATCAAAAAATCCATTTTTTAATTTTTTGCCTGTCAGTCTGTTTCTTACAACTAATGTCTGAAACAGCTGAAACATATTTGATTGGACTTTTACTCACAGTTAGGGGAGTTCGTTAATCACGTGAGGCCCAGAGGAAAGGGGATGGAGATAAAAATCACGAAATATCACAACGTCTAAAAGTTCTCAAAAACATTACGTGATTAGGCTACTTTTATTTAAAAAATATATTTATTTTAATGAATAAAAGTAAAAAAGAGAATTACGCGATAGCAAAATATTGTAGGAACCAATAAAAAAATTAACAATTTCCGATTTAAGAAGGGAAGGTATACTACATCTATACAAATAAATAAAATTGGTGTGTCTGTTTGTAATTTTAAATAAATGCATAAGAAAGTATATACGGTACTTACAACAAAATTACCAATTTTAAAATTTTTGTCTGTCTATCTGTCACTCAGTTTGTTTTGGCTAATATTTGAAACAGCTGGACCGATTTTGACTAAACATTCACTAGCAGAAAGCCAATGTTATAAGGAACAAAATTGAAACTAATGAAATAATGAACAATATCTGATTCAAATAGGGAAGATATATATTATATAAATATAATAATTTAAAAAAATAATAAATTTACTGGGTAATTTTTTTACTGGATATGATAGACCAAATCAGAAACTATAACCAATAGCGAAAAATAATTAAAGGAGTCACAGAGCCGATTTTGATAAAAACTAAAACAGTATCATTAGTTTCTTGAAAAATAAATTTTCCTAGCCAGAAACGAACACGTTGATTTTGCAAAAAATTAACATTCTGTATTATTGCACCATCTGATACTGTAACATATTATAAGAATCAATTTCAGGGAGGTAATAGTATACAGTTAACTGCAACAAAAAAAAAACGCAATTTTTTTACAAAATTCTATCAAATTCATACATTAAAACTTTAGTAATTCTTCAAAAAAACCATCATACCTAAAAGTGAAATTTAAAAATTATAACGGGATGTTGTAACGCTAATAGCGGAAGAGTACTACAGCGGAGTCGAGCGAAATGTAGATTTCAATATATCAATTTTTTTAAGAATTATCTAAACCTACCTAGGTAACGGAGTAGGTGAGAGGGACTAAACCAAACGTCACATTCTATCAACTTTGTATAGCTCACATAGAAAAAATAGACAAACATAAAGGAAGTTACTGTGAGTTATTCATTTTATATATTTTCGATTGTATTGTTCAGACTCTTCCTTACTTTAGTAGGTGACTAGCATTTTGATGCAACCTATAAACAAATCGTTCGAAGTAATGCAGACTTTCTTTCTAAACTTACCGGGACCCGTGATTTACTCACATATTTGTTTATGTCTGTGTAGAACCGATTACTTAACTTCTAATTAATGTAAAGATTTAATGTAATTTTGTAAAAAAAAATAAATCTTTTCCTTTAATTTGTCGCTCACTATTATTTCCCAAAAGTTGATCCTTACAAGTGACACTATGAGGTGGTGTAATAATACAGAATGATTTTTTTTTTTCAAAATTAGTGGGCTCCATTCCTGGCCAGGAGAATCATGAAATCAAAAAAACTTAAGATGCAGTTTTAGATTTCTCAAAATCGGACACGAGACTCCTTTAAGTATTTTAGGCGATTCCTTATAGTTCCAGATTGGGCCTATCAAGCCCAGTTAAAAAAGTCACCCGATATATAATAACAAGGAGAACCTCGGCGGGAACATACTGTTTTACAGGCGAAATTTTAATGACTAACACCAAACACTTTTCTTCAACATATATAGTGAAAACCGTGGAGGAATACCGTATCTAAGTTAGTGTCTGCTTATAAATACAACCAGAAAGTTCCCAAATCTAAAGTAAAAAGCTCCTTTCTGGAGCAGTACCGCAGACTATTATAACCTTGCTTTGCAGGAGACATGCCAAGCATTCTGTAATCCACGCGAACGAAGTCGCGGGCACAGCTAGTATATATATATATATCGATAGGTATCGACGTCTAGATATAGTTAGGTTTTTAAATTTTCCAAAAAGTCCCACCCGAAAGGAAAATATTAAGAAAAATGTATATATTTTTAACGAAATCGTAATCACTTAGGTGCGTTCCTAACGGTTCTTTTGTTTACAATATATATGGACTTAGAAAATTTTCGATGAAAAAATTTCGGTTTTCGGCGATTTACTCCCGTTCCCGTAGTCCGATTCCTGTGAACGGGGGCTCGTTCGATTCGTGACGTCGACGGCCACCTGATGGAGTAAATCACGAAGAAAATCGGGAAAATTTTCCTAAGAAAATTGTCAAAAATTCGAATTTTTTTTAGTATAAATTCAAGAATAAAAATACGACGCCGGACTAACGAGGGCCAACGATGATTGTATAGGGTCGATTTAACTGTTTTTGAAAAGAAAAATAATTTGGAAAATTCAAAATCGACCAGCAATTTATCGAAAAATACCGAAAATATTTTTTTTTTATATAAAAATTGAATTAATATACAACGCCGGAACCCTAAAAGATTTCGACGCTGTAGTCCTGTTTTAAATGCCGAAATATATATATAGATATTTAAAATTTTGATTTTCGGTGAAAAATAGCCGAAATTTTTAAAGATGAAAAAATTTTTTTGAAAAATCGAAAAATAGAAAATCAACGACGGACTCCCCGACTATGAAATCTATATATATATATATATATATATATATATATATATATATATATATATATATATATATATATATATATATCGATAGGTATCGACGTCTAAATATAGTTAGGTTTTTAAATTTTCCAAAAAGTCCCACCCGAAAGGAAAATATTAAGAAAAATGTATATATTTTTAACGAAATCGTAATCACTTAGGTGCGTTCCTAACGGTTCTTTTGTTTACAATATATATGGACTTAGAAAATTTTCGATGAAAAAAATTTCGGTTTTCGGCGATTTACTCCCGTTCCCGTAGTCCGATTCCTGTGAACGGGGGCTCGTTCGATTCGTGACGTCGACGGCCACCTGATGGAGTAAATCACGAAGAAAATCGGGAAAATTTTCCTAAGAAAATTGTCAAAAATTCGAATTTTTTTTAGTATAAATTCAAGAATAAAAATACGACGCCGGACTAACGAGGGCCAACGATGATTGTATAGGGTCGATTTAACTGTTTTTGAAAAGAAAAATAATTTGGAAAATTCAAAATCGACCAGCAATTTATCGAAAAATACCGAAAATATTTTTTTTATATAAAAATTGAATTAATATACAACGCCGGAACCCTAAAAGATTTCGACGCTGTAGTCCTGTTTAAAATGCCGAAATATATATATAGATATTTAAAATTTTGATTTTCGGTGAAAAATAGCCGAAATTTTTAAAGCGAAAAATGTATATATTTTTAACGAAATCGTAATCACTTAGGTGCGTTCCTAACGGTTCTTTTGTTTACAATATATAAGGAGTTCGACTCTATACTGCGGTCATTCAAATGGGAGGTTCGGTAAGTGTAACTCATCACATTCCGCATAAAAAAAAAATCCCAAAAATAGTTTTTAAACATTTAAAATATTTAAATATTCGAGCTCCACTGTTCGTGCGCACGCATTACACTATCTAAGGCGCGCGCCGTACAACTTCGGTTTACACTTACCTCGTAATAAGTAAAAGTGGTCGAGTCCATAGCACCTACCAATACGCAATCCGTAAGTTGCATATAAGGTTTGATACTCATGTTTCGAGTCATCCATTTAGTGTATCGTAATACTTTAATTTTCTTTTACACAATAACCGCATTTAACTCACTGTATCACTTAACAAAACCTTTAAAAACATAAACACTTTATGGTGGACACACGAGTGTAAACGCGCGCGAAAGATAATTTAACAAAATAGCTAGGCGGGTCACTGATCTCAGTCAGCTGTGGTTAGGTCATTGACCTACGGTACCTAAATAATACGTATAATTACCTCAGGTATGATTCGAATTTACCGTCACACTTGATCAGGCTTCCGACTGGCAAAGTAATTCTTCAACATCTCGTAAATAAACTTAATTGAATTTATTATATTACATTCCAAGGATTTCAAAAATTAATCACGTAACATTAAAATCAAAACGTGTCAAAACAATTTGGCGTGTTTAAAAATTAGAATCAACTCTGTTTACCAAAGTCATTTAATATTTCAGAAACAAACTGACGAGCGTATAAATAAGAATTATTTATAACTGTGTTGCGACATTTCGCTAACATAACATTTTTTTAATACCTTAAACAAGCCTACTTAAAAACAAAAAAAGAAAATTAATCCTTCTTCTAATAATTATTAAACAAGTACATAAATATCACACGCGATCACAATCACTAGACACTCAAAACTAAATAAAAACAGATCATCTGTCTATGGCATTACGAAGTATTCGAGTCTCAACGTACCATTTAAGATAGAAAACAAACACTTTCGAGTGTACACACAAACCACGAGTCAAATTGTGTGTGAAAGATAAGTGAACAAAATCACTAGGTAAGTCACTGACAAAAGTCAGCTGTATGGACCTACCAAACTACGTACAACTACGACATTACTTAACTTTACCTAAGTATAATTCGAATTTTCCGTCAAACTTCACCAGGCTTGTGATTGGCAAATTAATTGTGACATCATGTTAATTAACTTAATGAAATTCATAAAAACATATAACAAAACTGAATAACGTCAAGGCAGGTATTAGAAATTGATCATAGCATTTAAATAAATAAACTATGTATCACAACAATCAGGTGTGTTTAAAAATTGGACTCATCTCTATTTATAATAATTATTATACTAGCCTCCGCCTGCTACACTCGCGTGGTATGTTGATAAAAGTAGATAGAATAGGTAGTCTATGTGTTATTTTGATGTAGAAGCTTTATTATTGTAAAGATTCATTAAAATCCATTTAGTACTTTTTGCGTGATAGAATAACAAACATCGATACATACATACACATTTCACGTTTATAATATTAGTAAGAAAATATTTCAAGTAACAACATAATCCTTTACCTAATTAAGTATTAAAATACTATTTTTTAATAATTATTAGATTTAAAAATGTTCTACTATTGTATTTATAGTCTATCACAACTAATTTTTCATAAGCTATCTTAAATAACAATCATAATTTTTATACCTTAAACAAGCCTATTCAAATAATAAAAAAAGTAATGAAATACTTTTCTAATAAAATTAAATGGTGTCACACGTATGTCATCACTATACATCTGAAACGTACACAAAATATTAAAAAAAATAGCTCACCAAGTATCCTTAGGTGAATAGATATTTTTATAACACTGAACTATTTTTCACAGTATCTATTAAACATATTTATTACGATATCTTTCACAGTAATCATCGTTTAAAAATTTTTGTACTTCTAATAACACAATTATTGTCATTAATTCACTGTTTTTACACATTCGAAACTAAAAATGTAACACGCGTAATTTCTAACGTCTGGAGATACCGGAAGTTTTTTGCAACTAAAGTTAAAAAAACAAGGAGAAATGCAAGTGGGAGTGAGACGATGATACTCAACGAAGACTCGAAGGACAAGGCCGCGCTAGCGGCGAAACTGATAGATAACTTAAAACGAATTATCAATATTTAAAAATATTTAATACATAATTATAAAATACAGAATTACGTATTACGTCAAAATAAATAAAATATTACTCAACAGTAGTACGGCGGAGTGTTAAACATGTAATTCGTTTTTTCAAAAGTATTATTTAAAAATACCTTAGTACATTAATATTATTGAACTTCGCTAGTTTACACAATATTATGAAGTCTCATTTTTCGCATGACCTCTGCAACTTACGTATTATTTTAGTTATTGAATTCTAAATTGTTTGTTTTTGTTACTAAACCCTTATCATCAACCACATATTAGCTTTCTTTATAAAAAATGATGAAACCGTACTTCAGCGAAAACTGAATCAACTATGGGTTAGGTTTGTTAAAAAAAATATTACCTACTTCATTTACTAGTTACTGAACGTGGAAAGAGGTAGGTACTATAAAGTCTCGAATTGAATTAATTTACAATTTCAAAATAATTCGATTTAAAGTAAGTTCAAATCTACCAAGGAGAAATTTTGTTCTTTGTATCTTACATTCTCTTATTCTCTTTAAAGGTCATGTCACGGAAAGTGTCCTTTAATGTCGCTTAATGTGAGGTCGAAGCATCAAGTTTCAAGGTCACTACTATTAGCCGTGATTTTCGCAATTAAAAAAATAAGTCGATATTTGACTTATTATTATCTACTAATAATGTAATAACATATTATTAACAATACAACTTCAAAGAAAGATAATAGGATTGAATACACTTAATTTACGTAACAATTTTTTATGAACTAAAATTATTTTGTTTTTAATTATTATTATTTACAACTTTTTAATAATAACAAGAGTCTATTATAAGACAAATAATTTTTCTGCTTAAGCACTTACGTATTTTATCCTTTTTATAAAATTTTAAGAGTTCATTCATCAGAATGTTTTATTGTGTTTTAGTAAATTAAAGTTATTCCATAAGTAAAATTGAATTTGAAATTGAATTTGATTAATACACGACAATAATAAATATTAGTGTTGATGTTGTTGTATGTACCTAATATGAGTATTATGAAAACAATGTTATAAAAGTCCAATGGCGCTATTTCACGGTTCAATAATACGGTTAAATAATAAAACGATAAAACATCGTCATTTTATTATTTATAAATATATGTATTACTGTTGAAATATTATAAAAGTACGAAAATAAAACAGTTTAGTAAGAAAATTAATCATATTTTATACGGAAGTGTGGAATGCAGATTAAAAAAAATCTGTTTTAGGTAGCTAGGAATATTATTCTAATTTGCTAAACAAAAATAATTTTATTGTTCTGTTTTGGCACGTATAAAAATATAACAGAGATATGGGAAATGGGGCGCGGGGTACGGGCGGTACGGCCATCGCCGCTGCGCAAGAGTCTTTCTCCTTCATCGTTAGGCAGGGTGCAGGGGGTGGGACAGAGAGGTCCCGGGATCGCACGTCGCGCGTCGGCGTGGTTATTAGAATTATTAGTATTTCGTTAGCCCTTAGAAATTGCGATACAATGAATTGCTCGCGCAACTACAAGTTGATATTGCTTTGTTTTTTTTTTCATTTGTTAAGTGTGTAGGTTAGGTTAGAACTTAACACTTGTTTAATATTATACGCGTTGTCATCATATTGTCTAATTTCTATTAATTCAATTTTATAAACTCAAATAATCATAATAGTTTTTTAAAAAGAGATATAACTGTAAATAGGGATTATTTAAATTTTTAAACATGCCGAATTGTTGTGACAAAGTCGTTGATTTGTAATGTTTTAATTGACTTTAAATTCGTGAAAATAGTGAAAATATGTTATTATAAATTACGATTTTTATAAACACGTATAGGCTATGACAAATATCGTGCAAAATATTAATATAGTGGGTATAACAAATGACATCAAAATTATGCTTTGATAAAAATTGTGAATAAAATATTCAATTGGTGTTACCTAATTTGATTTATTTTGTTTATTTGTTTCGGAGGATACTTCGTGATGCCATAGACAGATGATCTGTTTTTATTTAGTTTTGAGTGTCTAGTGATTGTGATCGCGTGTGATATTTATGTACTTGTTTAATAATTATTAGAAGAAGGATTAATTTTCTTTTTTTGTTTTTAAGTAGGCTTGTTTAAGGTATTAAAAAAATGTTATGTTAGCGAAATGTCGCAACACAGTTATAAATAATTCTTATTTATACGCTCGTCAGTTTGTTTCTGAAATATTAAATGACTTTGGTAAACAGAGATGATTCTAATTTTTAAACACGCCAAATTGTTTTGACACGTTTTGATTTTAATGTTACGTGATTAGTTTTTGAAATTACGTAACTATACGTACGCTTATTACGTAACTATTGGGATAAATTCAATTAAATTTATTTACGAGCTGTTGTTACAATTACTTTGCCAGTCCGATGCCTGATCAAGTGTGACGGTAAATTCGAATCATACCTGAGGTAATTAGACGTATTAGGTAGGTACCGTAGGTCAATGACCTAACCACAGCTGACTGAGATCAGTGACCCGCCTAGCTATTTTGTTAAATTATCTTTCGCGCGCGTTTACACTCGTGTGTCCACCAAAAAGTGTTTATGTTTTTAAAGGTTTTGTTAAGTGATACAGTGAGTTAAGTGCGGTTGTTGTGTAAAAGAAAATTAAAGTACGATACACTAAATGGATGACTCGAAACATGAGTATCAAACCTTATATGCAACTTACGGATTGCGTATTGGTAGGTGCTATGGACTCGACCACTTTTACTCATTACGAGGTAAGTGTAAACCGAAGTTGTACGGCGCGCGCCTTAGATAGTGTAATGCGTGCGCACGAACAGTGGAGCTCGAATATTTAAATATTTTAAATGTTTAAAAACTATTTTTGGGAATTTTTTTTTCATGCGGAATGTGATGAGTTACACTTACCGAACCTCCCATTTGAATGACCGCAGTATAGAGTCGAACTCCTTATATATGGACTTAGAAAATTTTCGATGAAAAAAATTTCGGTTTTCGGCGATTTACTCCCGTTCCCGTAGTCCGATTCCTGTGAACGGGGGCTCGTTCGATTCGTGACGTCGACGGCCATCTGATGGAGTAAATCACGAAGAAAATCGGGAAAATTTTCCTAAGAAAATTGTCAAAAATTCGAATTTCTTTTAGTATAAATTCAAGAATAAAAATACGACGCCGGACTAACGAGGGCCAACGATGATTGTATAGGGTCGATTTAACTGTTTTTGAAAAGAAAAATAATTTGGAAAATTCAAAATCGACCAGCAATTTATCGAAAAATACCGAAAATATTTTTTTTTTATATAAAAATTGAATTAATATACAACGCCGGAACCCTAAAAGATTTCGACGCTGTAGTCCTGTTTAAAATGCCGAAATATATATATAGATATTTAAAATTTTGATTTTCGGTGAAAAATAGCCGAAATTTTTAAAGATGAAAAAATTTTTTTGAAAAATCGAAAAATAGAAAATCAACGACGGACTCCCCGACTATGAAATCTATATATATATATATATATATATATATATATATATATCGATAGGTATCGACGTCTAGATATAGTTAGGTTTTTAAATTTTCCAAAAAGTCCCACCCGAAAGGAAAATATTAAGAAAAATGTATATATTTTTAACGAAATCGTAATCACTTAGGTGCGTTCCTAACGGTTCTTTTGTTTACAATATATATGGACTTAGAAAATTTTCAATGAAAAAATTTCGGTTTTCGGCGATTTACTCCCGTTCCCGTAGTCCGATTCCTGTGAACGGGGGCTCGTTCGATTCGTGACGTCGACGGCCACCTGATGGAGTAAATCACGAAGAAAATCGGGAAAATTTTCCTAAGAAAATTGTCAAAAATTCGAATTTTTTTTAGTATAAATTCAAGAATAAAAATACGACGCCGGACTAACGAGGGCCAACGATGATTGTATAGGGTCGATTTAACTGTTTTTGAAAAGAAAAATAATTTGGAAAATTCAAAATCGACCAGCAATTTATCGAAAAATACCGAAAATATTTTTTTTTTATATAAAAATTGAATTAATATACAACGCCGGAACCCTAAAAGATTTCGACGCTGTAGTCCTGTTTAAAATGCCGAAATATATATATAGATATTTAAAATTTTGATTTTCGGTGAAAAATAGCCGAAATTTTTAAAGATGAAAAATTTTTTTTGAAAAATCGAAAAATAGAAAATCAACGACGGACTCCCCGACTATGAAATCTATATATATATATATATATATATATATATATATATATATATATATATATATATATATATATATATATCGATAGGTATCGACGTCTAGATATAGTTAGGTTTTTAAATTTTCCAAAAAGTCCCACCCGAAAGGAAAATATTAAGAAAAATGTATATATTTTTAACGAAATCGTAATCACTTAGGTGCGTTCCTAACGGTTCTTTTGTTTACAATATATATGGACTTTTTTTTTTTTTTTGTTTTCGCAGGGGAAATCTTCGAAAAGATACCCGATTCCTGGGGGGGAGATCGGGTTATGTGGAGATTTATACCCACTAAAACCCCTGCGATGGCCTTTCTCAGCACGGAAATGGAGAGGCCTCGGGATCGCTTGCGCATGCGCATCCGCTGCCCCTCCCGTGCGACGCTCCGCTCGTGGCTGGCGGAGCTCGTCTCAGGAGGGCAAAGTCTAAAATTGCCCTCCCCGCACCCCTCGCTGGTGCGTACGGCAGTTCGAGGCCATCCCGACTGCCGTCCTCCTCGTGGCCGTATGAAAACGGATGCGTGGGACCCCCATCTCACGCACCCACGGCCCGAGGGCGCGCCCTATTTATTCTGCCCCGGGCACTGGGGCTAGGAGGCCGGAAGGACGACGCCTCGGTCATCCTCGTCGGGCGGGATCGGCCCTCTCCCGGGCCCGCCCTTCTGGACCATGACGGTCTCACAGAAGGAGACTACGGCCTCCCACGCCGATTCCCTGCGGAGCATCGCCGATACGACTGCTCGCAGGGAGAGATTTCGCCCGATCTCCTGGACCAAGACCTGCCTTTCGGCGGCCCACGCGGGGCACGCCGCCAGCGTATGCTGTGCAGTGTCTTGGTCCGCCCCGCAATGGTGGCAAACTGCCGTCGCCTCGCGTCCGATCCTATGCAGGTATTCTCCAAAGGAGCCGTGACCGGTAAATACCTGCGTAAGTCGGAAGGTGACTCGTCGCTTCCTCCTCATCCAGGCCTCGAAGGCCGGCAGGATCGCTGCCACGACGCGTTTGTGCGCGTACCGCTCCTCTCGGAGACGGGCGCACCACGTCGCGACAGCCCTTCGGTGCTCCTGCCGCTTCAGCGCTCCGAAAGCACTGGAGGGGAGGGACGCACTTCCGCCACTTTGACGAAGGACGCGAATCCGGTCATAGACCCTCGCGTCCCTCTCCGCCAGAATGTCCAAGGGCGGAAAGCACGCCAGGACAGTTGCCGCCTCAAAGGATATCGTGCGATATCCCCGCACTATGCGGATGGCCACTCTCCGCTGCAGACTCAGGATCTTAGTCTTGCAGCGGCGGACGCCCGACAGTCGGTGAGACCATACGGGCGCACCGTAGAGGGCCATCGATCGCACGACACCGGCGTAGAGACGGCGAACCTCTTCCCGCGGCCCCCCGAGATTAGGCAGCAGTCTGTGCATCGCACCCGCTACCTTCTCGATCCGGGGAGCCAGGAGCTTGAAGTGCTCTTCAAAGCTCCAGCGACCGTCCAGAACGAGGCCCAGGTATTTCATGTACCTGACCGTCTGGACGTTTGAGTCACCAACGCGAATGGTCTGCGAAATGGGCGGCTCCGTGCCCCTCGGCCACTTGTGGAACCATAGCGCCTCGGTCTTATGCGGCGCTATCCGCAGGCCCAGTTCGCAGATCTTCGCGACGACGAGTTCGACTCCGAGCTCGGCGAGCCGTTTGGTCATTGTGAAGCTCGACCCGGATGCCAGCACTAACGTGTCGTCCGCGTAGCAGACGACGCTGACACCAGCGGGGAGCTCGACACGCAGAACCGCATCGTACGCGAGGTTCCACAGAAGCGGCCCCAGTACCGACCCCTGTGGAACTCCGCAGAAGACTTCCCTCCGAGTCCTCGCACCGTCTTGGCCCACGTACGCAATGTACCTGTCGCGCAAGTAGCTCCCGACAATCGCTTGCAGGTAGGGAGGCACACGATGGTATATTAGTGCCCCCCTAATGGCGTCCCAAGGTATAGCGTTAAAAGCGTTGACGATATCTAGGCTTATCGCCAATGCTACGCCACCTTGGGCCACCGCCTGCTCCGTCAGGGACCGGACGCGCATGATCGCGTCTACGGTCGAACGACCCTGACGGAAGCCAAACTGGCTTTCGGCCAGGTCGGGGCCGACGCTCGACAGATGCCCGCTGAGACGAGAAGCGACAATCCGCTCGAGGAGCTTGCCAGCCTCGTCTAACAGGCATATGGGACGGTACGCGGAGGGGGAGTCCGCGGCTCTGCCATCTTTCTTCAAGAGGACCAAACTTGCCTCCTTCCAGGCCGTGGGGAACGTGGCGTTTCGGAGGCAGCTGTCGAACAGCCGCCTCAGCCTGCTCCCCAGGGTAGCCGAAGCTAACACCCACACCCGCCCCGGAATACCGTCGGGGCCAGGTGCAGTGTTCCGGGCACGCAAGCGACCAAGGGCTCGGTCGAACTCCTGCTCGGTAACCCTCAACGCGTCGGACCAGGCAACCGGCGCCGCCGAGGGGACCGGGGGACTTGACCGGATTACCGGGAAGAGCGAATCAATCACCCTCCCCAGCAAATCCGGGTCTAAGGTCTCCGTCAACGGGGGCATCCACGGGCGTAACTTACCCAGTACCATACGGTATGGGCGCCCCCACGGATCCCTGTCGAGCCCCTCGAGGAGCTCGTTCCACGACCGAGCGCTGGCGTCCGAGATCGCGACTCGTAACGCCAGCTTGGCCGCCTGAAACTCCCCGTATGCTTCGGCTATCTCCTCTGGAGTTGCTCGCCTTGTCCTTCGGGTTCTAGCGTACTGGCGTCGAGCGCGCAGACATGCCACTCGCAGCTGCGCGATCTCTGCCGACCACCAGTACACCGCCCTGCGCTCGGAGCGGCCTGCCCGGGGCATCGATACGTCGCATATCGACGTCATCGTGTCCCTGAACCAGGCCGACTCACCTTCGGGGTCGGGCAAGACCTCGTCGGCGCTTGCTGGCCAAGCCGCGACGATGGCGGCGGCTTCGAGATAGTCTCGATTTAGCCGCTTGAGGGCCCATCGCCGCGGCAGGGTATCCACCCGTCGGCGTCGGCTGGAATGGTCGAGACGGCGGATAGCGACATCGAAAACGATGTGGCGGTGGTCAGATAGAGTGACCACCTCCTCCGCTACACGCCATCCCGAAACCATGCGAATGGCAGGAGGAGTCGCCCACGTGAGATCCACGACCGACTCACCCTGCCATCGCACGCACGTACTCAGCGACCCAACATTAATGAGCCGGAGGTCCAAACCAGCCGCCCAATCGAGTAGCCTCAATCCCTTCGGATCGTCTCTAGAGTTACCCCAAGCCCTGGTATGGGCGTTGAAGTCCCCCAGGACGATCAGCGGACGGGGTAGGCATCCGCGGATGCAGTCCGCCAGCCCGTCCAGGTACATCTCGTAATCGGCGAGAGACCTATTGGGAGAGACGTAACACCCTACAATGGCCAAGGGGCCCCACCTAACGGCCACGAATCCCTGCCCCACCTCGAGTAGGGAACAGGGTGGGACCCCCTCACCGCCCGCCCAATGGACGGCCACGGTGCCAGTGGCGTCCCCGAACCAGCGAGGGTGGTCGGGGACGCGATAGGGCTCTGCCACGACCGCGAGGCCAATGAACCGCTCCGCAATGGTCTGCATTAAAAGTTGCTGAGCATTGCGGCAGCGGTTCAAGTTCGCCTGTAGCACTCCTACTCCCGCGAATGGGAGACCTCCATGGCCTCCTGCGGGACAGGGTCCGGTGCTGAGGCTGGAGCCTCGGCGGTCGACTGAGCTGGGGAAGAAGGAGCAGGTTGAGGACCACCTTTCTTCCTCCTTCCGCCCCTCGTTGGGCAGCACTCCTTAGTGCCCAGACGATGTGCCGCAGGGCGGCCCAAGTCCGAGCACAAGGGGCACCTGAGCGACTTGGCCGAGCATGAACTCGCTCTGTGGCCGCGCTCGCCACAGGCGAAGCACCGGTCGCTCCGGTCTACCCCGTTCGGGCACCTTTTTTTTTTTTTTTTTTTTTTTTTTTTTTTTTTCCCTGGGGAATGCATTTACGCATCCCGCCTGAGGGAATCAGGCGGGTATGTGGGACTCCTGGTGCCTAGTGCACCAGCCTACCCACTAAACCCCAGGGCACTCCGCGTCGTCGTTATGGAAGGGGACTGGGAATCCGGCGCAGCCTTTACGTCCAGTCCCCGTCCGACGATGGCCCGCCTTTACAGCGGGGCCCCGCACGCCCCCCCCCCAACAGTGGAGGGGCCCGGGAATGGCTGAGTGAGGGCCATTCCCGCCCGACGGTGTGGCGAATAGTGTGTGCTATTCGCCACCGGGTGGAGGTCGGCGGTCGTTCCGCCTTCGCCACCGTCTCCTGCGGAGCGATGCAGCGAGAGGGTGGCCCTCCCGCGCTCGCTCCGCAGCCTCCTTCTGCGACATCACGTCCTCGCAGAAGGAGGCAACCGCGGCCCAGGCCTCCTCGCTGCCCAGCATGGACGCGACCACGCTGGGGAGCGAGAGGTCCCGGCCGATCACCGCGGTGAGTCTGCGGCGCTGCTCCGACCACGACGCGCACAACTCGAGAGTGTGCTGCGCCGTGTCTTCTGCAGCGCCGCAGTGGTGGCAGGACGGGGCTTCCTCTCTCCCGATCCGGTGCAGGTAAGATCCGAAGCATCCGTGCCCGGATAGTACCTGCACCAGACGGAAAGAGAGGAAGCCGTGGGACCGCTCGAGCCAGTCCCGGAGCACTGGCCCGAGCGCGTCCAACGTCCTACGGCCGAACGTGGCGGTGGCGAGCTCCGCCGTCCAATGCTGGACGACGGCAGCCCTCGCCTCACGCCGGACCGCCTCCCTCCGTTCCGCCGCAGGGTGCTCCCCGAGCGCCCTGCGGTCCGCCGACCACGCGTACACCTTGGCCAGCACCCACGCCTCGAGCTCCCAAGGCGGGGTGCCCGCCAAGGCGCACGCCGCCGCGAAGCCCACCGAGCGGTAGGCTCTCGCGGCCCGCTGCGCGATGGCCCTCTGGGGCCTCCGAATGGCGGTGGCGTTCTCCCTTCTGCTTAGGGAGTCCGCCCAGATCGGGGCCCCGTAGAGGGCCATGCTCCGTAGGATGCCGGCATAGAGGAGCCGGCATCGCGCCCTAGGCCCTCCCAGATTTGGGAGGAGCCACGAGAGGGCGCCCGCGGTCTTCAGCAGGCGCGTCGACAGCCAGTCGAAGTGCTGGCTGAAGCGCCACCTGCTGTCGACTATGAGGCCCAGATACTTCATCTGGGCCTTCACCGCGACCCTGGCGCCCTCCACGTGGATGTGGGCGTCAGGCGGAGCACGCTGCCGAGGCCCGTGGAAGAACACGGCCTCGGTCTTATGCAGCGCCACCTTGAGGCCCAGGCGGCGGATCCTCCCCGCCACGAGGGATCCGCCCGCCGAGGCGAGCATCGCCGCCTCCGCGAAGTTCCTCCCCCAGGCTGTGAGGAGGGTGTCATCCGCATAGCAGATGACACTCGTCCCCCGGAGGAGGGACCCCCCGGAGGAGGGGGAGGGATTGTCGGGAGCTACTTGCGCGACAGGTACATTGCGTACGTGGGCCAAGACGGTGCGAGGACTCGGAGGGAAGTCTTCTGCGGAGTTCCACAGGGGTCGGTACTGGGGCCGCTTCTGTGGAACCTCGCGTACGATGCGGTTCTGCGTGTCGAGCTCCCCGCTGGTGTCAGCGTCGTCTGCTACGCGGACGACACGTTAGTGCTGGCATCCGGGTCGAGCTTCACAATGACCAAACGGCTCGCCGAGCTCGGAGTCGAACTCGTCGTCGCGAAGATCTGCGAACTGGGCCTGCGGATAGCGCCGCATAAGACCGAGGCGCTATGGTTCCACAAGTGGCCGAGGGGCACGGAGCCGCCCATTTCGCAGACCATTCGCGTTGGTGACTCAAACGTCCAGACGGTCAGGTACATGAAATACCTGGGCCTCGTTCTGGACGGTCGCTGGAGCTTTGAAGAGCACTTCAAGCTCCTGGCTCCCCGGATCGAGAAGGTAGCGGGTGCGATGCACAGACTGCTGCCTAATCTCGGGGGGCCGCGGGAAGAGGTTCGCCGTCTCTACGCCGGTGTCGTGCGATCGATGGCCCTCTACGGTGCGCCCGTATGGTCTCACCGACTGTCGGGCGTCCGCCGCTGCAAGACTAAGATCCTGAGTCTGCAGCGGAGAGTGGCCATCCGCATAGTGCGGGGATATCGCACGATATCCTTTGAGGCGGCAACTGTCCTGGCGTGCTTTCCGCCCTTGGACATTCTGGCGGAGAGGGACGCGAGGGTCTATGACCGGATTCGCGTCCTTCGTCAAAGTGGCGGAAGTGCGTCCCTCCCCTCCAGTGCTTTCGGAGCGCTGAAGCGGCAGGAGCACCGAAGGGCTGTCGCGACGTGGTGCGCCCGTCTCCGAGAGGAGCGGTACGCGCACAAACGCGTCGTGGCAGCGATCCTGCCGGCCTTCGAGGCCTGGATGAGGAGGAAGCGACGAGTCACCTTCCGACTTACGCAGGTATTTACCGGTCACGGCTCCTTTGGAGAATACCTGCATAGGATCGGACGCGAGGCGACGGCAGTTTGCCACCATTGCGGGGCGGACCAAGACACTGCACAGCATACGCTGGCGGCGTGCCCCGCGTGGGCCGCCGAAAGGCAGGTCTTGGTCCAGGAGATCGGGCGAAATCTCTCCCTGCGAGCAGTCGTATCGGCGATGCTCCGCAGGGAATCGGCGTGGGAGGCCGTAGTCTCCTTCTGTGAGACCGTCATGGTCCAGAAGGAGATAGCAGGGCGGGCCCGGGAGAGGGCCGATCCCGCCCGACGAGGACGACCGAGGCGTCGTCCTTCCGGCCTCCTAGCCCCAGTGCCCGGGGCAAAATAAATAGGGCGCGCCCTCGGGCCGTGGGTGCGTGAGATGGGGGTCCCACGCATCCGTTTTCATACGGCCACGAGGAGGACGGCAGTCGGGATGGCCTCGAACTGCCGTACGCACCAGCGAGGGGTGCGGGGAGGGCAATTTTAGACTTTGCCCTCCTGAGACGAGCTCCGCCAGCCACGAGCGGAGCGTCGCACGGGAGGGGCAGCGGATGCGCATGCGCAAGCGATCCCGAGGCCTCTCCATTTCCGTGCTGAGAAAGGCCATCGCAGGGGTTTTAGTGGGTATAAATCTCCACATAACCCGATCTCCCCCCCAGGAATCGGGTATCTTTTCGAAGATTTCCCCTGCGAAAACAAAAAAAAAAAAAAAAAGTCCATATATATTGTAAACAAAAGAACCGTTAGGAACGCACCTAAGTGATTACGATTTCGTTAAAAATATATACATTTTTCTTAATATTTTCCTTTCGGGTGGGACTTTTTGGAAAATTTAAAAACCTAACTGTATCTAGACGTCGATACCTATCGATATATATAGATTTCATAGTCGGGGAGTCCGTCGTTGATTTTCTATTTTCGATTTTTCAAAAAATTTTTCATCTTTAAAAATATCGGCTATTTTTCACCGAAAATCAAAATTTTAAATATCTATATATATATTTCGGCATTTTAAACAGGACTACAGCGTCGAAATCTTTTAGGGTTCCGGCGTTGTATATTATTTCAATTTTTATATAAAAAAATATTTTCGGTATTTTTCGATAAATTGCTGGTCGATTTTGAATTTTCCAAATTATTTTTCTTTTCAAAAACAGTTAAATCGACCCTATACAATCATCGTTGGCCCTCGTTAGTCCGGCGTCGTATTTTTATTCTTGAATTTATACTAAAAAATTCGAATTTTTGACAATTTTCTTAGGAAAATTTTCCCGATTTTCTTCGTGATTTACTCCATCAGGTGGCCGTCGACGTCACGAATCGAACGAGCTCCCGTTCACAGGAATCGGACTACGGGAACGGGAGTAAATCGCCGAAAACCGAAATTTTTTCATCGAAAATTTTCTAAGTCCATATATATTCAGGTATTCACCGGCCACGGCTCCTTTGGAGAATACCTGTGTAGGATCGGACGCGAGGCGACGGCAGTTTGCCACCATTGCGGGGCGGACCGAGACACTGCCCAGCATACGCTGGCGGCGTGTCCTGCGTGGGCCGCCGAAAGGCAGGTCTTGGTCCAGGAGATCGGGCGAGATCTCTCCCTGCGAGCAGTCGTGTCGGCGATGCTCCGCAGGGAATCGGCGTGGGAGGCCGTAGTCTCCTTCTGTGAGACCGTCATGGTCCAGAAGGAGATAGCAGGGCGGGCCCGGGAGAGGGCCGATCCCGCCCGACGAGGACGACCGAGGCGTCGTCCTTCCGGCCTCCTAGCCCCAGCGCCCGGGGCAGAATAAATAGGGCGCGCCCTTGGGCCGTGGGTGCGTGAGATGGGGGTCCCACGCATCCGTTTTCATACGGCCCCGAGGAGGACGGCAGCCGGGATGGCCTCGAACTGCCGTACGCACCAGCGAGGGGTGCGGGGAGGGCAAGATTAGACTTTGCCCTCCTGGGACGAGCTCCGCCAGCCACGAGCGGAGCGTCGCACGGGAGGGGCAGCGGATGCGCATGCGCAAGCGATCCCGCGGCCTCTCCATTTCCGTGTTGAGAAAGGCCATCGCAGGGGTTTTAGTGGGTACAAATCGCCACATAACCCGATCTGCCCCCCAGGAATCGGGTATCTTTTCGAAGATTTCCCCTGCGAAAACAAAAAAAAAAAAAAAAAAAGTCCATATATATTGTAAACAAAAGAACCGTTAGGAACGCACCTAAGTGATTACGATTTCGTTAAAAATATATACATTTTTCTTAATATTTTCCTTTCGGGTGGGACTTTTTGGAAAATTTAAAAACCTAACTGTATCTAGACGTCGATACCTATCGATATATATAGATTTCATAGTCGGGGAGTCCGTCGTTGATTTTCTATTTTCGATTTTTCAAAAAATTTTTCATCTTTAAAAATATCGGCTATTTTTCACCGAAAATCAAAATTTTAAATATCTATATATATATTTCGGCATTTTAAACAGGACTACAGCGTCGAAATCTTTTAGGGTTCCGGCGTTGTATATTATTTCAATTTTTATATAAAAAAATATTTTCGGTATTTTTCGATAAATTGCTGGTCGATTTTGAATTTTCCAAATTATTTTTCTTTTCAAAAACAGTTAAATCGACCCTATACAATCATCGTTGGCCCTCGTTAGTCCGGCGTCGTATTTTTATTCTTGAATTTATACTAAAAAATTCGAATTTTTGACAATTTTCTTAGGAAAATTTTCCCGATTTTCTTCGTGATTTACTCCATCAGGTGGCCGTCGACGTCACGAATCGAACGAGCCCCCGTTCACAGGAATCGGACTACGGGAACGGGAGTAAATCGCCGAAAACCGAAATTTTTTCATCGAAAATTTTCTAAGTCCATATATATTGTAAACAAAAGAACCGTTAGGAACGCACCTAAGTGATTACGATTTCGTTAAAAATATATACATTTTTCTTAATATTTTCCTTTCGGGTGGGACTTTTTGGAAAATTTAAAAACCTAACTGTATCTAGACGTCGATACCTATCGATATATATAGATTTCATAGTCGGGGAGTCCGTCGTTGATTTTCTATTTTCGATTTTTCAAAAAATTTTTCATCTTTAAAAATATCGGCTATTTTTCACCGAAAATCAAAATTTTAAATATCTATATATATATTTCGGCATTTTAAACAGGACTACAGCGTCGAAATCTTTTAGGGTTCCGGCGTTGTATATTATTTCAATTTTTATATAAAAAAATATTTTCGGTATTTTTCGATAAATTGCTGGTCGATTTTGAATTTTCCAAATTATTTTTCTTTTCAAAAACAGTTAAATCGACCCTATACAATCATCGTTGGCCCTCGTTAGTCCGGCGTCGTATTTTTATTCTTGAATTTATACTAAAAAAAATTCGAATTTTTGACAATTTTCTTAGGAAAATTTTCCCGATTTTCTTCGTGATTTACTCCATCAGGTGGCCGTCGACGTCACGAATCGAACGAGCCCCCGTTCACAGGAATCGGACTACGGGAACGGGAGTAAATCGCCGAAAACCGAAATTTTTTCATCGAAAATTTTCTAAGTCCATATATATTGGGGAGCATGTCGGTCACCTCCACGTGGTGCTCCCTGGAAACGTGTGGACGGCAGCCCCGTAGCGGTTCTGCTGCGAGGCTGCCGTCGACACGGCTGACGACCGACAGGGGCGGGGGGGAGTATATTGGGGGCGCACGTTGTTCCGCTCTGCTTAAGCAGACTGGAACTTCGCCCCAATATACGTATCCTAATCCTAAGGTCTAGCGTGCCGAGGGGATGAATGGTCGGAGGGCATCCGGCCCCTAGCGCTGGGGAGGGGGGGAAACTAAAAAAAAGCAAAGATGGAAAAAGTGAATGAAGATTTACATCCCCAGGTGGGTCTCACCGGCTCAGGTCGGGAGGAATCCCACCCGGAGCCTAGCTCCGGTTCGTGCCCCAGTTCGAAATATGGGGGGGGCACCCAAATTTGCAATCCGCACGTCCTTAGGGACGTCAAGAGCCGAGGAGGCTCCACTCGTTCTCGCAGTCTGGACGGGACGACTGCGAGAACCGAAAATGCGCAGGCGAGGCCCGACGGCCGGAAGCGCCTGTGCGTCAGGGGGGAGGAGGAGACGCTGGGGTCAGAGTCGGCGAGCGAAGTGCTGCCGCCCCCGAAAGTGCCAAAGGCACGATCGGGGCGAGGCAAGTCGCGGACCGACAAGGCCAGACCGGCGATCCGCATTCGGATCAAGGATCCGAATGGTAAGGAGCCGGCACGAGACAGGCGTGGGCGATTTATCCGCCCGGACACGCCTGTCTCCAACGGCGGGAGGGAGGAGAGGAGTGGCTGCGACTCGGACATGAGTTGTTCGAGTGGCAGCGTCTCCTCGTACGGGCTGTCAGGGCCCAGTATTCGGGCTGACGGGGAGACCGGGGACGAGTTTCCCGGCCCCGACGCGGCATCGACTGTCGCGCGGGCTAAGGGGGACTCCCCTGGACCCGACGCCCTCAAGGCGGAGATGCAGGCACGCCCTATTACGGAAATCGGTGCCTGCATCGCCAACAACTTGTTGGCCATAAAGAAGGTCGCGGACTGCTCCCGGAAGATCAAAGGGAGCCTTGTCTGCGACCTGCGCGAGGCCACGCGCAAGATGGGTGTGGCGGTCGCTGAGCTCCTGCGGCGTCAATCGAAAGACGCCGATGTGGAGAGACTCGAGAGGGAGAATGCGGACCTCCGAGCCCAGCTGGCGACCGTCAGCGAGAGGATGGAGCAGCTGGCGGCGCAGTTCGACGCCTTTAAGGCGACAGGGAGCTCGGCTGCGCCGTCAGCTGCGCCCATTGGGGCGGTGACGCCTGGCGCGCCGGCTGCGCGTGCTGCTGGCGCTCCGGCTGTGCGCGCTGCTGCTGCGCCGGCTGTGCGCGCTGCCGCCGCGCCGGCTGTGCGCGCCGCCGCCGCGCCGGCTGCGCGTGCTGCTGGCGCTCCGGCTGTGCGCGCTGCTGCTGCGCCGGCTGTGCGCGCCGCCGCCGCGCCGGCTGTGCGCGCCGCCGCCGCGCCGGCTGTGCGCGCCGCCGCCGCGCCGGCTGTGCGCTCTGCCGCCGCGCCGGCTGTGCGCGCTGCCGCCGCGCCGGCTGTGCGCTCTGCCGCCGCGCCGGCTGTGCGCGCTGCCGCCGCGCCGGCTGTGCGCGCTGCTACCGCGCCGGTGGCTCCGAGGGCCCCTATTGCTCCGCGTGCTCCTGCTCCTCCTAGTCTGCAGAGGGGCAGTGAAGCTAGCCTCCTGGAGCAGATAGGAGTCTTCGTGGAGGCGAAGCTGGCCGCCTTCAGGGCGGAACTTTTCCCCGACAGAGCGTACAGGCCCGCTCTGGCGGGGAGGGTTGTGCCGAACGTGGAGGCTTCGGAGCCTTCCAGTCTTCCGCCTAAGGGGGGGAGGAGCGGGAGGAGGAGGAGGAGGCGGCCGGGACCGGCCGCTCCACCGGTAACCGATCTACCTTCGGTGCCTGTTCCCTCTTCTTCTTCCTCTCGGCCGGCACTTCCTCCTGCCGAGACTTGGGCGACGGTAGCGGCCAGGAAGCCTAAACCTGGTCCGCGGCCGAAGGCGCCTCCTCAGCCTACGGCTAAGAAGGCGCCAAAGAAGGGAGGGCTACCGAAGCCACCACCGACGACCGCGGCTGTCGCCGTCACGGTCGTCGAAGGCGCGGCGGCGACATATGCCGAGATCATGGCAGCCGCAAGGGCTCGGATTCGGGTGTCTGACCTCGGCATCGAGACGGTCGGCTTTAAAAGGGCCGCCACGGGAGGGGTGCTCATCAAGTTGAGCGGGCCCGACCGTGATGAGAAGGCCGACCGTCTCGCTGCGCGGATGCAGGAAGTCCTTACGGACTTCCCAGTCAGGGTAGCTCGCCCAACTAAAATGGGCGAACTAAGGGTCTTCGACCTGGATGATGCCACGACGCCGACTGAAGTGGCGTCGGCGATCGCGGAGGCGGGTGGATGTTCGGCGGATAAAGTCAAGGTTGGCAAGATCCGACGGACACCCACTTCGCTCGGCACCGTCTGGGTCGAGTGTCCCCTCGCCGCTGTGCGCAAGTTGGCGGCGGGCCTGCGCATCCGCGTAGGATGGGGCTCTGCCCGAGTAGAGGCGCTGGAAGCCAGACCCTTGCGCTGCTTCCGGTGTCTTGAGCTGGGCCACGTTGGGCTAAGGTGCCCGAACGGGGTAGACCGGAGCGACCGGTGCTTCGCCTGTGGCGAGCGCGGCCACAGAGCGAGTTCATGCTCGGCCAAGTCGCTCAGGTGCCCCTTGTGCTCGGACTTGGGCCGCCCTGCGGCACATCGTCTGGGCACTAAGGAGTGCTGCCCAACGAGGGGCGAAAGGAGGAAGAAAGGTGGTCCTCAACCTGCTCCTTCTTCCCCAGCTCAGTCGACCGCCGAGGCTCCAGCCTCAGCACCGGACCCTGTCCCGCAGGAGGCCATGGAGGTCTCCCATTCGCGGGAGTAGGAGTGCTACAGGCGAACTTGAACCGCTGCCGCAATGCTCAGCAACTTTTAATGCAGACCATTGCGGAGCGGTTCATTGGCCTCGCGGTCGTGGCAGAGCCCTATCGCGTCCCCGACCACCCTCGCTGGTTCGGGGACGCCACTGGCACCGTGGCCGTCCATTGGGCGGGCGGTGAGGGGGTCCCACCCTGTTCCCTACTCGAGGTGGGGCAGGGATTCGTGGCCGTTAGGTGGGGCCCCTTGGCCATTGTAGGGTGTTACGTCTCTCCCAATAGGTCTCTCGCCGATTACGAGATGTACCTGGACGGGCTGGCGGACTGCATCCGCGGATGCCTACCCCGTCCGCTGATCGTCCTGGGGGACTTCAACGCCCATACCAGGGCTTGGGGTAACTCTAGAGACGATCCGAAGGGATTGAGGCTACTCGATTGGGCGGCTGGTTTGGACCTCCGGCTCATTAATGTTGGGTCGGTGAGTACGTGCGTGCGACGGCAGGGTGAGTCGGTCGTGGATCTCACGTGGGCGACTCCTCCTGCCATTCGCATGGTTTCGGGATGGCGTGTAGCGGAGGAGGTGGTCACTCTATCTGACCACCGCCACATCGTTTTCGATGTCGCTATCCGCCGTCTCGACCATTCCAGCCGACGCCGACGGGTGGACACCCTGCCGCGGCGATGGGCCCTCAAGCGGCTAAATCGAGACTATCTCGAAGCCGCCGCCATCGTCGCGGCTTGGCCAGCAAGCGCCGACGAGGTCTTGCCCGACCCCGAAGGTGAGTCGGTCTGGTTCAGGGACACGATGACGTCGATATGCGACGTATCGATGCCCCGGGCAGGCCGCTCCGAGCGCAGGGCGGTGTACTGGTGGTCGGCAGAGATCGCGCAGCTGCGAGTGGCATGTCTGCGCGCTCGACGCCAGTACGCTAGAACCCGAAGGAGAAGGCGAGCAACTCCAGAGGAGATAGCCGAAGCATACGGGGAGTTTCAGGCGGCCAAGCTGGCGTTACGAGTCGCGATCTCGGACGCCAGCGCTCGGTCGTGGAACGAGCTCCTCGAGGGGCTCGACAGGGATCCGTGGGGGCGTCCATACCGTATGGTACTGGGTAAGTTACGCCCGTGGATGCCCCCGTTGACGGAGACCTTAGACCCGGATTTGCTGGGGAGGGTGATTGATTCGCTCTTCCCGGTAATCCGGTCAAGTCCCCCGGTCCCCTCGGCGGCGCCGGTTGCCTGGTCCGACGCGTTGAGGGTTACCGAGCAGGAGTTCGACCGAGCCCTTGGTCGCTTGCGTGCCCGGAACACTGCACCTGGCCCCGACGGTATTCCGGGGCGGGTGTGGGTGTTAGCTTCGGCTACCCTGGGGAGCAGGCTGAGGCGGCTGTTCGACAGCTGCCTCCGAAACGCCACGTTCCCCACGGCCTGGAAGGAGGCAAGTTTGGTCCTCTTGAAGAAAGATGGCAGAGCCGCGGACTCCCCCTCCGCGTACCGTCCCATATGCCTGTTAGACGAGGCTGGCAAGCTCCTCGAGCGGATTGTCGCTTCTCGTCTCAGCGGGCATCTGTCGAGCGTCGGCCCCGACCTGGCCGAAAGCCAGTTTGGCTTCCGTCAGGGTCGTTCGACCGTAGACGCGATCATGCGCGTCCGGTCCCTGACGGAGCAGGCGGTGGCCCAAGGTGGCGTAGCGTTGGCGATAAGCCTAGATATCGTCAACGCTTTTAACGCTATACCTTGGGACGCCATTAGGGGGGCACTAATATACCATCGTGTGCCTCCCTACCTGCAAGCGATTGTCGGGAGCTACTTGCGCGACAGGTACATTGCGTACGTGGGCCAAGACGGTGCGAGGACTCGGAGGGAAGTCTTCTGCGGAGTTCCACAGGGGTCGGTACTGGGGCCGCTTCTGTGGAACCTCGCGTACGATGCGGTTCTGCGTGTCGAGCTCCCCGCTGGTGTCAGCGTCGTCTGCTACGCGGACGACACGTTAGTGCTGGCATCCGGGTCGAGCTTCACAATGACCAAACGGCTCGCCGAGCTCGGAGTCGAACTCGTCGTCGCGAAGATCTGCGAACTGGGCCTGCGGATATCGCCGCATAAGACCGAGGCGCTATGGTTCCACAAGTGGCCGAGGGGCACGGAGCCGCCCATTTCGCAGACCATTCGCGTTGGTGACTCAAACGTCCAGACGGTCAGGTACATGAAATACCTGGGCCTCGTTCTGGACGGTCGCTGGAGCTTTGAAGAGCACTTCAAGCTCCTGGCTCCCCGGATCGAGAAGGTAGCGGGTGCGATGCACAGACTGCTGCCTAATCTCGGGGGGCCGCGGGAAGAGGTTCGCCGTCTCTACGCCGGTGTCGTGCGATCGATGGCCCTCTACGGTGCGCCCGTATGGTCTCACCGACTGTCGGGCGTCCGCCGCTGCAAGACTAAGATCCTGAGTCTGCAGCGGAGAGTGGCCATCCGCATAGTGCGGGGATATCGCACGATATCCTTTGAGGCGGCAACTGTCCTGGCGTGCTTTCCGCCCTTGGACATTCTGGCGGAGAGGGACGCGAGGGTCTATGACCGGATTCGCGTCCTTCGTCAAAGTGGCGGAAGTGCGTCCCTCCCCTCCAGTGCTTTCGGAGCGCTGAAGCGGCAGGAGCACCGAAGGGCTGTCGCGACGTGGTGCGCCCGTCTCCGAGAGGAGCGGTACGCGCACAAACGCGTCGTGGCAGCGATCCTGCCGGCCTTCGAGGCCTGGATGAGGAGGAAGCGACGAGTCACCTTCCGACTTACGCAGGTATTTACCGGTCACGGCTCCTTTGGAGAATACCTGCATAGGATCGGACGCGAGGCGACGGCAGTTTGCCACCATTGCGGGGCGGACCAAGACACTGCACAGCATACGCTGGCGGCGTGCCCCGCGTGGGCCGCCGAAAGGCAGGTCTTGGTCCAGGAGATCGGGCGAAATCTCTCCCTGCGAGCAGTCGTATCGGCGATGCTCCGCAGGGAATCGGCGTGGGAGGCCGTAGTCTCCTTCTGTGAGACCGTCATGGTCCAGAAGGAGATAGCAGGGCGGGCCCGGGAGAGGGCCGATCCCGCCCGACGAGGACGACCGAGGCGTCGTCCTTCCGGCCTCCTAGCCCCAGTGCCCGGGGCAGAATAAATAGGGCGCGCCCTCGGGCCGTGGGTGCGTGAGATGGGGGTCCCACGCATCCGTTTTCATACGGCCACGAGGAGGACGGCAGTCGGGATGGCCTCGAACTGCCGTACGCACCAGCGAGGGGTGCGGGGAGGGCAATTTTAGACTTTGCCCTCCTGAGACGAGCTCCGCCAGCCACGAGCGGAGCGTCGCGCGGGAGGGGAAGCGGATGCGCATGCGCAAGCGATCCCGAGGCCTCTCCATTTCCGTGCTGAGAAAGGCCATCGCAGGGGTTTTAGTGGGTATAAATCTCCACATAACCCGATCTCCCCCCCAGGAATCGGGTATCTTTTCGAAGATTTCCCCTGCGAAAACAAAAAAAAAAAAAAAAAAAAAAAAAAAAAAAAAAAAAAAAAAAAAAAAAAAAAAAAGTCCATATATATTGTAAACAAAAGAACCGTTAGGAACGCACCTAAGTGATTACGATTTCGTTAAAAATATATACATTTTTCTTAATATTTTCCTTTCGGGTGGGACTTTTTGGAAAATTTAAAAACCTAACTGTATCTAGACGTCGATACCTATCGATATATATAGATTTCATAGTCGGGGAGTCCGTCGTTGATTTTCTATTTTCGATTTTTCAAAAAATTTTTCATCTTTAAAAATATCGGCTATTTTTCACCGAAAATCAAAATTTTAAATATCTATATATATATTTCGGCATTTTAAACAGGACTACAGCGTCGAAATCTTTTAGGGTTCCGGCGTTGTATATTATTTCAATTTTTATATAAAAAAATATTTTCGGTATTTTTCGATAAATTGCTGGTCGATTTTGAATTTTCCAAATTATTTTTCTTTTCAAAAACAGTTAAATCGACCCTATACAATCATCGTTGGCCCTCGTTAGTCCGGCGTCGTATTTTTATTCTTGAATTTATACTAAAAAATTCGAATTTTTGACAATTTTCTTAGGAAAATTTTCCCGATTTTCTTCGTGATTTACTCCATCAGGTGGCCGTCGACGTCACGAATCGAACGAGCCCCCGTTCACAGGAATCGGACTACGGGAACGGGAGTAAATCGCCGAAAACCGAAATTTTTTCATCGAAAATTTTCTAAGTCCATATATATTGTAAACAAAAGAACCGTTAGGAACGCACCTAAGTGATTACGATTTCGTTAAAAATATATACATTTTTCTTAATATTTTCCTTTCGGGTGGGACTTTTTGGAAAATTTAAAAACCTAACTGTATCTAGACGTCGATACCTATCGATATATATATATATATATATATATATATATATATATATATATATAGATTTCATAGTCGGGGAGTCCGTCGTTGATTTTCTATTTTTCGATTTTTCAAAAAATTTTTCATCTTTAAGAATATCGGCTATTTTTCACCGAAAATCAAAATTTTAAATATCTATATATATATTTCGGCATTTTAAACAGGACTACAGCGTCGAAATCTTTTAGGGTTCCGGCGTTGTATATTATTTCAATTTTTATATAAAAAAATATTTTCGGTATTTTTCGATAAATTGCTGGTCGATTTTGAATTTTCCAAATTATTTTTCTTTTCAAAAACAGTTAAATCGACCCTATACAATCATCGTTGGCCCTCGTTAGTCCGGCGTCGTATTTTTATTCTTGAATTTATACTAAAAAATTCGAATTTTTGACAATTTTCTTAGGAAAATTTTCCCGATTTTCTTCGTGATTTACTCCATCAGGTGGCCGTCGACGTCACGAATCGAACGAGCCCCCGTTCACAGGAATCGGACTACGGGAACGGGAGTAAATCGCCGAAAACCGAAATTTTTTCATCGAAAATTTTCTAAGTCCATATATATTTTGACGGAGACCTTAGACCCGGATTTGCTGGGGAGGGTGATTGATTCGCTCTTCCCGGTAATCCGGTCAAGTCCCCCGGTCCCCTCGGCGGCGCCGGTTGCCTGGTCCGACGCGTTGAGGGTTACCGAGCAGGAGTTCGACCGAGCCCTTGGTCGCTTGCGTGCCCGGAACACTGCACCTGGCCCCGACGGTATTCCGGGGCGGGTGTGGGTGTTAGCTTCGGCTACCCTGGGGAGCAGGCTGAGGCGGCTGTTCGACAGCTGCCTCCGAAACGCCACGTTCCCCACGGCCTGGAAGGAGGCAAGTTTGGTCCTCTTGAAGAAAGATGGCAGAGCCGCGGACTCCCCCTCCGCGTACCGTCCCATATGCCTGTTAGACGAGGCTGGCAAGCTCCTCGAGCGGATTGTCGCTTCTCGTCTCAGCGGGCATCTGTCGAGCGTCGGCCCCGACCTGGCCGAAAGCCAGTTTGGCTTCCGTCAGGGTCGTTCGACCGTAGACGCGATCATGCGCGTCCGGTCCCTGACGGAGCAGGCGGTGGCCCAAGGTGGCGTAGCATTGGCGATAAGCCTAGATATCGTCAACGCTTTTAACGCTATACCTTGGGACGCCATTAGGGGGGCACTAATATACCATCGTGTGCCTCCCTACCTGCAAGCGATTGTCGGGAGCTACTTGCGCGACAGGTACATTGCGTACGTGGGCCAAGACGGTGCGAGGACTCGGAGGGAAGTCTTCTGCGGAGTTCCACAGGGGTCGGTACTGGGGCCGCTTCTGTGGAACCTCGCGTACGATGCGGTTCTGCGTGTCGAGCTCCCCGCTGGTGTCAGCGTCGTCTGCTACGCGGACGACACGTTAGTGCTGGCATCCGGGTCGAGCTTCACAATGACCAAACGGCTCGCCGAGCTCGGAGTCGAACTCGTCGTCGCGAAGATCTGCGAACTGGGCCTGCGGATAGCGCCGCATAAGACCGAGGCGCTATGGTTCCACAAGTGGCCGAGGGGCACGGAGCCGCCCATTTCGCAGACCATTCGCGTTGGTGACTCAAACGTCCAGACGGTCAGGTACATGAAATACCTGGGCCTCGTTCTGGACGGTCGCTGGAGCTTTGAAGAGCACTTCAAGCTCCTGGCTCCCCGGATCGAGAAGGTAGCGGGTGCGATGCACAGACTGCTGCCTAATCTCGGGGGGCCGCGGGAAGAGGTTCGCCGTCTCTACGCCGGTGTCGTGCGATCGATGGCCCTCTACGGTGCGCCCGTATGGTCTCACCGACTGTCGGGCGTCCGCCGCTGCAAGACTAAGATCCTGAGTCTGCAGCGGAGAGTGGCCATCCGCATAGTGCGGGGATATCGCACGATATCCTTTGAGGCGGCAACTGTCCTGGCGTGCTTTCCGCCCTTGGACATTCTGGCGGAGAGGGACGCGAGGGTCTATGACCGGATTCGCGTCCTTCGTCAAAGTGGCGGAAGTGCGTCCCTCCCCTCCAGTGCTTTCGGAGCGCTGAAGCGGCAGGAGCACCGAAGGGCTGTCGCGACGTGGTGCGCCCGTCTCCGAGAGGAGCGGTACGCGCACAAACGCGTCGTGGCAGCGATCCTGCCGGCCTTCGAGGCCTGGATGAGGCGGAAGCGACGAGTCACCTTCCGACTTACGCAGGTATTTACCGGTCACGGCTCCTTTGGAGAATACCTGCATAGGATCGGACGCGAGGCGACGGCAGTTTGCCACCATTGCGGGGCGGACCAAGACACTGCACAGCATACGCTGGCGGCGTGCCCCGCGTGGGCCGCCGAAAGGCAGGTCTTGGTCCAGGAGATCGGGCGAAATCTCTCCCTGCGAGCAGTCGTATCGGCGATGCTCCGCAGGGAATCGGCGTGGGAGGCCGTAGTCTCCTTCTGTGAGACCGTCATGGTCCAGAAGGAGATAGCAGGGCGGGCCCGGGAGAGGGCCGATCCCGCCCGACGAGGACGACCGAGGCGTCGTCCTTCCGGCCTCCTAGCCCCAGTGCCCGGGGCAGAATAAATAGGGCGCGCCCTCGGGCCGCGGGTGCGTGAGATGAGGGTCCCACGCATCCGTTTTCATACGGCCACGAGGAGGACGGCAGTCGGGATGGCCTCGAACTGCCGTACGCACCAGCGAGGGGTGCGGGGAGGGCAATTTTAGACTTTGCCCTCCTGAGACGAGCTCCGCCAGCCACGAGCGGAGCGTCGCACGGGAGGGGCAGCGGATGCGCATGCGCAAGCGATCCCGAGGCCTCTCCATTTCCGTGCTGAGAAAGGCCATCGCAGGGGTTTTAGTGGGTATAAATCTCCACATAACCCGATCTCCCCCCCCAGGAATCGGGTATCTTTTCGAAGATTTCCCCTGCGAAAACAAAAAAAAAAAAAAAAAAAGTCCATATATATTGTAAACAAAAGAACCGTTAGGAACGCACCTAAGTGATTACGATTTCGTTAAAAATATATACATTTTTCTTAATATTTTCCTTTCGGGTGGGACTTTTTGGAAAATTTAAAAACCTAACTGTATCTAGACGTCGATACCTATCGATATATATAGATTTCATAGTCGGGGAGTCCGTCGTTGATTTTCTATTTTCGATTTTTCAAAAAATTTTTCATCTTTAAAAATATCGGCTATTTTTCACCGAAAATCAAAATTTTAAATATCTATATATATATTTCGGCATTTTAAACAGGACTACAGCGTCGAAATCTTTTAGGGTTCCGGCGTTGTATATTATTTCAATTTTTATATAAAAAAATATTTTCGGTATTTTTCGATAAATTGCTGGTCGATTTTGAATTTTCCAAATTATTTTTCTTTTCAAAAACAGTTAAATCGACCCTATACAATCATCGTTGGCCCTCGTTAGTCCGGCGTCGTATTTTTATTCTTGAATTTATACTAAAAAAAATTCGAATTTTTGACAATTTTCTTAGGAAAATTTTCCCGATTTTCTTCGTGATTTACTCCATCAGGTGGCCGTCGACGTCACGAATCGAACGAGCCCCCGTTCACAGGAATCGGACTACGGGAACGGGAGTAAATCGCCGAAAACCGAAATTTTTTCATCGAAAATTTTCTAAGTCCATATATATTGTAAACAAAAGAACCGTTAGGAACGCACCTAAGTGATTACGATTTCGTTAAAAATATATACATTTTTCTTAATATTTTCCTTTCGGGTGGGACTTTTTGGAAAATTTAAAAACCTAACTGTATCTAGACGTCGATACCTATCGATATATATAGATTTCATAGTCGGGGAGTCCGTCGTTGATTTTCTATTTTCGATTTTTCAAAAAATTTTTCATCTTTAAAAATATCGGCTATTTTTCACCGAAAATCAAAATTTTAAATATCTATATATATATTTCGGCATTTTAAACAGGACTACAGCGTCGAAATCTTTTAGGGTTCCGGCGTTGTATATTATTTCAATTTTTATATAAAAAAATATTTTCGGTATTTTTCGATAAATTGCTGGTCGATTTTGAATTTTCCAAATTATTTTTCTTTTCAAAAACAGTTAAATCGACCCTATACAATCATCGTTGGCCCTCGTTAGTCCGGCGTCGTATTTTTATTCTTGAATTTATACTAAAAAAAATTCGAATTTTTGACAATTTTCTTAGGAAAATTTTCCCGATTTTCTTCGTGATTTACTCCATCAGGTGGCCGTCGACGTCACGAATCGAACGAGCCCCCGTTCACAGGAATCGGACTACGGGAACGGGAGTAAATCGCCGAAAACCGAAATTTTTTCATCGAAAATTTTCTAAGTCCATATATATTGTAAACAAAAGAACCGTTAGGAACGCACCTAAGTGATTACGATTTCGTTAAAAATATATACATTTTTCTTAATATTTTCCTTTCGGGTGGGACTTTTTGGAAAATTTAAAAACCTAACTGTATCTAGACGTCGATACCTATCGATATATATAGATTTCATAGTCGGGGAGTCCGTCGTTGATTTTCTATTTTCGATTTTTCAAAAAATTTTTCATCTTTAAAAATATCGGCTATTTTTCACCGAAAATCAAAATTTTAAATATCTATATATATATTTCGGCATTTTAAACAGGACTACAGCGTCGAAATCTTTTAGGGTTCCGGCGTTGTATATTATTTCAATTTTTATATAAAAAAATATTTTCGGTATTTTTCGATAAATTGCTGGTCGATTTTGAATTTTCCAAATTATTTTTCTTTTCAAAAACAGTTAAATCGACCCTATACAATCATCGTTGGCCCTCGTTAGTCCGGCGTCGTATTTTTATTCTTGAATTTATACTAAAAAAAATTCGAATTTTTGACAATTTTCTTAGGAAAATTTTCCCGATTTTCTTCGTGATTTACTCCATCAGGTGGCCGTCGACGTCACGAATCGAACGAGCCCCCGTTCACAGGAATCGGACTACGGGAACGGGAGTAAATCGCCGAAAACCGAAATTTTTTCATCGAAAATTTTCTAAGTCCATATATATTGTAAACAAAAGAACCGTTAGGAACGCACCTAAGTGATTACGATTTCGTTAAAAATATATACATTTTTCTTAATATTTTCCTTTCGGGTGGGACTTTTTGGAAAATTTAAAAACCTAACTGTATCTAGACGTCGATACCTATCGATATATATAGATTTCATAGTCGGGGAGTCCGTCGTTGATTTTCTATTTTCGATTTTTCAAAAAATTTTTCATCTTTAAAAATATCGGCTATTTTTCACCGAAAATCAAAATTTTAAATATCTATATATATATTTCGGCATTTTAAACAGGACTACAGCGTCGAAATCTTTTAGGGTTCCGGCGTTGTATATTATTTCAATTTTTATATAAAAAAATATTTTCGGTATTTTTCGATAAATTGCTGGTCGATTTTGAATTTTCCAAATTATTTTTCTTTTCAAAAACAGTTAAATCGACCCTATACAATCATCGTTGGCCCTCGTTAGTCCGGCGTCGTATTTTTATTCTTGAATTTATACTAAAAAAAATTCGAATTTTTGACAATTTTCTTAGGAAAATTTTCCCGATTTTCTTCGTGATTTACTCCATCAGGTGGCCGTCGACGTCACGAATCGAACGAGCCCCCGTTCACAGGAATCGGACTACGGGAACGGGAGTAAATCGCCGAAAACCGAAATTTTTTCATCGAAAATTTTCTAAGTCCATATATATTGTAAACAAAAGAACCGTTAGGAACGCACCTAAGTGATTACGATTTCGTTAAAAATATATACATTTTTCTTAATATTTTCCTTTCGGGTGGGACTTTTTGGAAAATTTAAAAACCTAACTGTATCTAGACGTCGATACCTATCGATATATATAGATTTCATAGTCGGGGAGTCCGTCGTTGATTTTCTATTTTCGATTTTTCAAAAAATTTTTCATCTTTAAAAATATCGGCTATTTTTCACCGAAAATCAAAATTTTAAATATCTATATATATATTTCGGCATTTTAAACAGGACTACAGCGTCGAAATCTTTTAGGGTTCCGGCGTTGTATATTATTTCAATTTTTATATAAAAAAATATTTTCGGTATTTTTCGATAAATTGCTGGTCGATTTTGAATTTTCCAAATTATTTTTCTTTTCAAAAACAGTTAAATCGACCCTATACAATCATCGTTGGCCCTCGTTAGTCCGGCGTCGTATTTTTATTCTTGAATTTATACTAAAAAAAATTCGAATTTTTGACAATTTTCTTAGGAAAATTTTCCCGATTTTCTTCGTGATTTACTCCATCAGGTGGCCGTCGACGTCACGAATCGAACGAGCCCCCGTTCACAGGAATCGGACTACGGGAACGGGAGTAAATCGCCGAAAACCGAAATTTTTTCATCGAAAATTTTCTAAGTCCATATATATTGTAAACAAAAGAACCGTTAGGAACGCACCTAAGTGATTACGATTTCGTTAAAAATATATACATTTTTCTTAATATTTTCCTTTCGGGTGGGACTTTTTGGAAAATTTAAAAACCTAACTGTATCTAGACGTCGATACCTATCGATATATATAGATTTCATAGTCGGGGAGTCCGTCGTTGATTTTCTATTTTCGATTTTTCAAAAAATTTTTCATCTTTAAAAATATCGGCTATTTTTCACCGAAAATCAAAATTTTAAATATCTATATATATATTTCGGCATTTTAAACAGGACTACAGCGTCGAAATCTTTTAGGGTTCCGGCGTTGTATATTACTTCAATTTTTATATAAAAAAATATTTTCGGTATTTTTCGATAAATTGCTGGTCGATTTTGAATTTTCCAAATTATTTTTCTTTTCAAAAACAGTTAAATCGACCCTATACAATCATCGTTGGCCCTCGTTAGTCCGGCGTCGTATTTTTATTCTTGAATTTATACTAAAAAAAATTCGAATTTTTGACAATTTTCTTAGGAAAATTTTCCCGATTTTCTTCGTGATTTACTCCATCAGGTGGCCGTCGACGTCACGAATCGAACGAGCCCCCGTTCACAGGAATCGGACTACGGGAACGGGAGTAAATCGCCGAAAACCGAAATTTTTTCATCGAAAATTTTCTAAGTCCATATATATTGTAAACAAAAGAACCGTTAGGAACGCACCTAAGTGATTACGATTTCGTTAAAAATATATACATTTTTCTTAATATTTTCCTTTCGGGTGGGACTTTTTGGAAAATTTAAAAACCTAACTGTATCTAGACGTCGATACCTATCGATATATATAGATTTCATAGTCGGGGAGTCCGTCGTTGATTTTCTATTTTCGATTTTTCAAAAAATTTTTCATCTTTAAAAATATCGGCTATTTTTCACCGAAAATCAAAATTTTAAATATCTATATATATATTTCGGCATTTTAAACAGGACTACAGCGTCGAAATCTTTTAGGGTTCCGGCGTTGTATATTATTTCAATTTTTATATAAAAAAATATTTTCGGTATTTTTCGATAAATTGCTGGTCGATTTTGAATTTTCCAAATTATTTTTCTTTTCAAAAACAGTTAAATCGACCCTATACAATCATCGTTGGCCCTCGTTAGTCCGGCGTCGTATTTTTATTCTTGAATTTATACTAAAAAAAATTCGAATTTTTGACAATTTTCTTAGGGAAATTTTCCCGATTTTCTTCGTGATTTACTCCATCAGGTGGCCGTCGACGTCACGAATCGAACGAGCCCCCGTTCACAGGAATCGGACTACGGGAACGGGAGTAAATCGCCGAAAACCGAAATTTTTTCATCGAAAATTTTCTAAGTCCATATATATTGTAAACAAAAGAACCGTTAGGAACGCACCTAAGTGATTACGATTTCGTTAAAAATATATACATTTTTCTTAATATTTTCCTTTCGGGTGGGACTTTTTGGAAAATTTAAAAACCTAACTGTATCTAGACGTCGATACCTATCGATATATATAGATTTCATAGTCGGGGAGTCCGTCGTTGATTTTCTATTTTCGATTTTTCAAAAAATTTTTCATCTTTAAAAATATCGGCTATTTTTCACCGAAAATCAAAATTTTAAATATCTATATATATATTTCGGCATTTTAAACAGGACTACAGCGTCGAAATCTTTTAGGGTTCCGGCGTTGTATATTATTTCAATTTTTATATAAAAAAATATTTTCGGTATTTTTCGATAAATTGCTGGTCGATTTTGAATTTTCCAAATTATTTTTCTTTTCAAAAACAGTTAAATCGACCCTATACAATCATCGTTGGCCCTCGTTAGTCCGGCGTCGTATTTTTATTCTTGAATTTATACTAAAAAAAATTCGAATTTTTGACAATTTTCTTAGGAAAATTTTCCCGATTTTCTTCGTGATTTACTCCATCAGGTGGCCGTCGACGTCACGAATCGAACGAGCCCCCGTTCACAGGAATCGGACTACGGGAACGGGAGTAAATCGCCGAAAACCGAAATTTTTTCATCGAAAATTTTCTAAGTCCATATATATTGTAAACAAAAGAACCGTTAGGAACGCACCTAAGTGATTACGATTTCGTTAAAAATATATACATTTTTCTTAATATTTTCCTTTCGGGTGGGACTTTTTGGAAAATTTAAAAACCTAACTGTATCTAGACGTCGATACCTATCGATATATATAGATTTCATAGTCGGGGAGTCCGTCGTTGATTTTCTATTTTCGATTTTTCAAAAAATTTTTCATCTTTAAAAATATCGGCTATTTTTCACCGAAAATCAAAATTTTAAATATCTATATATATATTTCGGCATTTTAAACAGGACTACAGCGTCGAAATCTTTTAGGGTTCCGGCGTTGTATATTATTTCAATTTTTATATAAAAAAATATTTTCGGTATTTTTCGATAAATTGCTGGTCGATTTTGAATTTTCCAAATTATTTTTCTTTTCAAAAACAGTTAAATCGACCCTATACAATCATCGTTGGCCCTCGTTAGTCCGGCGTCGTATTTTTATTCTTGAATTTATACTAAAAAAAATTCGAATTTTTGACAATTTTCTTAGGAAAATTTTCCCGATTTTCTTCGTGATTTACTCCATCAGGTGGCCGTCGACGTCACGAATCGAACGAGCCCCCGTTCACAGGAATCGGACTACGGGAACGGGAGTAAATCGCCGAAAACCGAAATTTTTTCATCGAAAATTTTCTAAGTCCATATATATTGTAAACAAAAGAACCGTTAGGAACGCACCTAAGTGATTACGATTTCGTTAAAAATATATACATTTTTCTAAATATTTTCCTTTCGGGTGGGACTTTTTGGAAATTTTAAAAACCTAACTGTATCTAGACGTCGATACCTATCGATATATATAGATTTCATAGTCGGGGTGTCCGTCGTTGATTTTCTATTTTCGATTTTTCAAAAATTTTTTCATCTTTAAAAATTTCGGCTATTTTTCACCGAAAATCAAAATTTTAAATATCTATATATATATATATTTCGGCATTTTAAACAGGACTACAGCGTCGAAATCTTTTAGGGTTCCGGCGTTGTATATTAATTAAATTTTTATATAAAAAAATATTTTCGGTATTTTTCGATAAATTGCTGGTCGATTTTGAATTTTCCAAATTATTTTTCTTTTCAAAAACAGTTAAATCGACCCTATACAATCATCGTTGGCCCTCGTTAGTCCGGCGTCGTATTTTTATTCTTGAATTTATACTAAAAAATTCGAATTTTTGACAATTTTCTTAGGAAAATTTTCCCGATTTTCTTCGTGATTTACTCCATCAGGTGGCCGTCGACGTCACGAATCGAACGAGCCCCCGTTCACAGGAATCGGACTACGGGAACGGGAGTAAATCGCCGAAAACCGAAATTTTTTCATCGAAAATTTTCTAAGTCCATATATATTGTAAACAAAAGAACCGTTAGGAACGCACCTAAGTGATTACGATTTCGTTAAAAATATATACATTTTTCTAAATATTTTCCTTTCGGGTGGGACTTTTTGGAAATTTTAAAAACCTAACTATATCTAGACGTCGATACCTATCGATATATATAGATTTCATAGTCGGGGTGTCCGTCGTTGATTTTCTATTTTCGATTTTTCAAAAATTTTTTCATCTTTAAAAATTTCGGCTATTTTTCACCGAAAATCAAAATTTTAAATATCTATATATATATATATTTCGGCATTTTAAACAGGACTACAGCGTCGAAATCTTTTAGGGTTCCGGCGTTGTATATTAATTAAATTTTTATATAAAAAAATATTTTCGGTATTTTTCGATAAATTGCTGGTCGATTTTGAATTTTCCAAATTATTTTTCTTTTCAAAAACAGTTAAATCGACCCTATACAATCATCGTTGGCCCTCGTTAGTCCGGCGTCGTATTTTTATTCTTGAATTTATACTAAAAAATTCGAATTTTTGACAATTTTCTTAGGAAAATTTTCCCGATTTTCTTCGTGATTTACTCCATCAGGTGGCCGTCGACGTCACGAATCGAACGAGCCCCCGTTCACAGGAATCGGACTACGGGAACGGGAGTAAATCGCCGAAAACCGAAATTTTTTCATCGAAAATTTTCTAAGTCCATATATATTGTAAACAAAAGAACCGTTAGGAACGCACCTAAGTGATTACGATTTCGTTAAAAATATATACATTTTTCTAAATATTTTCCTTTCGGGTGGGACTTTTTGGAAATTTTAAAAACCTAACTATATCTAGACGTCGATACCTATCGATATATATAGATTTCATAGTCGGGGTGTCCGTCGTTGATTTTCTATTTTCGATTTTTCAAAAATTTTTTCATCTTTAAAAATTTCGGCTATTTTTCACCGAAAATCAAAATTTTAAATATCTATATATATATATATATATTTCGGCATTTTAAACAGGACTACAGCGTCGAAATCTTTTAGGGTTCCGGCGTTGTATATTAATTAAATTTTTATATAAAAAAATATTTTCGGTATTTTTCGATAAATTGCTGGTCGATTTTGAATTTTCCAAATTATTTTTCTTTTCAAAAACAGTTAAATCGACCCTATACAATCATCGTTGGCCCTCGTTAGTCCGGCGTCGTATTTTTATTCTTGAATTTATACTAAAAAATTCGAATTTTTGACAATTTTCTTAGGAAAATTTTCCCGATTTTCTTCGTGATTTACTCCATCAGGTGGCCGTCGACGTCACGAATCGAACGAGCCCCCGTTCACAGGAATCGGACTACGGGAACGGGAGTAAATCGCCGAAAACCGAAATTTTTTCATCGAAAATTTTCTAAGTCCATATATATTGTAAACAAAAGAACCGTTAGGAACGCACCTAAGTGATTACGATTTCGTTAAAAATATATACATTTTTCTAAATATTTTCCTTTCGGGTGGGACTTTTTGGAAATTTTAAAAACCTAACTATATCTAGACGTCGATACCTATCGATATATATAGATTTCATAGTCGGGGTGTCCGTCGTTGATTTTCTATTTTCGATTTTTCAAAAATTTTTTCATCTTTAAAAATTTCGGCTATTTTTCACCGAAAATCAAAATTTTAAATATCTATATATATATATATTTCGGCATTTTAAACAGGACTACAGCGTCGAAATCTTTTAGGGTTCCGGCGTTGTATATTAATTAAATTTTTATATAAAAAAATATTTTCGGTATTTTTCGATAAATTGCTGGTCGATTTTGAATTTTCCAAATTATTTTTCTTTTCAAAAACAGTTAAATCGACCCTATACAATCATCGTTGGCCCTCGTTAGTCCGGCGTCGTATTTTTATTCTTGAATTTATACTAAAAAATTCGAATTTTTGACAATTTTCTTAGGAAAATTTTCCCGATTTTCTTCGTGATTTACTCCATCAGGTGGCCGTCGACGTCACGAATCGAACGAGCCCCCGTTCACAGGAATCGGACTACGGGAACGGGAGTAAATCGCCGAAAACCGAAATTTTTTCATCGAAAATTTTCTAAGTCCATATATATTGTAAACAAAAGAACCGTTAGGAACGCACCTAAGTGATTACGATTTCGTTAAAAATATATACATTTTTCTAAATATTTTCCTTTCGGGTGGGACTTTTTGGAAATTTTAAAAACCTAACTATATCTAGACGTCGATACCTATCGATATATATAGATTTCATAGTCGGGGTGTCCGTCGTTGATTTTCTATTTTCGATTTTTCAAAAATTTTTTCATCTTTAAAAATTTCGGCTATTTTTCACCGAAAATCAAAATTTTAAATATCTATATATATATATATATATTCGGCATTTTAAACAGGACTACAGCGTCGAAATCTTTTAGGGTTCCGGCGTTGTATATTAATTAAATTTTTATATAAAAAAATATTTTCGGTATTTTTCGATAAATTGCTGGTCGATTTTGAATTTTCCAAATTATTTTTCTTTTCAAAAACAGTTAAATCGACCCTATACAATCATCGTTGGCCCTCGTTAGTCCGGCGTCGTATTTTTATTCTTGAATTTATACTAAAAAATTCGAATTTTTGACAATTTTCTTAGGAAAATTTTCCCGATTTTCTTCGTGATTTACTCCATCAGGTGGCCGTCGACGTCACGAATCGAACGAGCCCCCGTTCACAGGAATCGGACTACGGGAACGGGAGTAAATCGCCGAAAACCGAAATTTTTTCATCGAAAATTTTCTAAGTCCATATATATTGTAAACAAAAGAACCGTTAGGAACGCACCTAAGTGATTACGATTTCGTTAAAAATATATACATTTTTCTAAATATTTTCCTTTCGGGTGGGACTTTTTGGAAATTTTAAAAACCTAACTATATCTAGACGTCGATACCTATCGATATATATAGATTTCATAGTCGGGGTGTCCGTCGTTGATTTTCTATTTTCGATTTTTCAAAAATTTTTTCATCTTTAAAAATTTCGGCTATTTTTCACCGAAAATCAAAATTTTAAATATCTATATATATATATATATTTCGGCATTTTAAACAGGACTACAGCGTCGAAATCTTTTAGGGTTCCGGCGTTGTATATTAATTAAATTTTTATATAAAAAAATATTTTCGGTATTTTTCGATAAATTGCTGGTCGATTTTGAATTTTCCAAATTATTTTTCTTTTCAAAAACAGTTAAATCGACCCTATACAATCATCGTTGGCCCTCGTTAGTCCGGCGTCGTATTTTTATTCTTGAATTTATACTAAAAAATTCGAATTTTTGACAATTTTCTTAGGAAAATTTTCCCGATTTTCTTCGTGATTTACTCCATCAGGTGGCCGTCGACGTCACGAATCGAACGAGCCCCCGTTCACAGGAATCGGACTACGGGAACGGGAGTAAATCGCCGAAAACCGAAATTTTTTCATCGAAAATTTTCTAAGTCCATATATATTGTAAACAAAAGAACCGTTAGGAACGCACCTAAGTGATTACGATTTCGTTAAAAATATATACATTTTTCTAAATATTTTCCTTTCGGGTGGGACTTTTTGGAAATTTTAAAAACCTAACTATATCTAGACGTCGATACCTATCGATATATATAGATTTCATAGTCGGGGTGTCCGTCGTTGATTTTCTATTTTCGATTTTTCAAAAATTTTTTCATCTTTAAAAATTTCGGCTATTTTTCACCGAAAATCAAAATTTTAAATATCTATATATATATATATATTTCGGCATTTTAAACAGGACTACAGCGTCGAAATCTTTTAGGGTTCCGGCGTTGTATATTAATTAAATTTTTATATAAAAAAATATTTTCGGTATTTTTCGATAAATTGCTGGTCGATTTTGAATTTTCCAAATTATTTTTCTTTTCAAAAACAGTTAAATCGACCCTATACAATCATCGTTGGCCCTCGTTAGTCCGGCGTCGTATTTTTATTCTTGAATTTATACTAAAAAATTCGAATTTTTGACAATTTTCTTAGGAAAATTTTCCCGATTTTCTTCGTGATTTACTCCATCAGGTGGCCGTCGACGTCACGAATCGAACGAGCCCCCGTTCACAGGAATCGGACTACGGGAACGGGAGTAAATCGCCGAAAACCGAAATTTTTTCATCGAAAATTTTCTAAGTCCATATATATTGTAAACAAAAGAACCGTTAGGAACGCACCTAAGTGATTACGATTTCGTTAAAAATATATACATTTTTCTAAATATTTTCCTTTCGGGTGGGACTTTTTGGAAATTTTAAAAACCTAACTATATCTAGACGTCGATACCTATCGATATATATAGATTTCATAGTCGGGGTGTCCGTCGTTGATTTTCTATTTTCGATTTTTCAAAAATTTTTTCATCTTTAAAAATTTCGGCTATTTTTCACCGAAAATCAAAATTTTAAATATCTATATATATATATATATTTCGGCATTTTAAACAGGACTACAGCGTCGAAATCTTTTAGGGTTCCGGCGTTGTATATTAATTAAATTTTTATATAAAAAAATATTTTCGGTATTTTTCGATAAATTGCTGGTCGATTTTGAATTTTCCAAATTATTTTTCTTTTCAAAAACAGTTAAATCGACCCTATACAATCATCGTTGGCCCTCGTTAGTCCGGCGTCGTATTTTTATTCTTGAATTTATACTAAAAAATTCGAATTTTTGACAATTTTCTTAGGAAAATTTTCCCGATTTTCTTCGTGATTTACTCCATCAGGTGGCCGTCGACGTCACGAATCGAACGAGCCCCCGTTCACAGGAATCGGACTACGGGAACGGGAGTAAATCGCCGAAAACCGAAATTTTTTCATCGAAAATTTTCTAAGTCCATATATATTGTAAACAAAAGAACCGTTAGGAACGCACCTAAGTGATTACGATTTCGTTAAAAATATATACATTTTTCTAAATATTTTCCTTTCGGGTGGGACTTTTTGGAAATTTTAAAAACCTAACTATATCTAGACGTCGATACCTATCGATATATATAGATTTCATAGTCGGGGTGTCCGTCGTTGATTTTCTATTTTCGATTTTTCAAAAATTTTTTCATCTTTAAAAATTTCGGCTATTTTTCACCGAAAATCAAAATTTTAAATATCTATATATATATATATATTCGGCATTTTAAACAGGACTACAGCGTCGAAATCTTTTAGGGTTCCGGCGTTGTATATTAATTAAATTTTTATATAAAAAAATATTTTCGGTATTTTTCGATAAATTGCTGGTCGATTTTGAATTTTCCAAATTATTTTTCTTTTCAAAAACAGTTAAATCGACCCTATACAATCATCGTTGGCCCTCGTTAGTCCGGCGTCGTATTTTTATTCTTGAATTTATACTAAAAAATTCGAATTTTTGACAATTTTCTTAGGAAAATTTTCCCGATTTTCTTCGTGATTTACTCCATCAGGTGGCCGTCGACGTCACGAATCGAACGAGCCCCCGTTCACAGGAATCGGACTACGGGAACGGGAGTAAATCGCCGAAAACCGAAATTTTTTCATCGAAAATTTTCTAAGTCCATATATATTGTAAACAAAAGAACCGTTAGGAACGCACCTAAGTGATTACGATTTCGTTAAAAATATATACATTTTTCTAAATATTTTCCTTTCGGGTGGGACTTTTTGGAAATTTTAAAAACCTAACTATATCTAGACGTCGATACCTATCGATATATATAGATTTCATAGTCGGGGTGTCCGTCGTTGATTTTCTATTTTCGATTTTTCAAAAATTTTTTCATCTTTAAAAATTTCGGCTATTTTTCACCGAAAATCAAAATTTTAAATATCTATATATATATATATATATTTCGGCATTTTAAACAGGACTACAGCGTCGAAATCTTTTAGGGTTCCGGCGTTGTATATTAATTAAATTTTTATATAAAAAAATATTTTCGGTATTTTTCGATAAATTGCTGGTCGATTTTGAATTTTCCAAATTATTTTTCTTTTCAAAAACAGTTAAATCGACCCTATACAATCATCGTTGGCCCTCGTTAGTCCGGCGTCGTATTTTTATTCTTGAATTTATACTAAAAAATTCGAATTTTTGACAATTTTCTTAGGAAAATTTTCCCGATTTTCTTCGTGATTTACTCCATCAGGTGGCCGTCGACGTCACGAATCGAACGAGCCCCCGTTCACAGGAATCGGACTACGGGAACGGGAGTAAATCGCCGAAAACCGAAATTTTTTCATCGAAAATTTTCTAAGTCCATATATATTGTAAACAAAAGAACCGTTAGGAACGCACCTAAGTGATTACGATTTCGTTAAAAATATATACATTTTTCTAAATATTTTCCTTTCGGGTGGGACTTTTTGGAAATTTTAAAAACCTAACTATATCTAGACGTCGATACCTATCGATATATATAGATTTCATAGTCGGGGTGTCCGTCGTTGATTTTCTATTTTCGATTTTTCAAAAATTTTTTCATCTTTAAAAATTTCGGCTATTTTTCACCGAAAATCAAAATTTTAAATATCTATATATATATATATATTTCGGCATTTTAAACAGGACTACAGCGTCGAAATCTTTTAGGGTTCCGGCGTTGTATATTAATTAAATTTTTATATAAAAAAATATTTTCGGTATTTTTCGATAAATTGCTGGTCGATTTTGAATTTTCCAAATTATTTTTCTTTTCAAAAACAGTTAAATCGACCCTATACAATCATCGTTGGCCCTCGTTAGTCCGGCGTCGTATTTTTATTCTTGAATTTATACTAAAAAATTCGAATTTTTGACAATTTTCTTAGGAAAATTTTCCCGATTTTCTTCGTGATTTACTCCATCAGGTGGCCGTCGACGTCACGAATCGAACGAGCCCCCGTTCACAGGAATCGGACTACGGGAACGGGAGTAAATCGCCGAAAACCGAAATTTTTTCATCGAAAATTTTCTAAGTCCATATATATTGTAAACAAAAGAACCGTTAGGAACGCACCTAAGTGATTACGATTTCGTTAAAAATATATACATTTTTCTAAATATTTTCCTTTCGGGTGGGACTTTTTGGAAATTTTAAAAACCTAACTATATCTAGACGTCGATACCTATCGAATATATAGATTTCATAGTCGGGGTGTCCGTCGTTGATTTTCTATTTTCGATTTTTCAAAAATTTTTTCATCTTTAAAAATTTCGGCTATTTTTCACCGAAAATCAAAATTTTAAATATCTATATATATATATATATTTCGGCATTTTAAACAGGACTACAGCGTCGAAATCTTTTAGGGTTCCGGCGTTGTATATTAATTAAATTTTTATATAAAAAAATATTTTCGGTATTTTTCGATAAATTGCTGGTCGATTTTGAATTTTCCAAATTATTTTTCTTTTCAAAAACAGTTAAATCGACCCTATACAATCATCGTTGGCCCTCGTTAGTCCGGCGTCGTATTTTTATTCTTGAATTTATACTAAAAAATTCGAATTTTTGACAATTTTCTTAGGAAAATTTTCCCGATTTTCTTCGTGATTTACTCCATCAGGTGGCCGTCGACGTCACGAATCGAACGAGCCCCCGTTCACAGGAATCGGACTACGGGAACGGGAGTAAATCGCCGAAAACCGAAATTTTTTCATCGAAAATTTTCTAAGTCCATATATATTGTAAACAAAAGAACCGTTAGGAACGCACCTAAGTGATTACGATTTCGTTAAAAATATATACATTTTTCTAAATATTTTCCTTTCGGGTGGGACTTTTTGGAAATTTTAAAAACCTAACTATATCTAGACGTCGATACCTATCGATATATATAGATTTCATAGTCGGGGTGTCCGTCGTTGATTTTCTATTTTCGATTTTTCAAAAATTTTTTCATCTTTAAAAATTTCGGCTATTTTTCACCGAAAATCAAAATTTTAAATATCTATATATATATATATATATTTCGGCATTTTAAACAGGACTACAGCGTCGAAATCTTTTAGGGTTCCGGCGTTGTATATTAATTAAATTTTTATATAAAAAAATATTTTCGGTATTTTTCGATAAATTGCTGGTCGATTTTGAATTTTCCAAATTATTTTTCTTTTCAAAAACAGTTAAATCGACCCTATACAATCATCGTTGGCCCTCGTTAGTCCGGCGTCGTATTTTTATTCTTGAATTTATACTAAAAAATTCGAATTTTTGACAATTTTCTTAGGAAAATTTTCCCGATTTTCTTCGTGATTTACTCCATCAGGTGGCCGTCGACGTCACGAATCGAACGAGCCCCCGTTCACAGGAATCGGACTACGGGAACGGGAGTAAATCGCCGAAAACCGAAATTTTTTCATCGAAAATTTTCTAAGTCCATATATATTGTAAACAAAAGAACCGTTAGGAACGCACCTAAGTGATTACGATTTCGTTAAAAATATATACATTTTTCTAAATATTTTCCTTTCGGGTGGGACTTTTTGGAAATTTTAAAAACCTAACTATATCTAGACGTCGATACCTATCGATATATATAGATTTCATAGTCGGGGTGTCCGTCGTTGATTTTCTATTTTCGATTTTTCAAAAATTTTTTCATCTTTAAAAATTTCGGCTATTTTTCACCGAAAATCAAAATTTTAAATATCTATATATATATATATATTTCGGCATTTTAAACAGGACTACAGCGTCGAAATCTTTTAGGGTTCCGGCGTTGTATATTAATTAAATTTTTATATAAAAAAATATTTTCGGTATTTTTCGATAAATTGCTGGTCGATTTTGAATTTTCCAAATTATTTTTCTTTTCAAAAACAGTTAAATCGACCCTATACAATCATCGTTGGCCCTCGTTAGTCCGGCGTCGTATTTTTATTCTTGAATTTATACTAAAAAATTCGAATTTTTGACAATTTTCTTAGGAAAATTTTCCCGATTTTCTTCGTGATTTACTCCATCAGGTGGCCGTCGACGTCACGAATCGAACGAGCCCCCGTTCACAGGAATCGGACTACGGGAACGGGAGTAAATCGCCGAAAACCGAAATTTTTTCATCGAAAATTTTCTAAGTCCATATATATTGTAAACAAAAGAACCGTTAGGAACGCACCTAAGTGATTACGATTTCGTTAAAAATATATACATTTTTCTAAATATTTTCCTTTCGGGTGGGACTTTTTGGAAATTTTAAAAACCTAACTATATCTAGACGTCGATACCTATCGATATATATAGATTTCATAGTCGGGGTGTCCGTCGTTGATTTTCTATTTTCGATTTTTCAAAAATTTTTTCATCTTTAAAAATTTCGGCTATTTTTCACCGAAAATCAAAATTTTAAATATCTATATATATATATATATTTCGGCATTTTAAACAGGACTACAGCGTCGAAATCTTTTAGGGTTCCGGCGTTGTATATTAATTAAATTTTTATATAAAAAAATATTTTCGGTATTTTTCGATAAATTGCTGGTCGATTTTGAATTTTCCAAATTATTTTTCTTTTCAAAAACAGTTAAATCGACCCTATACAATCATCGTTGGCCCTCGTTAGTCCGGCGTCGTATTTTTATTCTTGAATTTATACTAAAAAATTCGAATTTTTGACAATTTTCTTAGGAAAATTTTCCCGATTTTCTTCGTGATTTACTCCATCAGGTGGCCGTCGACGTCACGAATCGAACGAGCCCCCGTTCACAGGAATCGGACTACGGGAACGGGAGTAAATCGCCGAAAACCGAAATTTTTTCATCGAAAATTTTCTAAGTCCATATATATTGTAAACAAAAGAACCGTTAGGAACGCACCTAAGTGATTACGATTTCGTTAAAAATATATACATTTTTCTAAATATTTTCCTTTCGGGTGGGACTTTTTGGAAATTTTAAAAACCTAACTATATCTAGACGTCGATACCTATCGATATATATAGATTTCATAGTCGGGGTGTCCGTCGTTGATTTTCTATTTTCGATTTTTCAAAAATTTTTTCATCTTTAAAAATTTCGGCTATTTTTCACCGAAAATCAAAATTTTAAATATCTATATATATATATATTTCGGCATTTTAAACAGGACTACAGCGTCGAAATCTTTTAGGGTTCCGGCGTTGTATATTAATTAAATTTTTATATAAAAAAATATTTTCGGTATTTTTCGATAAATTGCTGGTCGATTTTGAATTTTCCAAATTATTTTTCTTTTCAAAAACAGTTAAATCGACCCTATACAATCATCGTTGGCCCTCGTTAGTCCGGCGTCGTATTTTTATTCTTGAATTTATACTAAAAAATTCGAATTTTTGACAATTTTCTTAGGAAAATTTTCCCGATTTTCTTCGTGATTTACTCCATCAGGTGGCCGTCGACGTCACGAATCGAACGAGCCCCCGTTCACAGGAATCGGACTACGGGAACGGGAGTAAATCGCCGAAAACCGAAATTTTTTCATCGAAAATTTTCTAAGTCCATATATATTGTAAACAAAAGAACCGTTAGGAACGCACCTAAGTGATTACGATTTCGTTAAAAATATATACATTTTTCTAAATATTTTCCTTTCGGGTGGGACTTTTTGGAAATTTTAAAAACCTAACTATATCTAGACGTCGATACCTATCGATATATATAGATTTCATAGTCGGGGTGTCCGTCGTTGATTTTCTATTTTCGATTTTTCAAAAATTTTTTCATCTTTAAAAATTTCGGCTATTTTTCACCGAAAATCAAAATTTTAAATATCTATATATATATATATATTTCGGCATTTTAAACAGGACTACAGCGTCGAAATCTTTTAGGGTTCCGGCGTTGTATATTAATTAAATTTTTATATAAAAAAATATTTTCGGTATTTTTCGATAAATTGCTGGTCGATTTTGAATTTTCCAAATTATTTTTCTTTTCAAAAACAGTTAAATCGACCCTATACAATCATCGTTGGCCCTCGTTAGTCCGGCGTCGTATTTTTATTCTTGAATTTATACTAAAAAATTCGAATTTTTGACAATTTTCTTAGGAAAATTTTCCCGATTTTCTTCGTGATTTACTCCATCAGGTGGCCGTCGACGTCACGAATCGAACGAGCCCCCGTTCACAGGAATCGGACTACGGGAACGGGAGTAAATCGCCGAAAACCGAAATTTTTTCATCGAAAATTTTCTAAGTCCATATATATTGTAAACAAAAGAACCGTTAGGAACGCACCTAAGTGATTACGATTTCGTTAAAAATATATACATTTTTCTAAATATTTTCCTTTCGGGTGGGACTTTTTGGAAATTTTAAAAACCTAACTATATCTAGACGTCGATACCTATCGATATATATAGATTTCATAGTCGGGGTGTCCGTCGTTGATTTTCTATTTTCGATTTTTCAAAAATTTTTTCATCTTTAAAAATTTCGGCTATTTTTCACCGAAAATCAAAATTTTAAATATCTATATATATATATATATTTCGGCATTTTAAACAGGACTACAGCGTCGAAATCTTTTAGGGTTCCGGCGTTGTATATTAATTAAATTTTTATATAAAAAAATATTTTCGGTATTTTTCGATAAATTGCTGGTCGATTTTGAATTTTCCAAATTATTTTTCTTTTCAAAAACAGTTAAATCGACCCTATACAATCATCGTTGGCCCTCGTTAGTCCGGCGTCGTATTTTTATTCTTGAATTTATACTAAAAAATTCGAATTTTTGACAATTTTCTTAGGAAAATTTTCCCGATTTTCTTCGTGATTTACTCCATCAGGTGGCCGTCGACGTCACGAATCGAACGAGCCCCCGTTCACAGGAATCGGACTACGGGAACGGGAGTAAATCGCCGAAAACCGAAATTTTTTCATCGAAAATTTTCTAAGTCCATATATATTGTAAACAAAAGAACCGTTAGGAACGCACCTAAGTGATTACGATTTCGTTAAAAATATATACATTTTTCTAAATATTTTCCTTTCGGGTGGGACTTTTTGGAAATTTTAAAAACCTAACTATATCTAGACGTCGATACCTATCGATATATATAGATTTCATAGTCGGGGTGTCCGTCGTTGATTTTCTATTTTCGATTTTTCAAAAATTTTTTCATCTTTAAAAATTTCGGCTATTTTTCACCGAAAATCAAAATTTTAAATATCTATATATATATATATTTCGGCATTTTAAACAGGACTACAGCGTCGAAATCTTTTAGGGTTCCGGCGTTGTATATTAATTAAATTTTTATATAAAAAAATATTTTCGGTATTTTTCGATAAATTGCTGGTCGATTTTGAATTTTCCAAATTATTTTTCTTTTCAAAAACAGTTAAATCGACCCTATACAATCATCGTTGGCCCTCGTTAGTCCGGCGTCGTATTTTTATTCTTGAATTTATACTAAAAAATTCGAATTTTTGACAATTTTCTTAGGAAAATTTTCCCGATTTTCTTCGTGATTTACTCCATCAGGTGGCCGTCGACGTCACGAATCGAACGAGCCCCCGTTCACAGGAATCGGACTACGGGAACGGGAGTAAATCGCCGAAAACCGAAATTTTTTCATCGAAAATTTTCTAAGTCCATATATATTGTAAACAAAAGAACCGTTAGGAACGCACCTAAGTGATTACGATTTCGTTAAAAATATATACATTTTTCTAAATATTTTCCTTTCGGGTGGGACTTTTTGGAAATTTTAAAAACCTAACTATATCTAGACGTCGATACCTATCGATATATATAGATTTCATAGTCGGGGTGTCCGTCGTTGATTTTCTATTTTCGATTTTTCAAAAATTTTTTCATCTTTAAAAATTTCGGCTATTTTTCACCGAAAATCAAAATTTTAAATATCTATATATATATATATATTTCGGCATTTTAAACAGGACTACAGCGTCGAAATCTTTTAGGGTTCCGGCGTTGTATATTAATTAAATTTTTATATAAAAAAATATTTTCGGTATTTTTCGATAAATTGCTGGTCGATTTTGAATTTTCCAAATTATTTTTCTTTTCAAAAACAGTTAAATCGACCCTATACAATCATCGTTGGCCCTCGTTAGTCCGGCGTCGTATTTTTATTCTTGAATTTATACTAAAAAATTCGAATTTTTGACAATTTTCTTAGGAAAATTTTCCCGATTTTCTTCGTGATTTACTCCATCAGGTGGCCGTCGACGTCACGAATCGAACGAGCCCCCGTTCACAGGAATCGGACTACGGGAACGGGAGTAAATCGCCGAAAACCGAAATTTTTTCATCGAAAATTTTCTAAGTCCATATATATTGTAAACAAAAGAACCGTTAGGAACGCACCTAAGTGATTACGATTTCGTTAAAAATATATACATTTTTCTAAATATTTTCCTTTCGGGTGGGACTTTTTGGAAATTTTAAAAACCTAACTATATCTAGACGTCGATACCTATCGATATATATAGATTTCATAGTCGGGGTGTCCGTCGTTGATTTTCTATTTTCGATTTTTCAAAAATTTTTTCATCTTTAAAAATTTCGGCTATTTTTCACCGAAAATCAAAATTTTAAATATCTATATATATATATATTTCGGCATTTTAAACAGGACTACAGCGTCGAAATCTTTTAGGGTTCCGGCGTTGTATATTAATTAAATTTTTATATAAAAAAATATTTTCGGTATTTTTCGATAAATTGCTGGTCGATTTTGAATTTTCCAAATTATTTTTCTTTTCAAAAACAGTTAAATCGACCCTATACAATCATCGTTGGCCCTCGTTAGTCCGGCGTCGTATTTTTATTCTTGAATTTATACTAAAAAATTCGAATTTTTGACAATTTTCTTAGGAAAATTTTCCCGATTTTCTTCGTGATTTACTCCATCAGGTGGCCGTCGACGTCACGAATCGAACGAGCCCCCGTTCACAGGAATCGGACTACGGGAACGGGAGTAAATCGCCGAAAACCGAAATTTTTTCATCGAAAATTTTCTAAGTCCATATATATTGTAAACAAAAGAACCGTTAGGAACGCACCTAAGTGATTACGATTTCGTTAAAAATATATACATTTTTCTAAATATTTTCCTTTCGGGTGGGACTTTTTGGAAATTTTAAAAACCTAACTATATCTAGACGTCGATACCTATCGATATATATAGATTTCATAGTCGGGGTGTCCGTCGTTGATTTTCTATTTTCGATTTTTCAAAAATTTTTTCATCTTTAAAAATTTCGGCTATTTTTCACCGAAAATCAAAATTTTAAATATCTATATATATATATATATTTCGGCATTTTAAACAGGACTACAGCGTCGAAATCTTTTAGGGTTCCGGCGTTGTATATTAATTAAATTTTTATATAAAAAAATATTTTCGGTATTTTTCGATAAATTGCTGGTCGATTTTGAATTTTCCAAATTATTTTTCTTTTCAAAAACAGTTAAATCGACCCTATACAATCATCGTTGGCCCTCGTTAGTCCGGCGTCGTATTTTTATTCTTGAATTTATACTAAAAAATTCGAATTTTTGACAATTTTCTTAGGAAAATTTTCCCGATTTTCTTCGTGATTTACTCCATCAGGTGGCCGTCGACGTCACGAATCGAACGAGCCCCCGTTCACAGGAATCGGACTACGGGAACGGGAGTAAATCGCCGAAAACCGAAATTTTTTCATCGAAAATTTTCTAAGTCCATATATATTGTAAACAAAAGAACCGTTAGGAACGCACCTAAGTGATTACGATTTCGTTAAAAATATATACATTTTTCTAAATATTTTCCTTTCGGGTGGGACTTTTTGGAAATTTTAAAAACCTAACTATATCTAGACGTCGATACCTATCGATATATATAGATTTCATAGTCGGGGTGTCCGTCGTTGATTTTCTATTTTCGATTTTTCAAAAATTTTTTCATCTTTAAAAATTTCGGCTATTTTTCACCGAAAATCAAAATTTTAAATATCTATATATATATATATTTCGGCATTTTAAACAGGACTACAGCGTCGAAATCTTTTAGGGTTCCGGCGTTGTATATTAATTAAATTTTTATATAAAAAAATATTTTCGGTATTTTTCGATAAATTGCTGGTCGATTTTGAATTTTCCAAATTATTTTTCTTTTCAAAAACAGTTAAATCGACCCTATACAATCATCGTTGGCCCTCGTTAGTCCGGCGTCGTATTTTTATTCTTGAATTTATACTAAAAAATTCGAATTTTTGACAATTTTCTTAGGAAAATTTTCCCGATTTTCTTCGTGATTTACTCCATCAGGTGGCCGTCGACGTCACGAATCGAACGAGCCCCCGTTCACAGGAATCGGACTACGGGAACGGGAGTAAATCGCCGAAAACCGAAATTTTTTCATCGAAAATTTTCTAAGTCCATATATATTGTAAACAAAAGAACCGTTAGGAACGCACCTAAGTGATTACGATTTCGTTAAAAATATATACATTTTTCTAAATATTTTCCTTTCGGGTGGGACTTTTTGGAAATTTTAAAAACCTAACTATATCTAGACGTCGATACCTATCGATATATATAGATTTCATAGTCGGGGTGTCCGTCGTTGATTTTCTATTTTCGATTTTTCAAAAATTTTTTCATCTTTAAAAATTTCGGCTATTTTTCACCGAAAATCAAAATTTTAAATATCTATATATATATATATTTCGGCATTTTAAACAGGACTACAGCGTCGAAATCTTTTAGGGTTCCGGCGTTGTATATTAATTAAATTTTTATATAAAAAAATATTTTCGGTATTTTTCGATAAATTGCTGGTCGATTTTGAATTTTCCAAATTATTTTTCTTTTCAAAAACAGTTAAATCGACCCTATACAATCATCGTTGGCCCTCGTTAGTCCGGCGTCGTATTTTTATTCTTGAATTTATACTAAAAAATTCGAATTTTTGACAATTTTCTTAGGAAAATTTTCCCGATTTTCTTCGTGATTTACTCCATCAGGTGGCCGTCGACGTCACGAATCGAACGAGCCCCCGTTCACAGGAATCGGACTACGGGAACGGGAGTAAATCGCCGAAAACCGAAATTTTTTCATCGAAAATTTTCTAAGTCCATATATATTGTAAACAAAAGAACCGTTAGGAACGCACCTAAGTGATTACGATTTCGTTAAAAATATATACATTTTTCTAAATATTTTCCTTTCGGGTGGGACTTTTTGGAAATTTTAAAAACCTAACTATATCTAGACGTCGATACCTATCGATATATATAGATTTCATAGTCGGGGTGTCCGTCGTTGATTTTCTATTTTCGATTTTTCAAAAATTTTTTCATCTTTAAAAATTTCGGCTATTTTTCACCGAAAATCAAAATTTTAAATATCTATATATATATATATTTCGGCATTTTAAACAGGACTACAGCGTCGAAATCTTTTAGGGTTCCGGCGTTGTATATTAATTAAATTTTTATATAAAAAAATATTTTCGGTATTTTTCGATAAATTGCTGGTCGATTTTGAATTTTCCAAATTATTTTTCTTTTCAAAAACAGTTAAATCGACCCTATACAATCATCGTTGGCCCTCGTTAGTCCGGCGTCGTATTTTTATTCTTGAATTTATACTAAAAAATTCGAATTTTTGACAATTTTCTTAGGAAAATTTTCCCGATTTTCTTCGTGATTTACTCCATCAGGTGGCCGTCGACGTCACGAATCGAACGAGCCCCCGTTCACAGGAATCGGACTACGGGAACGGGAGTAAATCGCCGAAAACCGAAATTTTTTCATCGAAAATTTTCTAAGTCCATATATATTGTAAACAAAAGAACCGTTAGGAACGCACCTAAGTGATTACGATTTCGTTAAAAATATATACATTTTTCTAAATATTTTCCTTTCGGGTGGGACTTTTTGGAAATTTTAAAAACCTAACTATATCTAGACGTCGATACCTATCGATATATATAGATTTCATAGTCGGGGTGTCCGTCGTTGATTTTCTATTTTCGATTTTTCAAAAATTTTTTCATCTTTAAAAATTTCGGCTATTTTTCACCGAAAATCAAAATTTTAAATATCTATATATATATATATTTCGGCATTTTAAACAGGACTACAGCGTCGAAATCTTTTAGGGTTCCGGCGTTGTATATTAATTAAATTTTTATATAAAAAAATATTTTCGGTATTTTTCGATAAATTGCTGGTCGATTTTGAATTTTCCAAATTATTTTTCTTTTCAAAAACAGTTAAACCGACCCTATACAATCATCGTTGGCCCTCGTTAGTCCGGCGTCGTATTTTTATTCTTGAATTTATACTAAAAAATTCGAATTTTTGACAATTTTCTTAGGAAAATTTTCCCGATTTTCTTCGTGATTTACTCCATCAGGTGGCCGTCGACGTCACGAATCGAACGAGCCCCCGTTCACAGGAATCGGACTACGGGAACGGGAGTAAATCGCCGAAAACCGAAATTTTTTCATCGAAAATTTTCTAAGTCCATATATATTGTAAACAAAAGAACCGTTAGGAACGCACCTAAGTGATTACGATTTCGTTAAAAATATATACATTTTTCTAAATATTTTCCTTTCGGGTGGGACTTTTTGGAAATTTTAAAAACCTAACTATATCTAGACGTCGATACCTATCGATATATATAGATTTCATAGTCGGGGTGTCCGTCGTTGATTTTCTATTTTCGATTTTTCAAAAATTTTTTCATCTTTAAAAATTTCGGCTATTTTTCACCGAAAATCAAAATTTTAAATATCTATATATATATATATTTCGGCATTTTAAACAGGACTACAGCGTCGAAATCTTTTAGGGTTCCGGCGTTGTATATTAATTAAATTTTTATATAAAAAAATATTTTCGGTATTTTTCGATAAATTGCTGGTCGATTTTGAATTTTCCAAATTATTTTTCTTTTCAAAAACAGTTAAATCGACCCTATACAATCATCGTTGGCCCTCGTTAGTCCGGCGTCGTATTTTTATTCTTGAATTTATACTAAAAAATTCGAATTTTTGACAATTTTCTTAGGAAAATTTTCCCGATTTTCTTCGTGATTTACTCCATCAGGTGGCCGTCGACGTCACGAATCGAACGAGCCCCCGTTCACAGGAATCGGACTACGGGAACGGGAGTAAATCGCCGAAAACCGAAATTTTTTCATCGAAAATTTTCTAAGTCCATATATATTGTAAACAAAAGAACCGTTAGGAACGCACCTAAGTGATTACGATTTCGTTAAAAATATATACATTTTTCTAAATATTTTCCTTTCGGGTGGGACTTTTTGGAAATTTTAAAAACCTAACTATATCTAGACGTCGATACCTATCGATATATATAGATTTCATAGTCGGGGTGTCCGTCGTTGATTTTCTATTTTCGATTTTTCAAAAATTTTTTCATCTTTAAAAATTTCGGCTATTTTTCACCGAAAATCAAAATTTTAAATATCTATATATATATATATTTCGGCATTTTAAACAGGACTACAGCGTCGAAATCTTTTAGGGTTCCGGCGTTGTATATTAATTAAATTTTTATATAAAAAAATATTTTCGGTATTTTTCGATAAATTGCTGGTCGATTTTGAATTTTCCAAATTATTTTTCTTTTCAAAAACAGTTAAATCGACCCTATACAATCATCGTTGGCCCTCGTTAGTCCGGCGTCGTATTTTTATTCTTGAATTTATACTAAAAAATTCGAATTTTTGACAATTTTCTTAGGAAAATTTTCCCGATTTTCTTCGTGATTTACTCCATCAGGTGGCCGTCGACGTCACGAATCGAACGAGCCCCCGTTCACAGGAATCGGACTACGGGAACGGGAGTAAATCGCCGAAAACCGAAATTTTTTCATCGAAAATTTTCTAAGTCCATATATATTGTAAACAAAAGAACCGTTAGGAACGCACCTAAGTGATTACGATTTCGTTAAAAATATATACATTTTTCTAAATATTTTCCTTTCGGGTGGGACTTTTTGGAAATTTTAAAAACCTAACTATATCTAGACGTCGATACCTATCGATATATATAGATTTCATAGTCGGGGTGTCCGTCGTTGATTTTCTATTTTCGATTTTTCAAAAATTTTTTCATCTTTAAAAATTTCGGCTATTTTTCACCGAAAATCAAAATTTTAAATATCTATATATATATATATTTCGGCATTTTAAACAGGACTACAGCGTCGAAATCTTTTAGGGTTCCGGCGTTGTATATTAATTAAATTTTTATATAAAAAAATATTTTCGGTATTTTTCGATAAATTGCTGGTCGATTTTGAATTTTCCAAATTATTTTTCTTTTCAAAAACAGTTAAATCGACCCTATACAATCATCGTTGGCCCTCGTTAGTCCGGCGTCGTATTTTTATTCTTGAATTTATACTAAAAAATTCGAATTTTTGACAATTTTCTTAGGAAAATTTTCCCGATTTTCTTCGTGATTTACTCCATCAGGTGGCCGTCGACGTCACGAATCGAACGAGCCCCCGTTCACAGGAATCGGACTACGGGAACGGGAGTAAATCGCCGAAAACCGAAATTTTTTCATCGAAAATTTTCTAAGTCCATATATATTGTAAACAAAAGAACCGTTAGGAACGCACCTAAGTGATTACGATTTCGTTAAAAATATATACATTTTTCTAAATATTTTCCTTTCGGGTGGGACTTTTTGGAAATTTTAAAAACCTAACTATATCTAGACGTCGATACCTATCGATATATATAGATTTCATAGTCGGGGTGTCCGTCGTTGATTTTCTATTTTCGATTTTTCAAAAATTTTTTCATCTTTAAAAATTTCGGCTATTTTTCACCGAAAATCAAAATTTTAAATATCTATATATATATATATTTCGGCATTTTAAACAGGACTACAGCGTCGAAATCTTTTAGGGTTCCGGCGTTGTATATTAATTAAATTTTTATATAAAAAAATATTTTCGGTATTTTTCGATAAATTGCTGGTCGATTTTGAATTTTCCAAATTATTTTTCTTTTCAAAAACAGTTAAATCGACCCTATACAATCATCGTTGGCCCTCGTTAGTCCGGCGTCGTATTTTTATTCTTGAATTTATACTAAAAAATTCGAATTTTTGACAATTTTCTTAGGAAAATTTTCCCGATTTTCTTCGTGATTTACTCCATCAGGTGGCCGTCGACGTCACGAATCGAACGAGCCCCCGTTCACAGGAATCGGACTACGGGAACGGGAGTAAATCGCCGAAAACCGAAATTTTTTCATCGAAAATTTTCTAAGTCCATATATATTGTAAACAAAAGAACCGTTAGGAACGCACCTAAGTGATTACGATTTCGTTAAAAATATATACATTTTTCTAAATATTTTCCTTTCGGGTGGGACTTTTTGGAAATTTTAAAAACCTAACTATATCTAGACGTCGATACCTATCGATATATATAGATTTCATAGTCGGGGTGTCCGTCGTTGATTTTCTATTTTCGATTTTTCAAAAATTTTTTCATCTTTAAAAATTTCGGCTATTTTTCACCGAAAATCAAAATTTTAAATATCTATATATATATATATTTCGGCATTTTAAACAGGACTACAGCGTCGAAATCTTTTAGGGTTCCGGCGTTGTATATTAATTAAATTTTTATATAAAAAAATATTTTCGGTATTTTTCGATAAATTGCTGGTCGATTTTGAATTTTCCAAATTATTTTTCTTTTCAAAAACAGTTAAATCGACCCTATACAATCATCGTTGGCCCTCGTTAGTCCGGCGTCGTATTTTTATTCTTGAATTTATACTAAAAAATTCGAATTTTTGACAATTTTCTTAGGAAAATTTTCCCGATTTTCTTCGTGATTTACTCCATCAGGTGGCCGTCGACGTCACGAATCGAACGAGCCCCCGTTCACAGGAATCGGACTACGGGAACGGGAGTAAATCGCCGAAAACCGAAATTTTTTCATCGAAAATTTTCTAAGTCCATATATATTGTAAACAAAAGAACCGTTAGGAACGCACCTAAGTGATTACGATTTCGTTAAAAATATATACATTTTTCTAAATATTTTCCTTTCGGGTGGGACTTTTTGGAAATTTTAAAAACCTAACTATATCTAGACGTCGATACCTATCGATATATATAGATTTCATAGTCGGGGTGTCCGTCGTTGATTTTCTATTTTCGATTTTTCAAAAATTTTTTCATCTTTAAAAATTTCGGCTATTTTTCACCGAAAATCAAAATTTTAAATATCTATATATATATATATTTCGGCATTTTAAACAGGACTACAGCGTCGAAATCTTTTAGGGTTCCGGCGTTGTATATTAATTAAATTTTTATATAAAAAAATATTTTCGGTATTTTTCGATAAATTGCTGGTCGATTTTGAATTTTCCAAATTATTTTTCTTTTCAAAAACAGTTAAATCGACCCTATACAATCATCGTTGGCCCTCGTTAGTCCGGCGTCGTATTTTTATTCTTGAATTTATACTAAAAAATTCGAATTTTTGACAATTTTCTTAGGAAAATTTTCCCGATTTTCTTCGTGATTTACTCCATCAGGTGGCCGTCGACGTCACGAATCGAACGAGCCCCCGTTCACAGGAATCGGACTACGGGAACGGGAGTAAATCGCCGAAAACCGAAATTTTTTCATCGAAAATTTTCTAAGTCCATATATATTGTAAACAAAAGAACCGTTAGGAACGCACCTAAGTGATTACGATTTCGTTAAAAATATATACATTTTTCTAAATATTTTCCTTTCGGGTGGGACTTTTTGGAAATTTTAAAAACCTAACTATATCTAGACGTCGATACCTATCGATATATATAGATTTCATAGTCGGGGTGTCCGTCGTTGATTTTCTATTTTCGATTTTTCAAAAATTTTTTCATCTTTAAAAATTTCGGCTATTTTTCACCGAAAATCAAAATTTTAAATATCTATATATATATATATTTCGGCATTTTAAACAGGACTACAGCGTCGAAATCTTTTAGGGTTCCGGCGTTGTATATTAATTAAATTTTTATATAAAAAAATATTTTCGGTATTTTTCGATAAATTGCTGGTCGATTTTGAATTTTCCAAATTATTTTTCTTTTCAAAAACAGTTAAATCGACCCTATACAATCATCGTTGGCCCTCGTTAGTCCGGCGTCGTATTTTTATTCTTGAATTTATACTAAAAAATTCGAATTTTTGACAATTTTCTTAGGAAAATTTTCCCGATTTTCTTCGTGATTTACTCCATCAGGTGGCCGTCGACGTCACGAATCGAACGAGCCCCCGTTCACAGGAATCGGACTACGGGAACGGGAGTAAATCGCCGAAAACCGAAATTTTTTCATCGAAAATTTTCTAAGTCCATATATATTGTAAACAAAAGAACCGTTAGGAACGCACCTAAGTGATTACGATTTCGTTAAAAATATATACATTTTTCTAAATATTTTCCTTTCGGGTGGGACTTTTTGGAAATTTTAAAAACCTAACTATATCTAGACGTCGATACCTATCGATATATATAGATTTCATAGTCGGGGTGTCCGTCGTTGATTTTCTATTTTCGATTTTTCAAAAATTTTTTCATCTTTAAAAATTTCGGCTATTTTTCACCGAAAATCAAAATTTTAAATATCTATATATATATATATTTCGGCATTTTAAACAGGACTACAGCGTCGAAATCTTTTAGGGTTCCGGCGTTGTATATTAATTAAATTTTTATATAAAAAAATATTTTCGGTATTTTTCGATAAATTGCTGGTCGATTTTGAATTTTCCAAATTATTTTTCTTTTCAAAAACAGTTAAATCGACCCTATACAATCATCGTTGGCCCTCGTTAGTCCGGCGTCGTATTTTTATTCTTGAATTTATACTAAAAAATTCGAATTTTTGACAATTTTCTTAGGAAAATTTTCCCGATTTTCTTCGTGATTTACTCCATCAGGTGGCCGTCGACGTCACGAATCGAACGAGCCCCCGTTCACAGGAATCGGACTACGGGAACGGGAGTAAATCGCCGAAAACCGAAATTTTTTCATCGAAAATTTTCTAAGTCCATATATATTGTAAACAAAAGAACCGTTAGGAACGCACCTAAGTGATTACGATTTCGTTAAAAATATATACATTTTTCTAAATATTTTCCTTTCGGGTGGGACTTTTTGGAAATTTTAAAAACCTAACTATATCTAGACGTCGATACCTATCGATATATATAGATTTCATAGTCGGGGTGTCCGTCGTTGATTTTCTATTTTCGATTTTTCAAAAATTTTTTCATCTTTAAAAATTTCGGCTATTTTTCACCGAAAATCAAAATTTTAAATATCTATATATATATATATTTCGGCATTTTAAACAGGACTACAGCGTCGAAATCTTTTAGGGTTCCGGCGTTGTATATTAATTAAATTTTTATATAAAAAAATATTTTCGGTATTTTTCGATAAATTGCTGGTCGATTTTGAATTTTCCAAATTATTTTTCTTTTCAAAAACAGTTAAATCGACCCTATACAATCATCGTTGGCCCTCGTTAGTCCGGCGTCGTATTTTTATTCTTGAATTTATACTAAAAAATTCGAATTTTTGACAATTTTCTTAGGAAAATTTTCCCGATTTTCTTCGTGATTTACTCCATCAGGTGGCCGTCGACGTCACGAATCGAACGAGCCCCCGTTCACAGGAATCGGACTACGGGAACGGGAGTAAATCGCCGAAAACCGAAATTTTTTCATCGAAAATTTTCTAAGTCCATATATATTGTAAACAAAAGAACCGTTAGGAACGCACCTAAGTGATTACGATTTCGTTAAAAATATATACATTTTTCTAAATATTTTCCTTTCGGGTGGGACTTTTTGGAAATTTTAAAAACCTAACTATATCTAGACGTCGATACCTATCGATATATATAGATTTCATAGTCGGGGTGTCCGTCGTTGATTTTCTATTTTCGATTTTTCAAAAATTTTTTCATCTTTAAAAATTTCGGCTATTTTTCACCGAAAATCAAAATTTTAAATATCTATATATATATATATTTCGGCATTTTAAACAGGACTACAGCGTCGAAATCTTTTAGGGTTCCGGCGTTGTATATTAATTAAATTTTTATATAAAAAAATATTTTCGGTATTTTTCGATAAATTGCTGGTCGATTTTGAATTTTCCAAATTATTTTTCTTTTCAAAAACAGTTAAATCGACCCTATACAATCATCGTTGGCCCTCGTTAGTCCGGCGTCGTATTTTTATTCTTGAATTTATACTAAAAAATTCGAATTTTTGACAATTTTCTTAGGAAAATTTTCCCGATTTTCTTCGTGATTTACTCCATCAGGTGGCCGTCGACGTCACGAATCGAACGAGCCCCCGTTCACAGGAATCGGACTACGGGAACGGGAGTAAATCGCCGAAAACCGAAATTTTTTCATCGAAAATTTTCTAAGTCCATATATATTGTAAACAAAAGAACCGTTAGGAACGCACCTAAGTGATTACGATTTCGTTAAAAATATATACATTTTTCTAAATATTTTCCTTTCGGGTGGGACTTTTTGGAAATTTTAAAAACCTAACTATATCTAGACGTCGATACCTATCGATATATATAGATTTCATAGTCGGGGTGTCCGTCGTTGATTTTCTATTTTCGATTTTTCAAAAATTTTTTCATCTTTAAAAATTTCGGCTATTTTTCACCGAAAATCAAAATTTTAAATATCTATATATATATATATTTCGGCATTTTAAACAGGACTACAGCGTCGAAATCTTTTAGGGTTCCGGCGTTGTATATTAATTAAATTTTTATATAAAAAAATATTTTCGGTATTTTTCGATAAATTGCTGGTCGATTTTGAATTTTCCAAATTATTTTTCTTTTCAAAAACAGTTAAATCGACCCTATACAATCATCGTTGGCCCTCGTTAGTCCGGCGTCGTATTTTTATTCTTGAATTTATACTAAAAAATTCGAATTTTTGACAATTTTCTTAGGAAAATTTTCCCGATTTTCTTCGTGATTTACTCCATCAGGTGGCCGTCGACGTCACGAATCGAACGAGCCCCCGTTCACAGGAATCGGACTACGGGAACGGGAGTAAATCGCCGAAAACCGAAATTTTTTCATCGAAAATTTTCTAAGTCCATATATATTGTAAACAAAAGAACCGTTAGGAACGCACCTAAGTGATTACGATTTCGTTAAAAATATATACATTTTTCTAAATATTTTCCTTTCGGGTGGGACTTTTTGGAAATTTTAAAAACCTAACTATATCTAGACGTCGATACCTATCGATATATATAGATTTCATAGTCGGGGTGTCCGTCGTTGATTTTCTATTTTCGATTTTTCAAAAATTTTTTCATCTTTAAAAATTTCGGCTATTTTTCACCGAAAATCAAAATTTTAAATATCTATATATATATATATATTTCGGCATTTTAAACAGGACTACAGCGTCGAAATCTTTTAGGGTTCCGGCGTTGTATATTAATTAAATTTTTATATAAAAAAATATTTTCGGTATTTTTCGATAAATTGCTGGTCGATTTTGAATTTTCCAAATTATTTTTCTTTTCAAAAACAGTTAAATCGACCCTATACAATCATCGTTGGCCCTCGTTAGTCCGGCGTCGTATTTTTATTCTTGAATTTATACTAAAAAATTCGAATTTTTGACAATTTTCTTAGGAAAATTTTCCCGATTTTCTTCGTGATTTACTCCATCAGGTGGCCGTCGACGTCACGAATCGAACGAGCCCCCGTTCACAGGAATCGGACTACGGGAACGGGAGTAAATCGCCGAAAACCGAAATTTTTTCATCGAAAATTTTCTAAGTCCATATATATTGTAAACAAAAGAACCGTTAGGAACGCACCTAAGTGATTACGATTTCGTTAAAAATATATACATTTTTCTAAATATTTTCCTTTCGGGTGGGACTTTTTGGAAATTTTAAAAACCTAACTATATCTAGACGTCGATACCTATCGATATATATAGATTTCATAGTCGGGGTGTCCGTCGTTGATTTTCTATTTTCGATTTTTCAAAAATTTTTTCATCTTTAAAAATTTCGGCTATTTTTCACCGAAAATCAAAATTTTAAATATCTATATATATATATATTTCGGCATTTTAAACAGGACTACAGCGTCGAAATCTTTTAGGGTTCCGGCGTTGTATATTAATTAAATTTTTATATAAAAAAATATTTTCGGTATTTTTCGATAAATTGCTGGTCGATTTTGAATTTTCCAAATTATTTTTCTTTTCAAAAACAGTTAAATCGACCCTATACAATCATCGTTGGCCCTCGTTAGTCCGGCGTCGTATTTTTATTCTTGAATTTATACTAAAAAATTCGAATTTTTGACAATTTTCTTAGGAAAATTTTCCCGATTTTCTTCGTGATTTACTCCATCAGGTGGCCGTCGACGTCACGAATCGAACGAGCCCCCGTTCACAGGAATCGGACTACGGGAACGGGAGTAAATCGCCGAAAACCGAAATTTTTTCATCGAAAATTTTCTAAGTCCATATATATTGTAAACAAAAGAACCGTTAGGAACGCACCTAAGTGATTACGATTTCGTTAAAAATATATACATTTTTCTAAATATTTTCCTTTCGGGTGGGACTTTTTGGAAATTTTAAAAACCTAACTATATCTAGACGTCGATACCTATCGATATATATAGATTTCATAGTCGGGGTGTCCGTCGTTGATTTTCTATTTTCGATTTTTCAAAAATTTTTTCATCTTTAAAAATTTCGGCTATTTTTCACCGAAAATCAAAATTTTAAATATCTATATATATATATATATTTCGGCATTTTAAACAGGACTACAGCGTCGAAATCTTTTAGGGTTCCGGCGTTGTATATTAATTAAATTTTTATATAAAAAAATATTTTCGGTATTTTTCGATAAATTGCTGGTCGATTTTGAATTTTCCAAATTATTTTTCTTTTCAAAAACAGTTAAATCGACCCTATACAATCATCGTTGGCCCTCGTTAGTCCGGCGTCGTATTTTTATTCTTGAATTTATACTAAAAAATTCGAATTTTTGACAATTTTCTTAGGAAAATTTTCCCGATTTTCTTCGTGATTTACTCCATCAGGTGGCCGTCGACGTCACGAATCGAACGAGCCCCCGTTCACAGGAATCGGACTACGGGAACGGGAGTAAATCGCCGAAAACCGAAATTTTTTCATCGAAAATTTTCTAAGTCCATATATATTGTAAACAAAAGAACCGTTAGGAACGCACCTAAGTGATTACGATTTCGTTAAAAATATATACATTTTTCTAAATATTTTCCTTTCGGGTGGGACTTTTTGGAAATTTTAAAAACCTAACTATATCTAGACGTCGATACCTATCGATATATATAGATTTCATAGTCGGGGTGTCCGTCGTTGATTTTCTATTTTCGATTTTTCAAAAATTTTTTCATCTTTAAAAATTTCGGCTATTTTTCACCGAAAATCAAAATTTTAAATATCTATATATATATATATATTTCGGCATTTTAAACAGGACTACAGCGTCGAAATCTTTTAGGGTTCCGGCGTTGTATATTAATTAAATTTTTATATAAAAAAATATTTTCGGTATTTTTCGATAAATTGCTGGTCGATTTTGAATTTTCCAAATTATTTTTCTTTTCAAAAACAGTTAAATCGACCCTATACAATCATCGTTGGCCCTCGTTAGTCCGGCGTCGTATTTTTATTCTTGAATTTATACTAAAAAATTCGAATTTTTGACAATTTTCTTAGGAAAATTTTCCCGATTTTCTTCGTGATTTACTCCATCAGGTGGCCGTCGACGTCACGAATCGAACGAGCCCCCGTTCACAGGAATCGGACTACGGGAACGGGAGTAAATCGCCGAAAACCGAAATTTTTTCATCGAAAATTTTCTAAGTCCATATATATTGTAAACAAAAGAACCGTTAGGAACGCACCTAAGTGATTACGATTTCGTTAAAAATATATACATTTTTCTAAATATTTTCCTTTCGGGTGGGACTTTTTGGAAATTTTAAAAACCTAACTATATCTAGACGTCGATACCTATCGATATATATAGATTTCATAGTCGGGGTGTCCGTCGTTGATTTTCTATTTTCGATTTTTCAAAAATTTTTTCATCTTTAAAAATTTCGGCTATTTTTCACCGAAAATCAAAATTTTAAATATCTATATATATATATATTTCGGCATTTTAAACAGGACTACAGCGTCGAAATCTTTTAGGGTTCCGGCGTTGTATATTAATTAAATTTTTATATAAAAAAATATTTTCGGTATTTTTCGATAAATTGCTGGTCGATTTTGAATTTTCCAAATTATTTTTCTTTTCAAAAACAGTTAAATCGACCCTATACAATCATCGTTGGCCCTCGTTAGTCCGGCGTCGTATTTTTATTCTTGAATTTATACTAAAAAATTCGAATTTTTGACAATTTTCTTAGGAAAATTTTCCCGATTTTCTTCGTGATTTACTCCATCAGGTGGCCGTCGACGTCACGAATCGAACGAGCCCCCGTTCACAGGAATCGGACTACGGGAACGGGAGTAAATCGCCGAAAACCGAAATTTTTTCATCGAAAATTTTCTAAGTCCATATATATTGTAAACAAAAGAACCGTTAGGAACGCACCTAAGTGATTACGATTTCGTTAAAAATATATACATTTTTCTAAATATTTTCCTTTCGGGTGGGACTTTTTGGAAATTTTAAAAACCTAACTATATCTAGACGTCGATACCTATCGATATATATAGATTTCATAGTCGGGGTGTCCGTCGTTGATTTTCTATTTTCGATTTTTCAAAAATTTTTTCATCTTTAAAAATTTCGGCTATTTTTCACCGAAAATCAAAATTTTAAATATCTATATATATATATATATTTCGGCATTTTAAACAGGACTACAGCGTCGAAATCTTTTAGGGTTCCGGCGTTGTATATTAATTAAATTTTTATATAAAAAAATATTTTCGGTATTTTTCGATAAATTGCTGGTCGATTTTGAATTTTCCAAATTATTTTTCTTTTCAAAAACAGTTAAATCGACCCTATACAATCATCGTTGGCCCTCGTTAGTCCGGCGTCGTATTTTTATTCTTGAATTTATACTAAAAAATTCGAATTTTTGACAATTTTCTTAGGAAAATTTTCCCGATTTTCTTCGTGATTTACTCCATCAGGTGGCCGTCGACGTCACGAATCGAACGAGCCCCCGTTCACAGGAATCGGACTACGGGAACGGGAGTAAATCGCCGAAAACCGAAATTTTTTCATCGAAAATTTTCTAAGTCCATATATATTGTAAACAAAAGAACCGTTAGGAACGCACCTAAGTGATTACGATTTCGTTAAAAATATATACATTTTTCTAAATATTTTCCTTTCGGGTGGGACTTTTTGGAAATTTTAAAAACCTAACTATATCTAGACGTCGATACCTATCGATATATATAGATTTCATAGTCGGGGTGTCCGTCGTTGATTTTCTATTTTCGATTTTTCAAAAATTTTTTCATCTTTAAAAATTTCGGCTATTTTTCACCGAAAATCAAAATTTTAAATATCTATATATATATATATTTCGGCATTTTAAACAGGACTACAGCGTCGAAATCTTTTAGGGTTCCGGCGTTGTATATTAATTAAATTTTTATATAAAAAAATATTTTCGGTATTTTTCGATAAATTGCTGGTCGATTTTGAATTTTCCAAATTATTTTTCTTTTCAAAAACAGTTAAATCGACCCTATACAATCATCGTTGGCCCTCGTTAGTCCGGCGTCGTATTTTTATTCTTGAATTTATACTAAAAAATTCGAATTTTTGACAATTTTCTTAGGAAAATTTTCCCGATTTTCTTCGTGATTTACTCCATCAGGTGGCCGTCGACGTCACGAATCGAACGAGCCCCCGTTCACAGGAATCGGACTACGGGAACGGGAGTAAATCGCCGAAAACCGAAATTTTTTCATCGAAAATTTTCTAAGTCCATATATATTGTAAACAAAAGAACCGTTAGGAACGCACCTAAGTGATTACGATTTCGTTAAAAATATATACATTTTTCTAAATATTTTCCTTTCGGGTGGGACTTTTTGGAAATTTTAAAAACCTAACTATATCTAGACGTCGATACCTATCGATATATATAGATTTCATAGTCGGGGTGTCCGTCGTTGATTTTCTATTTTCGATTTTTCAAAAATTTTTTCATCTTTAAAAATTTCGGCTATTTTTCACCGAAAATCAAAATTTTAAATATCTATATATATATATATATTTCGGCATTTTAAACAGGACTACAGCGTCGAAATCTTTTAGGGTTCCGGCGTTGTATATTAATTAAATTTTTATATAAAAAAATATTTTCGGTATTTTTCGATAAATTGCTGGTCGATTTTGAATTTTCCAAATTATTTTTCTTTTCAAAAACAGTTAAATCGACCCTATACAATCATCGTTGGCCCTCGTTAGTCCGGCGTCGTATTTTTATTCTTGAATTTATACTAAAAAATTCGAATTTTTGACAATTTTCTTAGGAAAATTTTCCCGATTTTCTTCGTGATTTACTCCATCAGGTGGCCGTCGACGTCACGAATCGAACGAGCCCCCGTTCACAGGAATCGGACTACGGGAACGGGAGTAAATCGCCGAAAACTGAAATTTTTGGCCCACCCAACCCACCTTGTTAGTATATATAAAGAATAGAGGGCAAAAATTGACCAAAAAATTTTTATCGTCATATATCATAGTAGGCACGTCACTGATCCCAAAGGGGGCCTTGAAGGTCAAGTGACGTGAAAACTTTAAGAGATATCGGCATTTGAAAGATAGGATTTTTAAACTTTGAAATATTTATTTTTGCTCTCAGTAGATATTAAGGTTTTAATTTTACTACTAAGTTGGTGTTCTTTGTGTTGTCGACCGTCCCCCTATTGGGGACGTTAAGACCTTAATTTACTATCAAGTGTGTTGTGTTGTCAACCGTCCCTCCTATTGGGGACGTTTTAGATTTTAAGACTTTTACTTGTATATATCTGTGTTTGTGCTGTCAACCGTCTCCCCTATTGGAGACGTTAAACTTAAGTTAGTTATTTTGTGTTGTTTGACCGTCCACCCTATTGGGGACGACTTTAGATTAAAATTTGTGTGTGTGTTGTCAACCGTCTCCCCTATTGGGGACGTTAAACTTTTATTGTAGTCATTTTGTGTTGTGTTGCTGACCGTCCCCCCTATTGGGGACGTTTTAAATAGTCATCTTTGTTTGTGTCGTTAACCGTCTCCCCTATTGGAGACGTTAAACCCTAATTGTAGTCATTTTGTGTTGTGTGTTTGTGTTGTGTCGTCGATCGTTCCCCCTATTGGGGACGTTTTAAACTAAGTCTTTTGACCGCCACCCCTATTGGTGGCGTTATTTATTTTATTAATATTTAACTGTACGCTCTTAACGTTATTAACGATGTCCCCACCGATGGGAAAGAACGTTAAGAACGTGATCGTCGCGCACGCAGAAGATAAACCGCGCGTGGCTCCGTCGCAGGCACAGCCCAGTGCCCGCCAAACGGAGAGTGCATCGGCCAAGGCAAATAGACTTTTTCAGACCGCAAAGGCCCAACTTGAGCAGTCCGGGAACTTGAAGTCGTCCATCAAGGAGGCCGTCCTGGACAGTCTATCAGGACTGTACGGGACGGTTCTCCAGGTGGACGAGCGTCTCCGCTCCCTGGAGCTGAAGTTGGTGCAGTTGCGGTCTGAAAATGAAAAAGACCTGAGAGCAAAACTTGATGAAAAGGACAGGCAAATAGAAAATTTAGTAAAAAATTTGGACATGGGGGGCAAAATTGGGGAACTGATCACAAATACTGAGACGATTAAGAAGATGATCAGCTATGACGTCTTGAGCCGATTTGACGAATACCCTCCGGGGCGGGCCCTGTGCGGGAATGTCAAGAAAATCGAGGGCCTCGTGAATGAAGTGAAGGATATTGGGAAAAAGGTGGAAGAGAATGGTATGAAGGTGGACGCGGTCGGGGCGCAGGTTGGGGAGGTGGGGGGGAAGTTGAAAGAGTACGGAGAAACCGTAAGGGATACCGGAAAGGCCGTAGAGTCCCTCAAAGCCCCGGCGACAACGTACGCCGAGGCAGCGAGGGCTCCAAAACCGAAGGCCCAGCTTCCTCCCTGCCGCCCCAATCACGCTCTGATCGTGTCCTCGTGCATGGAAAAGGATACCAGTGAGAACGTAATAGAGAAAGTGAGAGAGGCCCTCGACGCGCGTAGGTCGGGGATACAGATCGACAGAGTGCGGAAAATCAGAGACGGCAAGATAGTGATCAGCTGCGGAAACCGGCCTGAACTTGACAAGACTGAAAGTCGACTCAAGGCTCAGGCCGGCCTCAAGATCGAGCCCGCGGCAAACCGGGACCCTAGAGTGGTGATACGGAACTTGTTTAGCTACAACTCCGAGGCTGATGTCATTGAGGCACTCAAGACTCAGAACCAGAAGTTGTGGCGAGACCTGGATCCCAGCCACTTTAGGGTAAAGGAGGTTTACCGTAGGAGAGCGCGAAACCCCCACCAGGCCCACGTGGTGTTACAGGTCTCGCCTCAGGTGTGGCGTAGGCTAACTGAGGCGGGAACTGTATACATTGATATACAGGGCCTGACTGCCGAGGACCAGTCGCCGCTGGTGCAGTGTACCCGGTGCCTGGGGTACGGCCACGGCCGCAGACATTGCAAAGAGACGGTGGACCTTTGCGGCCACTGCGGGGGGGGACACGACCGCAAGGAGTGCCCCTCTCGAGTGGACGGAAGGGCCCCTGTCTGCAAGAACTGCGACCGGGCCGGGCTGCGGGACACGGGGCATAATGCCTTCAGCGGCGACTGTCCCGTCCGGCAAAAGTGGGACGGAATCGCGCGCTCCTCGGTGAGCTATTGCTAAGGGCACCGCAGTTGGTCAGGAGTGTGAGGGGCGCTTTGTGGTTTGTCAAGCGAACCTCCAGCGCGCCCGCCTGGCGACTCAGGAGTTAGTCATGGCCGCTCACAGGGATAAGGTTGGCGTCGCACTAGTCCAGGAGCCCTATGTCGGCGCGGAGGGGCGGGTCGGAAACTTCCGTGGCGTTAGAGTTATACAGAGGGAAACCGCTAGGACCAAGCCCGTCAAGGCGGCAGTCATGGTCTTCCATGACGACTTGGAGGTTCATGTGAACCCCCAGATCGTCACTGAGAACATCGTGGCTGCCGTCCTTAAGACGGGCGACTGGACCGTGGCGGTTGTCTCTGTGTATCTCGAAGGCACGGAGGATATCGAGCCGTACCTGGCGCAGATACGGGACTTCATGGGACGCGTCGGCACTAACAGGATCCTTGTGGGCGGGGACTGGAATGCGTGGAGTCCGTGGTGGGGGAGCGTAGAGGAGGACGCCAGGGGCGAAGCCCTGAGAGGGTTCTTTGACGACCTGGAGCTGCACGTATTGAACAGAGGAGTCGTCCCCACCTTCGATACAGTCCGTGGGGGCAGGAGGTACACGAGCCATGTCGATGTTACCGTCTGCACCCACGGATTGTTGAGAAGTGTCCGTGAGTGGACAGTGGACGACTCCGTGACCAGTTCTGATCACAGGGCAATACGTGTAGTTCTAGGCCTCAGGGTGCCCTCTGGGGGTAACGCCCGGTGGACTACTAGACGCTTCAACACCCGGAAGGCTAATTGGAGTCGTTTCACCGAGGAAATGCGCCGCGAGTTGGCCGCCCGGGGTCTAACCCCGGAGATTGTCAATAACATCGAAGACAAAGGCCAACTCGAAGAGGTGGTTCGGACCTACATCCAGTGTGTGGAGGAGGCCAGTGGCAAAGCCATACCTCCGCACAAACCACCTCGCATCAAAAAGCGCTTTCCTTGGTGGAACGACGAGCTCGAAAGGCTGCGGCGCGACGTAAACACGAAACGCCGCCGAATCCGGTGCGCGGCGCCGCGTCGCAGACAGTATGTGGTTGACGACTACCTGAGCGCTAAGGAGGAGTACGAGCGGAGGGTTGTCGGCGCCCAGACGGAGAGTTGGAAGGAGTTCACCTCGATGCAAGAGAGAGAATCCATGTGGGACGGTATCTATCGGGTGCTGAGAAGGGCGACAGGCCACCGCGAGGACCAGCTCCTCGTGGAGGACGGAGTTGTGCAGAGCCCGGACCAGTCGGCGGCGTTGCTGGCCAGGACATTCTTCGCCGATGACGATGGCGGTACGGACTCTGAGGTCCACGCCGCCATCCGAAGCCGAGCGGACCTGGTCAGTGTACGCATGCCTCAGGACACCGACGATCCCCCGATCACCAGGGCGGAGTTGGTCCGGACGCTGCACAGCTTCAATCCTAAAAAGGCACCGGGTCGGGATGGATTTACCAGCGATATATGCTGGAACGCAATATACGCGGAAATCGAGCTGTTTCTGGCCATCCTGAACCGATGCCTTGACCTGGCGTGCTTCCCAGCGCCGTGGAAGGAGGCTTCTGTTGTGGTGCTCAGGAAACCAGCGCGTCCAGACTATGCACGCGCAAAGTCGTACCGGCCCATTGGACTTCTCTCCATCATGGGCAAGATCCTTGAGAAAGTTCTGTGTCGTCGAATCCGATGGCACGTCTTGCCCAGGTCCAATCCCAGGCAGTACGGCTTCACACCGCAGCGGAGCACGGAGGATACGCTGTATGACCTGATGCAGCACATCAGAGGTGTCCTCCACAGGAAGGAGACCGCCCTCGTGGTCTCTCTTGACGTCGAGGGGGCGTTCGACAACGCGTGGTGGCCAGCCATAAAGTGCAGAATGATGGAAAAGGGTATCCCCGTAAACCTTAGACGTCTTGTCGAGGATTACTTCCGGGATCGAAGCGTTGCTGTGCATTATGCGGGAAGAACAGTGCGGAGGACACAGACCAAGGGCTGTGTCCAGGGTTCCATCGGTGGACCTCTGTTCTGGAACATGCTGCTGGACCCCCTCCTGGACGACCTGGATAGGCTGGGCGCGTACGTGCAGGCATTTGCGGATGATATCGTTTTGGTGTTCTCCGGGCACACGGCGCTCGGGATCCAGCGGGATGCCAATGCTGCCCTGGCTTGTGCACGAGACTGGGGTGTCATAAATAAGCTACGCTTTTCCGCCGAGAAGACCCAGGCGATGATAGTCACGCGTAAGCTTAAGTATGACACTCCGGTTGTGCAGCTGGGCGGCGTTGACATATCGATGGTGACCGAGCTCAAAATCCTCGGAGTCATCGTCGACAGTAAACTGACCTTCAACAGTCACGTTGCCTACGCTTGTCGTAAGGCAACGGGATTGTACAGGAAACTGTCGACGATGGCTCGGGTGGAATGGGGCCTGAGTCCGGAGATCATCCGGACGATATACTCCGCAGTAGTCGAACCGACTATCCTGTACGGCGCGAGCTCCTGGGCGAAGGCCGCCGAAAAGATCTCTGTGCGGAAAACCTTTGCGACCGTCCAGAGGGGCTTCGCACAGAAGATTGCTAAGTCACATCGTACGGTGTCGCTCAATGCAGCGCTCACGCTGGCGGGTCTCCTCCCACTCGATCTTCGAGTCTGGGAGGTGGCCCGGCTGTTTGAGTGCAAACGGGGACGCCCGATCGAAGAGCTGGAATTCCTAGAACTGGAGGAGCGTGAGGCCTTTATCAGGGCCCCCCACCCCGCCAGTGAACCAGAGGTTGAATACCGGTGTCTGGAGAATGTGCTCCCCGAAACTGTGGCTCAGCTGCAGCTCCCCGCTCATCTGATTTATACAGACGGTAGTAAATCGGATGACGGGGTCGGGGCGGCATATTCCTACTGGCGGGATGGGACCGAGATCCGGACAAAGCGGCTGAGGCTGGAGTCGGTGTGCACCGTCTTTCAGGCGGAGCTGCTCGCGATAGCCAGGGCTACGGACCTGGTCGTCGCGAGGGGCTTCGACTGTGCGGCTGTGCTCAGCGACTCCCGGTCCTCGCTCGATTTGATCCGGAACCCGGACACGCACCATCCCCTCGCTACCCATATTCGAAAGAATATTAGGGAGTTGCAGGGGAGGGGTAAAACCCTCCAGTTCTTTTGGGTGAAGGCTCATGTCGGGATTCCCGGCAATGAGCGCGCCGACGAGTTGGCGAGGCTAGCGGCTCAGTCCAGGGTCGCCCCAGCGTATGCCAGGTGTCCAATCTCATACGTCAAACGACGTGTGAGAGAGGGCGTGGTCCGGCGGTGGAACGAGAGGTACACCGGTGGAACCACGGCCGAGGTCACCCGCATGTTCTTCCCGGATGTATGGCGCGCTTATCGGGCCCTGAAGTGTCTCGATAGGACGTCTATATGGGCGCAAGTGCTGACGGGCCACGGCGGTTTTGCCGCCTATCTTCATAGGTTTAAATTGAAAGATAGTGCTGGCTGCGTGTGCGACCCCGAGGTTGCGGAGACTATAAAACATGTCTTGTTTGAATGCCCGAGGCACGACCGCGACAGATACGACCTGGATTTAAGCACTGGAAAGAAACTGACGGAAGCGACGATCGCCGACTTAATATCGGACAAGCACTCCAGGCCGTATCTGGAGCGGTTCTGCCTAAAGGTCGCCAAAATTGTAATAACGAGGAACAAGACACAGTAAACAAATTATTTATTTATTTAATTTTAACAATTTATGACAAATTATTTATTTTAAAGTCATTTTAATTGTATATTATGTTTTAAAATTTTAATTTATTAATTGTATTTTAAATTTTAACATTAATAAGATTTTAGTTTTTTAATAATTTATGACAAATTATTTATTTTAAAGTCATTTTAATTGTATATTGTGTTTTAAAATTTTAATTTATTAATTGTATTTTAAATTTAACATTAATAAGATTTTAGTTTTTAATAATTATTTTAATGGTAATTTATTTAGTGAATTTTATTTTAATTTATTCATTTTAATTGTAATTTATTTATTTAACATTATAAATGTATTGTAAGTGAGATTTTATAATAAACTAGGTTATCAGAAATGGTCTCTGCAACCTCAAGCCGTCGGCAAGAAATAAATGTATTGTAATTAAGTCATAATTTTAGAAATATGTATATATTAATTAATGATAAGAAAATGTAAATACTTATAAATAAAATGTAAATATATTGATATAAAAGATGACTAAACGCCATGCCGCAAAAAAAAAGAGGGCGGAAAAAATTATATGGCAATTCTAAATTAAAAGAAATAAAAACTTCTTGCCAAGCAAGAAAGAAACGTGACGGCATAAAAAAAAAAAAAAAAAAAAAAAAAAAAAAACCTAACCTAACCTAACCTTTTTTTTTTTTTTTTTTTTTTTTTTTTTTTTTTTTTTTTTCCCTGGGGAATGCATTTACGCATCCCGCCTGAGGGAATCAGGCGGGTATGTGGGACTCCTGGTGCCTAGTGCACCAGCCTACCCACTAAACCCCAGGGCACTCCGCGTCGTCGTTATGGAAGGGGACTGGGAATCCGGCGCAGCCTTTACGTCCAGTCCCCGTCCGACGATGGCCCGCCTTTACAGCGGGGCCCCGCACGCCCCCCCCCCAACAGTGGAGGGGCCCGGGAATGGCTGAGTGAGGGCCATTCCCGCCCGACGGTGTGGCGAATAGTGTGTGCTATTCGCCACCGGCTGGAGGTCGGCGGTCGTTCCGCCTTCGCCACCGTCTCCTGCGGAGCGATGCAGCGAGAGGGTCGCCCTCCCGCGCTCGCTCCGCAGCCTCCTTCTGCGACATCACGTCCTCGCAGAAGGAGGCAACCGCGGCCCAGGCCTCCTCGCTGCCCAGCATGGACGCGACCACGCTGGGGAGCGAGAGGTCCCGGCCGATCACCGCGGTGAGTCTGCGGCGCTGCTCCGACCACGACGCGCACAACTCGAGAGTGTGCTGCGCCGTGTCTTCTGCAGCGCCGCAGTGGTGGCAGGACGGGGCTTCCTCTCTCCCGATCCGGTGCAGGTACGATCCGAAGCATCCGTGCCCGGATAGTACCTGCACCAGACGGAAAGAGAGGAAGCCGTGGGACCGCTCGAGCCAGTCCCGGAGCACTGGCCCGAGCGCGTCCAACGTCCTACGGCCGAACGTGGCGGTGGCGAGCTCCGCCGTCCAATGCTGGACGACGGCAGCCCTCGCCTCACGCCGGACCGCCTCCCTCCGTTCCGCCGCAGGGTGCTCCCCGAGCGCCCTGCGGTCCGCCGACCACGCGTACACCTTGGCCAGCACCCACGCCTCGAGCTCCCAAGGCGGGGTGCCCGCCAAGGCGCACGCCGCCGCGAAGCCCACCGAGCGGTAGGCTCTCGCGGCCCGCTGCGCGATGGCCCTCTGGGGCCTCCGAATGGCGGTGGCGTTCTCCCTTCTGCTTAGGGAGTCCGCCCAGATCGGGGCCCCGTAGAGGGCCATGCTCCGCAAGATGCCGGCGTACAGGAGCCGGCATCTCGCCCTGGGTCCTCCCAGATTTGGGAGGAGCCACGAGAGGGCGCCCGCGGTCTTCAGCAGGCGCGTCGACAGCCAGTCGAAGTGCTGGCTGAAGCGCCACCTGCTGTCGACTATGAGGCCCAGATACTTCATCTGGGCCTTCACCGCGACCCTGGCGCCCTCCACGTGGATGTGGGCGTCAGGCGGAGCACGCTGCCGAGGCCCGTGGAAGAACACGGCCTCGGTCTTGTGCAGCGCCACTGTTAGGCCCAGGCGGCGGATCCTCCCCGCCACGAGGGATCCGCCCGCCGAGGCGAGCATCGCCGCCTCCGCGAAGTTCTTCCCCCGGGCTGTGAGGAGAGTGTCATCCGCATAACAGATGACACTCGTCCCCCGGAGGAGGGACCCGCGGAGGAACCAGTCGAATCCGACGTTCCACAAGAGTGGCCCGAGGACTGACCCCTGTGGAACGCCGGACTCCGCCCTGTAGCGCCGCACCGCGCCCGTCCTGTCTACCAGGAGGACCCCGCGGTCCTCCAGGTAGCTCCCGAGGAGCCTCCGCAGGTATGGAGGCACACCGTGATACCGGAGTGCCTCCATAATGGTGGGGTGGGGGATGGAGTTGAAGGCGTTGGCTATGTCAAACGACACGGCCATCACTCCATCCCCCGCCTCCACGGCCTCTCGCACCTGGCCCTTGAGTCGGGCCAGTGCGTCCACTGTCGAACGCCCTTCCCGGAAGCCGAATTGGGCGTCCGACAGGTCCGGCCCCACCTCCCGCAGGAGGCTCCTCAGCCTGGCGGCGACTAACCCCTCGAACATCTTTCCGACCTCATCGAGCAGAACAATGGGTCGGTATGCCGAGGGGGAGTCCGCCGGGCGGCCGTCCTTCCTTATGAGGCACAGCCGCCCGTCCCGCCAGGGCTTCGGGAACCTGCCGGTCGCGAAACACGCGCCGAACAAGTCCCGAAGCCTGTCCTCCATGTGCCGGGCGGCGATTCCCAGCACCCGCGCTGGAACGCCGTCCGGCCCCGGAGCCGTCTTCTTGGCGTGGAGACGCAGAGTCACCACGCCAAGCTCCGCCGAGGTCACAGGAGGAGGGACCTCCTCCTCCTCCTCCTCGGGCGCCGCCTCCTGAGGAGGGCCCATCGCTGGCGGGGTGAAGTCGGTCCCCTCCGGAAACAGGGACCGGACCACCCCGTCCAGCAGGGCCGGCTCGAGGGTCTCCGACAGCGGGGGGCCAAAGGGGCGCAGCTTATCGCGCGCCGCCTTATATGGCCTCCCGAACGGGTCCCTGTCGAGACCCTCCAGCAGCTCGGCATTTGCCGAGTCCTTGGCGGCGCCCATCGCCGCCTTGAGGACCTCCTTGGCCTCTACGTATGAAGCGTAGAGGCCGTCCTCGAGGCCCGGGTCCCTCGAGCGGCGCCGACGGCTCCGGGTGTAGGCCCTCCTAGCCGCCACGCAGGCGGACCGAAGCCCCGCCAGCTCCTCCGACCACCAGAACACCGCCCGGTGAGGAGGCGGACGTCGGGATCGGGGCATGCTCGCGTTGCACACCCCGGTCAGCGACGTCCTGAGCTGGCCCGCAGCGGCGTCCACGTCCAGGACTTGGACAGGCGGCGAAAGCCAGTCCTGGAGGAACGCCGCCTCCTCGGCCGCCTGCCGGTCCAGGCGGGAGAGGGTCCACCGCGGGAAGGGGCTCCGGCGCGCAGGCGCCGTCCCCCGGGAGTTGCGGGCGGAGATGTCGAAACGCACGTACCTGTGGTCCGACAGCGTCTCGACCATCTCCACCCGCCAGTTCACAACGCGGGCGGCGAGCACGGGGGGTGGCGAACGAGAGATCCACCACCGATCCTCCCCGTTGCCGCACGCATGTGTGAACTGCCCCTCTGTTCAAGAGGGACACTCCGGACGACGCCGCCCACAGTTGGACGGCCTGTCCCCGGGCGTTGCAGGTGGCAGCCGAGTTGCCCCAGGCCGTCGCCTTGGCGTTCAGGTCGCCTATGATGGCAACCTGTCGTGGTACCGCCCTCCCGCACACTGCGGTAAGGACTTCGAGAAAATTCTCGAAGTCCGAAAGAGGGCGGTTTGGGGAGAAATATACCCCGATGAGGGCTATTTCCCCCCACGCGGCGGCCACGTATCCCGGTCCCCTCTCTAAGAGCGAGAGGGGAGGGGAGTCCGCGGAAGACCGCGCCACGAGCGCCACCGTGCCGTCCCGATCGCCCAGCCATCGACTGGGGACCGAGTACGGCTCGGCGACCACCGCCACGTCCACCAACCACTCTGCCATGGACTGCATCAGCAGGTCCTGGGCAGCTCGGCAGTGGTTGGTGTTCGCCTGGAGGATGCGATGTTCGATCCCGTCCATCATTCGGACATCGCACCCCCCTCGTCAGCGGCCGGAGGCCCCGCGGGCGGGGCGGCCGGAGCGGCAGGCCGGATCGGCGCCTGCGCTTTCCCCTTCTTTGGGGGAGGATTGCAATTCCTCCCCTTCATGACGTGGCCCGCGGGGCGGCCACTGGCGGCGCACACAGCGCAGTGCGGAGTGGCGGCCTTGCAGGAGGCGGCCTTGTGCCCCTCCTTGCCGCAGCGGTAGCATGTGTCCGACCGGTCCACTGGGGACGGACACATGGCTCGTGTGTGGCCGATGGCGAAGCACTTGTAGCAGCGCATAGGCTGCGCTGCCAGTGCCCGAACCGCACACGAGCTGAAACCAATGAGCAGCCGTCCCTTGGCCTGGACGGCCGCCGCTGCGGCGATTGGGCACTCCAGGCGGATAGTGCCCATGCCGCCACGTCCGGGCCTGATGTCCCGGCCTTTGATGGCTCCCACGTCGCAGCCTCCCACAGCTGCGACCGCCGCCAGCACCTCCTCTTTGGTGACCGTATCATCAAGATCGGTCACTTCTAAGGAGGTGGTCCGCACAGGCCGCGCCACCTTCGCCGCGTCGGCGATGACCTCTTGCAGCTTCGCTGCGAAGAGGTCCGCGTTCGTGCCGCCCTGCGCCCCCGGGAACTCGAATACTCGAGCCCCGGTCTGGGTCTGGCGGCACGAGATCCTGCCGATGCCGAGCTTGGCAGGATCGGCGTTGGCGCGGGCCCGCTTTAAAACGGACACGTACGTCTCCCCCCGTTCCGCGGCCTCCGCGGTGAGCGTCACCACGACGGCGGCGGTTTTGGGGGGGGACAGCAGCTTTTTGCCGGCAGGTGCCTTGCTGCCGGCTGCTGCGGTGGTGGCGGGTTTTGGCGCCGACTTACGCCCCTTCCTTTTTCCCCTCTTCTTTTTCCGGGGCGCCTGCGCGCCGGGAGGGGCGGCCTTCTTGGGCTTCTTCGCCTTCTTGGCCTTCCCGTTTTTGCCCACCTCCGTCCACGCCTGGTTGGACGGATCGGGCTGGGCGGGGGCTTCCTGAGCCCGGGGCTGAGACCCTGTGGGAGCGGGGTCCCTCTGAGCCCGGGGCTTTGACTTGGCCCGAGGCTCAGGCCGGGCCTGGTGCTGGGCCTGGGAGGGTGGCCCCGGCTTGGCCTGCCTCTTGTCGGCGTTGAGAGGCGGGCGGACGCGCTTCTCCGGTAAGAGGCGGTCCTCAATGCCGGCGAAGCAGGCCCTGATGAAGGCCCTCTCCTCCGCCACGACCTTGCGGATTACCTCCTCAAGGTTCGTGGGGGGTTGGGGGCCCTCGCGGGACTCGCCTGCGGGCTGCGGCGCCTGGGAAGGCGGGGCCGTGGCTTCAGCCAGCTTCTTGTGCAGCTGGCTGACTTCGGCTTACAGGCGATCGACCTTCGCCTGCAGCTGGCGCGTCTCGTCCGTGGCCGTTCGCTGCAGTAGCTCCCGGATGATGCCGCGCAAGCTGGCGGCCCGGCACTTGAGGGACTTCTGAAAAGTCCCCTTCAAGTTGGAGGACTTTGAGGCGACCTCCAGGATCTCCGCCTCGTCCTCCTGCGCCATCCTCTCCAGCTCGGCGAGGGAGTGGTCCGCGTACAGCACGGCAGACGTGCCGTATCCGGACCTGGCCCGAGAAGCGGTCGCCTGCCTCTCCTTGGCCGCGACCTTCTCCTCGAGGTCCTTCGCGAGCTGCGCCTTCCTCGCCAGGTTTAATTGGCGCTTGGCGTCCGCGAGGCCGACGTCGTGCGCGCCGGCCGCCCTGGAGGTTGCCGAGGTAGAAGGCCTCCTCGTCCTCAGCTTTTTTCTCGGCTCCTTCGCCGTGGAGTCAGACGAGTCCTTCCGGAAGGAGCGTTTTTTAGCCTGACGGCCCGCCGCCTGCGCTGCGGATTCGTCGTCCGAAAGGACTATGGACTCCATTTCGGAGTCGGAATCCGCCGCGTCATTCGGCCCGCAGTATAGACTAGCCGTCGACTGCGGACGGCTAGTCTCCGACGCCGAGGCTGCCGCAGCATCCGCGTCCTTATGGCCCTGAGAAGGGCCTTTGGATTGGCCCTGAGAAGGGCCTAAGGGTTGGCCCTGAGAAGGGCCTTTGGGTTGGCCCTGAGAAGGGCCTTTGGGTTGGCCCTGAGAAGGGCCTTTGGGTTGGCCCTGAGAAGGGCCTTTGGGTTGGCCCTGAGAAGGGCCTTTGGGTTGGCCCTGAGAAGGGCCTTTTGGTAGGAAACGCCCGGGGAATGCATTTACGCATCCCGCCTGAGGGAATCAGGCGGGTATGTGGGACTCCTGGTGCCTAGTGCACCAGCCTACCCACTAAACCCCAGGGCACTCCGCGTCGTCGTTATGGAAGGGGACTGGGAATCCGGCGCAGCCTTTACGTCCAGTCCCCGTCCGACGATGGCCCGCCTTTACAGCGGGGCCCCGCACGCCCCCCCCCCAACAGTGGAGGGGCCCGGGAATGGCTGAGTGAGGGCCATTCCCGCCCGACGGTGTGGCGAATAGTGTGTGCTATTCGCCACCGGGTGGAGGTCGGCGGTCGTTCCGCCTTCGCCACCGTCTCCTGCGGAGCGATGCAGCGAGAGGGTCGCCCTCCCGCGCTCGCTCCGCAGCCTCCTTCTGCGACATCACGTCCTCGCAGAAGGAGGCAACCGCGGCCCAGGCCTCCTCGCTGCCCAGCATGGACGCGACCACGCTGGGGAGCGAGAGGTCCCGGCCGATCACCGCGGTGAGTCTGCGGCGCTGCTCCGACCACGACGCGCACAACTCGAGAGTGTGCTGCGCCGTGTCTTCTGCAGCGCCGCAGTGGTGGCAGGACGGGGCTTCCTCTCTCCCGATCCGGTGCAGGTACGATCCGAAGCATCCGTGCCCGGATAGTACCTGCACCAGACGGAAAGAGAGGAAGCCGTGGGACCGCTCGAGCCAGTCCCGGAGCACTGGCCCGAGCGCGTCCAACGTCCTACGGCCGAACGTGGCGGTGGCGAGCTCCGCCGTCCAATGCTGGACGACGGCAGCCCTCGCCTCACGCCGGACCGCCTCCCTCCGTTCCGCCGCAGGGTGCTCCCCGAGCGCCCTGCGGTCCGCCGACCACGCGTACACCTTGGCCAGCACCCACGCCTCGAGCTCCCAAGGCGGGGTGCCCGCCAAGGCGCACGCCGCCGCGAAGCCCACCGAGCGGTAGGCTCTCGCGGCCCGCTGCGCGATGGCCCTCTGGGGCCTCCGAATGGCGGTGGCGTTCTCCCTTCTGCTTAGGGAGTCCGCCCAGATCGGGGCCCCGTAGAGGGCCATGCTCCGCAAGATGCCGGCGTACAGGAGCCGGCATCTCGCCCTGGGTCCTCCCAGATTTGGGAGGAGCCACGAGAGGGCGCCCGCGGTCTTCAGCAGGCGCGTCGACAGCCAGTCGAAGTGCTGGCTGAAGCGCCACCTGCTGTCGACTATGAGGCCCAGATACTTCATCTGGGCCTTCACCGCGACCCTGGCGCCCTCCACGTGGATGTGGGCGTCAGGCGGAGCACGCTGCCGAGGCCCGTGGAAGAACACGGCCTCGGTCTTGTGCAGCGCCACTGTTAGGCCCAGGCGGCGGATCCTCCCCGCCACGAGGGATCCGCCCGCCGAGGCGAGCATCGCCGCCTCCGCGAAGTTCTTCCCCCGGGCTGTGAGGAGAGTGTCATCCGCATAACAGATGACACTCGTCCCCCGGAGGAGGGACCCGCGGAGGAACCAGTCGAATCCGACGTTCCACAAGAGTGGCCCGAGGACTGACCCCTGTGGAACGCCGGACTCCGCCCTGTAGCGCCGCACCGCGCCCGTCCTGTCTACCAGGAGGACCCCGCGGTCCTCCAGGTAGCTCCCGAGGAGCCTCCGCAGGTATGGAGGCACACCGTGATACCGGAGTGCCTCCATAATGGTGGGGTGGGGGATGGAGTTGAAGGCGTTGGCTATGTCAAACGACACGGCCATCACTCCATCCCCCGCCTCCACGGCCTCTCGCACCTGGCCCTTGAGTCGGGCCAGTGCGTCCACTGTCGAACGCCCTTCCCGGAAGCCGAATTGGGCGTCCGACAGGTCCGGCCCCACCTCCCGCAGGAGGCTCCTCAGCCTGGCGGCGACTAACCCCTCGAACATCTTTCCGACCTCATCGAGCAGAACAATGGGTCGGTATGCCGAGGGGGAGTCCGCCGGGCGGCCGTCCTTCCTTATGAGGCACAGCCGCCCGTCCCGCCAGGGCTTCGGGAACCTGCCGGTCGCGAAACACGCGCCGAACAAGTCCCGAAGCCTGTCCTCCATGTGCCGGGCGGCGATTCCCAGCACCCGCGCTGGAACGCCGTCCGGCCCCGGAGCCGTCTTCTTGGCGTGGAGACGCAGAGTCACCACGCCAAGCTCCGCCGAGGTCACAGGAGGAGGGACCTCCTCCTCCTCCTCCTCGGGCGCCGCCTCCTGAGGAGGGCCCATCGCTGGCGGGGTGAAGTCGGTCCCCTCCGGAAACAGGGACCGGACCACCCCGTCCAGCAGGGCCGGCTCGAGGGTCTCCGACAGCGGGGGGCCAAAGGGGCGCAGCTTATCGCGCGCCGCCTTATATGGCCTCCCGAACGGGTCCCTGTCGAGACCCTCCAGCAGCTCGGCATTTGCCGAGTCCTTGGCGGCGCCCATCGCCGCCTTGAGGACCTCCTTGGCCTCTACGTATGAAGCGTAGAGGCCGTCCTCGAGGCCCGGGTCCCTCAAGCGGCGCCGACGGCTCCGGGTGTAGGCCCTCCTAGCCGCCACGCAGGCGGACCGAAGCCCCGCCAGCTCCTCCGACCACCAGAACACCGCCCGGTGAGGAGGCGGACGTCGGGATCGGGGCATGCTCGCGTTGCACACCCCGGTCAGCGACGTCCTGAGCTGGCCCGCAGCGGCGTCCACGTCCAGGACTTGGACAGGCGGCGAAAGCCAGTCCTGGAGGAACGCCGCCTCCTCGGCCGCCTGCCGGTCCAGGCGGGAGAGGGTCCACCGCGGGAAGGGGCTCCGGCGCGCAGGCGCCGTCCCCCGGGAGTTGCGGGCGGAGATGTCGAAACGCACGTACCTGTGGTCCGACAGCGTCTCGACCATCTCCACCCGCCAGTTCACAACGCGGGCGGCGAGCACGGGGGTGGCGAACGAGAGATCCACCACCGATCCTCCCCGTTGCCGCACGCATGTGTGAACTGCCCCTCTGTTCAAGAGGGACACTCCGGACGACGCCGCCCACAGTTGGACGGCCTGTCCCCGGGCGTTGCAGGTGGCAGCCGAGTTGCCCCAGGCCGTCGCCTTGGCGTTCAGGTCGCCTATGATGGCAACCTGTCGTGGTACCGCCCTCCCGCACACTGCGGTAAGGACTTCGAGAAAATTCTCGAAGTCCGAAAGAGGGCGGTTTGGGGAGAAATATACCCCGATGAGGGCTATTTCCCCCACGCGGCGGCCACGTATCCCGGTCCCCTCTCTAAGAGCGAGAGGGGAGGGGAGTCCGCGGAAGACCGCGCCACGAGCGCCACCGTGCCGTCCCGATCGCCCAGCCATCGACTGGGGACCGAGTACGGCTCGGCGACCACCGCCACGTCCACCAACCACTCTGCCATGGACTGCATCAGCAGGTCCTGGGCAGCTCGGCAGTGGTTGGTGTAACCTAACCTTTTTTTTTTTTTTTTTTTTTTTTTTTTTTTTTTTTTTTTTTTTTTTCCCTGGGGAATGCATTTACGCATCCCGCCTGAGGGAATCAGGCGGGTATGTGGGACTCCTGGTGCCTAGTGCACCAGCCTACCCACTAAACCCCAGGGCACTCCGCGTCGTCGTTATGGAAGGGGACTGGGAATCCGGCGCAGCCTTTACGTCCAGTCCCCGTCCGACGATGGCCCGCCTTTACAGCGGGGCCCCGCACGCCCCCCCCCCAACAGTGGAGGGGCCCGGGAATGGCTGAGTGAGGGCCATTCCCGCCCGACGGTGTGGCGAATAGTGTGTGCTATTCGCCACCGGGTGGAGGTCGGCGGTCGTTCCGCCTTCGCCACCGTCTCCTGCGGAGCGATGCAGCGAGAGGGTCGCCCTCCCGCGCTCGCTCCGCAGCCTCCTTCTGCGACATCACGTCCTCGCAGAAGGAGGCAACCGCGGCCCAGGCCTCCTCGCTGCCCAGCATGGACGCGACCACGCTGGGGAGCGAGAGGTCCCGGCCGATCACCGCGGTGAGTCTGCGGCGCTGCTCCGACCACGACGCGCACAACTCGAGAGTGTGCTGCGCCGTGTCTTCTGCAGCGCCGCAGTGGTGGCAGGACGGGGCTTCCTCTCTCCCGATCCGGTGCAGGTACGATCCGAAGCATCCGTGCCCGGATAGTACCTGCACCAGACGGAAAGAGAGGAAGCCGTGGGACCGCTCGAGCCAGTCCCGGAGCACTGGCCCGAGCGCGTCCAACGTCCTACGGCCGAACGTGGCGGTGGCGAGCTCCGCCGTCCAATGCTGGACGACGGCAGCCCTCGCCTCACGCCGGACCGCCTCCCTCCGTTCCGCCGCAGGGTGCTCCCCGAGCGCCCTGCGGTCCGCCGACCACGCGTACACCTTGGCCAGCACCCACGCCTCGAGCTCCCAAGGCGGGGTGCCCGCCAAGGCGCACGCCGCCGCGAAGCCCACCGAGCGGTAGGCTCTCGCGGCCCGCTGCGCGATGGCCCTCTGGGGCCTCCGAATGGCGGTGGCGTTCTCCCTTCTGCTTAGGGAGTCCGCCCAGATCGGGGCCCCGTAGAGGGCCATGCTCCGCAAGATGCCGGCGTACAGGAGCCGGCATCTCGCCCTGGGTCCTCCCAGATTTGGGAGGAGCCACGAGAGGGCGCCCGCGGTCTTCAGCAGGCGCGTCGACAGCCAGTCGAAGTGCTGGCTGAAGCGCCACCTGCTGTCGACTATGAGGCCCAGATACTTCATCTGGGCCTTCACCGCGACCCTGGCGCCCTCCACGTGGATGTGGGCGTCAGGCGGAGCACGCTGCCGAGGCCCGTGGAAGAACACGGCCTCGGTCTTGTGCAGCGCCACTGTTAGGCCCAGGCGGCGGATCCTCCCCGCCACGAGGGATCCGCCCGCCGAGGCGAGCATCGCCGCCTCCGCGAAGTTCTTCCCCCGGGCTGTGAGGAGAGTGTCATCCGCATAACAGATGACACTCGTCCCCCGGAGGAGGGACCCGCGGAGGAACCAGTCGAATCCGACGTTCCACAAGAGTGGCCCGAGGACTGACCCCTGTGGAACGCCGGACTCCGCCCTGTAGCGCCGCACCGCGCCCGTCCTGTCTACCAGGAGGACCCCGCGGTCCTCCAGGTAGCTCCCGAGGAGCCTCCGCAGGTATGGAGGCACACCGTGATACCGGAGTGCCTCCATAATGGTGGGGTGGGGGATGGAGTTGAAGGCGTTGGCTATGTCAAACGACACGGCCATCACTCCATCCCCCGCCTCCACGGCCTCTCGCACCTGGCCCTTGAGTCGGGCCAGTGCGTCCACTGTCGAACGCCCTTCCCGGAAGCCGAATTGGGCGTCCGACAGGTCCGGCCCCACCTCCCGCAGGAGGCTCCTCAGCCTGGCGGCGACTAACCCCTCGAACATCTTTCCGACCTCATCGAGCAGAACAATGGGTCGGTATGCCGAGGGGGAGTCCGCCGGGCGGCCGTCCTTCCTTATGAGGCACAGCCGCCCGTCCCGCCAGGGCTTCGGGAACCTGCCGGTCGCGAAACACGCGCCGAACAAGTCCCGAAGCCTGTCCTCCATGTGCCGGGCGGCGATTCCCAGCACCCGCGCTGGAACGCCGTCCGGCCCCGGAGCCGTCTTCTTGGCGTGGAGACGCAGAGTCACCACGCCAAGCTCCGCCGAGGTCACAGGAGGAGGGACCTCCTCCTCCTCCTCCTCGGGCGCCGCCTCCTGAGGAGGGCCCATCGCTGGCGGGGTGAAGTCGGTCCCCTCCGGAAACAGGGACCGGACCACCCCGTCCAGCAGGGCCGGCTCGAGGGTCTCCGACAGCGGGGGGCCAAAGGGGCGCAGCTTATCGCGCGCCGCCTTATATGGCCTCCCGAACGGGTCCCTGTCGAGACCCTCCAGCAGCTCGGCATTTGCCGAGTCCTTGGCGGCGCCCATCGCCGCCTTGAGGACCTCCTTGGCCTCTACGTATGAAGCGTAGAGGCCGTCCTCGAGGCCCGGGTCCCTCAAGCGGCGCCGACGGCTCCGGGTGTAGGCCCTCCTAGCCGCCACGCAGGCGGACCGAAGCCCCGCCAGCTCCTCCGACCACCAGAACACCGCCCGGTGAGGAGGCGGACGTCGGGATCGGGGCATGCTCGCGTTGCACACCCCGGTCAGCGACGTCCTGAGCTGGCCCGCAGCGGCGTCCACGTCCAGGACTTGGACAGGCGGCGAAAGCCAGTCCTGGAGGAACGCCGCCTCCTCGGCCGCCTGCCGGTCCAGGCGGGAGAGGGTCCACCGCGGGAAGGGGCTCCGGCGCGCAGGCGCCGTCCCCCGGGAGTTGCGGGCGGAGATGTCGAAACGCACGTACCTGTGGTCCGACAGCGTCTCGACCATCTCCACCCGCCAGTTCACAACGCGGGCGGCGAGCACGGGGGTGGCGAACGAGAGATCCACCACCGATCCTCCCCGTTGCCGCACGCATGTGTGAACTGCCCCTCTGTTCAAGAGGGACACTCCGGACGACGCCGCCCACAGTTGGACGGCCTGTCCCCGGGCGTTGCAGGTGGCAGCCGAGTTGCCCCAGGCCGTCGCCTTGGCGTTCAGGTCGCCTATGATGGCAACCTGTCGTGGTACCGCCCTCCCGCACACTGCGGTAAGGACTTCGAGAAAATTCTCGAAGTCCGAAAGAGGGCGGTTTGGGGAGAAATATACCCCGATGAGGGCTATTTCCCCCCACGCGGCGGCCACGTATCCCGGTCCCCTCTCTAAGAGCGAGAGGGGAGGGGAGTCCGCGGAAGACCGCGCCACGAGCGCCACCGTGCCGTCCCGATCGCCCAGCCATCGACTGGGGACCGAGTACGGCTCGGCGACCACCGCCACGTCCACCAACCACTCTGCCATGGACTGCTTCAGCAGGTCCTGGGCAGCTCGGCAGTGGTTGGTGTTCGCCTGGAGGATGCGATGTTCGATCCCGTCCATCATTCGGACATCGCACCCCCCTCGTCAGCGGCCGGAGGCCCCGCGGGCGGGGCGGCCGGAGCGGCAGGCCGGATCGGCGCCTGCGCTTTCCCCTTCTTTGGGGGAGGATTGCAATTCCTCCCCTTCATGACGTGGCCCGCGGGGCGGCCACTGGCGGCGCACACAGCGCAGTGCGGAGTGGCCCCCAACCTAACCTTTTTTTTTTTTTTTTTTTTTTTTTTTTTTTTTTTTTTTTTTTTTTTTTTTTTTTTTGTTTTCCCTGGGGAATGCATTTACGCATCCCGCCTGAGGGAATCAGGCGGGTATGTGGGACTCCTGGTGCCTAGTGCACCAGCCTACCCACTAAACCCCAGGGCACTCCGCGTCGTCGTTATGGAAGGGGACTGGGAATCCGGCGCAGCCTTTACGTCCAGTCCCCGTCCGACGATGGCCCGCCTTTACAGCGGGGCCCCGCACGCCCCCCCCCCCCCCCAACAGTGGAGGGGCCCGGGAATGGCTGAGTGAGGGCCATTCCCGCCCGACGGTGTGGCGAATAGTGTGTGCTATTCGCCACCGGGTGGAGGTCGGCGGTCGTTCCGCCTTCGCCACCGTCTCCTGCGGAGCGATGCAGCGAAAGGGTCGCCCTCCCGCGCTCGCTCCGCAGCCTCCTTCTGCGACATCACGTCCTCGCAGAAGGAGGCAACCGCGGCCCAGGCCTCCTCGCTGCCCAGCATGGACGCGACCACGCTGGGGAGCGAGAGGTCCCGGCCGATCACCGCGGTGAGTCTGCGGCGCTGCTCCGACCACGACGCGCACAACTCGAGAGTGTGCTGCGCCGTGTCTTCTGCAGCGCCGCAGTGGTGGCAGGACGGGGCTTCCTCTCTCCCGATCCGGTGCAGGTACGATCCGAAGCATCCGTGCCCGGATAGCACCTGCACCAGACGGAAAGAGAGGAAGCCGTGGGACCGCTCGAGCCAGTCCCGGAGCACTGGCCCGAGCGCGTCCAACGTCCTACGGCCGAACGTGGCGGTGGCGAGCTCCGCCGTCCAATGCTGGACGACGGCAGCCCTCGCCTCACGCCGGACCGCCTCCCTCCGTTCCGCCGCAGGGTGCTCCCCGAGCGCCCTGCGGTCCGCCGACCACGCGTACACCTTGGCCAGCACCCACGCCTCGAGCTCCCAAGGCGGGGTGCCCGCCAAGGCGCACGCCGCCGCGAAGCCCACCGAGCGGTAGGCTCTCGCGGCCCGCTGCGCGATGGCCCTCTGGGGCCTCCGAATGGCGGTGGCGTTCTCCCTTCTGCTTAGGGAGTCCGCCCAGATCGGGGCCCCGTAGAGGGCCATGCTCCGTAGGATGCCGGCATAGAGGAGCCGGCATCGCGCCCTAGGCCCTCCCAGATTTGGGAGGAGCCACGAGAGGGCGCCCGCGGTCTTCAGCAGGCGCGTCGACAGCCAGTCGAAGTGCTGGCTGAAGCGCCACCTGCTGTCGACTATGAGGCCCAGATACTTCATCTGGGCCTTCACCGCGACCCTGGCGCCCTCCACGTGGATGTGGGCGTCAGGCGGAGCACGCTGCCGAGGCCCGTGGAAGAACACGGCCTCGGTCTTGTGCAGCGCCACTGTTAGGCCCAGGCGGCGGATCCTCCCCGCCACGAGGGATCCGCCCGCCGAGGCGAGCATCGCCGCCTCCGCGAAGTTCCTCCCCCGGGCTGTGAGGAGAGTGTCATCCGCATAACAGATGACACTCGTCCCCCGGAGGAGGGACCCGCGGAGGAGCCAGTCGAATCCGACGTTCCACAAGAGTGGCCCGAGGACTGACCCCTGTGGAACGCCGGACTCCGCCCTGTAGCGCCGCACCGCGCCCGTCCTGTCTACCAGGAGGACCCCGCGGTCCTCCAGGTAGCTCCCGAGGAGCCTCCGCAGGTATGGAGGCACACCGTGATACCGGAGTGCCTCCATAATGGTGGGGTGGGGGATGGAGTTGAAGGCGTTGGCTATGTCGAACGACACGGCCATCACTCCATCCCCCGCCTCCACGGCCTCTCGCACCTGGCCCTTGAGTCGGGCCAGTGCGTCCACTGTCGAACGCCCTTCTCGGAAGCCGAATTGGGCGTCCGACAGGTCCGGCCCCACCTCCCGCAGGAGGCTCCTCAGCCTGGCGGCGACTAACCCCTCGAACATCTTTCCGACCTCATCGAGCAGAACAATGGGTCGGTATGCCGAGGGGGAGTCCGCCGGGCGGCCGTCCTTCCTTATGAGGCACAGCCGCCCGTCCCGCCAGGGCTTCGGGAACCTGCCGGCCGTGAAACACGCGCCGAACAAGTCCCGAAGCCTGTCCTCCATGTGCCGGGCGGCGATTCCCAGCACCCGCGCTGGAACGCCGTCCGGCCCCGGAGCCGTCTTCTTGGCGTGGAGACGCAGAGTCACCACGCCGAGCTCCGCCGAGGTCACAGGAGGAGGGACCTCCTCCTCCTCCTCCTCGGGCGCCGCCTCCTGAGGAGGGCCCATCGCTGGCGGGGTGAAGTCGGTCCCCTCCGGAAACAGGGACCGGACCACCCCGTCCAGCAGGGCCGGCTCGAGGGTCTCCGACAGCGGGGGGCCAAAGGGGCGCAGCTTATCGCGCGCCGCCTTATATGGCCTCCCGAACGGGTCCCTGTCGAGACCCTCCAGCAGCTCGGCATTTGCCGAGTCCTTGGCGGCGCCCATCGCCGCCTTGAGGACCTCCTTGGCCTCTACGTATGAAGCGTAGAGGCCGTCCTCAAGGCCCGGGTCCCTCGAGCGGCGCCGACGGCTCCGGGTGAAGGCCCTCCTGGCCGCCACGCAGGCGGACCGAAGCCCCGCCAGCTCCTCCGACCACCAGAACACCGCCCGGTGGGGCCCCCAACCTAACCTTTTTTTTTTTTTTTTTTTTTTTTTTTTTTTTTTTTTTTTTTTTTTTTTTTTTTTTTTTTCCCTGGGGAATGCATTTACGCATCCCGCCTGAGGGAATCAGGCGGGTATGTGGGACTCCTGGTGCCTAGTGCACCAGCCTACCCACTAAACCCCAGGGCACTCCGCGTCGTCGTTATGGAAGGGGACTGGGAATCCGGCGCAGCCTTTACGTCCAGTCCCCGTCCGACGATGGCCCGCCTTTACAGCGGGGCCCCGCACGCCCCCCCCCCAACAGTGGAGGGGCCCGGGAATGGCTGAGTGAGGGCCATTCCCGCCCGACGGTGTGGCGAATAGTGTGTGCTATTCGCCACCGGGTGGAGGTCGGCGGTCGTTCCGCCTTCGCCACCGTCTCCTGCGGAGCGATGCAGCGAGAGGGTCGCCCTCCCGCGCTCGCTCCGCAGCCTCCTTCTGCGACATCACGTCCTCGCAGAAGGAGGCAACCGCGGCCCAGGCCTCCTCGCTGCCCAGCATGGACGCGACCACGCTGGGGAGCGAGAGGTCCCGGCCGATCACCGCGGTGAGTCTGCGGCGCTGCTCCGACCACGACGCGCACAACTCGAGAGTGTGCTGCGCCGTGTCTTCTGCAGCGCCGCAGTGGTGGCAGGACGGGGCTTCCTCTCTCCCGATCCGGTGCAGGTACGATCCGAAGCATCCGTGCCCGGATAGTACCTGCACCAGACGGAAAGAGAGGAAGCCGTGGGACCGCTCGAGCCAGTCCCGGAGCACTGGCCCGAGCGCGTCCAACGTCCTACGGCCGAACGTGGCGGTGGCGAGCTCCGCCGTCCAATGCTGGACGACGGCAGCCCTCGCCTCACGCCGGACCGCCTCCCTCCGTTCCGCCGCAGGGTGCTCCCCGAGCGCCCTGCGGTCCGCCGACCACGCGTACACCTTGGCCAGCACCCACGCCTCGAGCTCCCAAGGCGGGGTGCCCGCCAAGGCGCACGCCGCCGCGAAGCCCACCGAGCGGTAGGCTCTCGCGGCCCGCTGCGCGATGGCCCTCTGGGGCCTCCGAATGGCGGTGGCGTTCTCCCTTCTGCTTAGGGAGTCCGCCCAGATCGGGGCCCCGTAGAGGGCCATGCTCCGCAAGATGCCGGCGTACAGGAGCCGGCATCTCGCCCTGGGTCCTCCCAGATTTGGGAGGAGCCACGAGAGGGCGCCCGCGGTCTTCAGCAGGCGCGTCGACAGCCAGTCGAAGTGCTGGCTGAAGCGCCACCTGCTGTCGACTATGAGGCCCAGATACTTCATCTGGGCCTTCACCGCGACCCTGGCGCCCTCCACGTGGATGTGGGCGTCAGGCGGAGCACGCTGCCGAGGCCCGTGGAAGAACACGGCCTCGGTCTTGTGCAGCGCCACTGTTAGGCCCAGGCGGCGGATCCTCCCCGCCACGAGGGATCCGCCCGCCGAGGCGAGCATCGCCGCCTCCGCGAAGTTCCTCCCCCGGGCTGTGAGGAGGGTGTCATCCGCATAGCAGATGACACTCGTCCCCCGGAGGAGGGACCCGCGGAGGAGCCAGTCGAATCCGACGTTCCACAAGAGTGGCCCGAGGACTGACCCCTGTGGAACGCCGGACTCCGCCCTGTAGCGCCGCACCGCGCCCGTCCTGTCTACCAGGAGGACCCCGCGGTCCTCCAGGTAGCTCCCGAGGAGCCTCCGCAGGTATGGAGGCACACCGTGATACCGGAGTGCCTCCATAATGGTGGGGTGGGGGATGGAGTTGAAGGCGTTGGCTATGTCGAACGACACGGCCATCACTCCATCCCCCGCCTCCACGGCCTCTCGCACCTGGCCCTTGAGTCGGGCCAGTGCGTCCACTGTCGAACGCCCTTCCCGGAAGCCGAATTGGGCGTCCGACAGGTCCGGCCCCACCTCCCGCAGGAGGCTCCTCAGCCTGGCGGCGACTAACCCCTCGAACATCTTTCCGACCTCATCGAGCAGAACAATGGGTCGGTATGCCGAGGGGGAGTCCGCCGGGCGGCCGTCCTTCCTTATGAGGCACAGCCGCCCGTCCCGCCAGGGCTTCGGGAACCTGCCGGTCGCGAAACACGCGCCGAACAAGTCCCGAAGCCTGTCCTCCATGTGCCGGGCGGCGATTCCCAGCACCCGCGCTGGAACGCCGTCCGGCCCCGGAGCCGTCTTCTTGGCGTGGAGACGCAGAGTCACCACGCCAAGCTCCGCCGAGGTCACAGGAGGAGGGACCTCCTCCTCCTCCTCCTCCTCGGGCGCCGCCTCCTGAGGAGGGCCCATCGCTGGCGGGGTGAAGTCGGTCCCCTCCGGAAACAGGGACCGGACCACCCCGTCCAGCAGGGCCGGCTCGAGGGTCTCCGACAGCGGGGGGCCAAAGGGGCGCAGCTTATCGCGCGCCGCCTTATATGGCCTCCCGAACGGGTCCCTGTCGAGACCCTCCAGCAGCTCGGCATTTGCCGAGTCCTTGGCGGCGCCCATCGCCGCCTTGAGGACCTCCTTGGCCTCTACGTATGAAGCGTAGAGGCCGTCCTCGAGGCCCGGGTCCCTCAAGCGGCGCCGACGGCTCCGGGTGTAGGCCCTCCTAGCCGCCACGCAGGCGGACCGAAGCCCCGCCAGCTCCTCCGACCACCAGAACACCGCCCGGTGAGGAGGCGGACGTCGGGATCGGGGCATGCTCGCGTTGCACACCCCGGTCAGCGACGTCCTGAGCTGGCCCGCAGCGGCGTCCACGTCCAGGACTTGGACAGGCGGCGAAAGCCAGTCCTGGAGGAACGCCGCCTCCTCGGCTGCCTGCCGGTCCAGGCGGGAGAGGGTCCACCGCGGGAAGGGGCTCCGGCGCGCAGGCGCCGTCCCCCGGGAGTTGCGGGCGGAGATGTCGAAACGCACGTACCTGTGGTCCGACAGCGTCTCGACCATCTCCACCCGCCAGTTCACAACGCGGGCGGCGAGCACGGGGGTGGCGAACGAGAGATCCACCACCGATCCTCCCCGTTGCCGCACACACGTGTGAACTGTCCCTCTATTCAAGAGGGACACTCCGGACGACGCCGCCCACAATTCGACGGCCTGTCCCCGGGCGTTGCAGGTGGCAGCCGAGTTGCCCCAGGCCGTCGCCTTGGCGTTCAGGTCGCCTACGATGGCGACCTGTCGTGGAACCGCCCTCCCGCAAACTGCGGTGAGGACTTCGAGAAAATTCTCGAAGTCCGAAAGAGGGCGGTTTGGGGAGAAATATACCCCGACGAGGGCTATTTCTCCCCACGCGGCGGCCACGTATCCCGATCCCCTCTCTAAGAGCGAGAGGGGAGGGGAGTCCGCGGAAGACCGCGCCACGAGCGCCACCGTGCCGTCCCGATCGCCCAGCCATCGACTGGGGACCGCGTACGGCTCGGCGACCACCGCCACGTCCACCAACCACTCTGCCATGGACTGCATCAGCAGGTCCTGGGCAGCTCGGCAGTGGTTGGTGTTCGCCTGGAGGATGCGATGTTCGATCCCGTCCATCATTCGGACATCGCACCCCCCTCGTCAGCGGCCGGAGGCCCCGCGGGCGGGGCGGCCGGAGCGGCAGGCCGGATCGGCGCCTGCGCTTTCCCCTTCTTTGGGGGAGGATTGCAATTCCTCCCCTTCATGACGTGGCCCGCGGGGCGGCCACTGGCGGCGCACACAGCGCAGTGCGGAGTGGCGGCCTTGCAGGAGGCGGCCTTGTGCCCCTCCTTGCCGCAGCGGTAGCATGTGTCCGACCGGTCCACTGGGGACGGACACATGGCTCGTGTGTGGCCGATGGCGAAGCACTTGTAGCAGCGCATAGGCTGCGCTGCCAGTGCCCGAACCGCACACGAGCTGAACCCGATGAGCAGCCGTCCTTTGGCCTGGACGGCTGCCGCTGCGGCGATTGGGCACTCCAGGCGGATAGTGCCCATGCCGCCACGGCCGGGCCTGATGTCCCGGCCTTTGATTGCCCCGACGTCGCAGCCTCCCGCAGCTGCGACCGCCGCCAGCACCTCCTCTTTGGTGACCGTATCATCAAGATCGGTCACTTCTAAGGAGGTGGTCCGCACCGGCCTCGCCACCTTCGCCGCGTCGGCGATGACCTCTTGCAGCTTTGCTGCGAAGAGGTCCGCGTTCGTGCCGCCCTGCGCCCCCGGGAACTCGAATACTCGAGCCCCGGTCTGGGTCTGGCGGCACGAGATCCTGCCGATGCCAAGCTTGGCAGGATCGGCGTTGGCGCGGGCCCGCTTCAAGACGGAGACGTACGTCTCCCCCCGTTCCGCGGCCTCCGCGGTGAGCGTCACCACGACGGCGGCGGTTTTGGGGGGGGACAGCGGCTTCTTGCCGGCAGGTGCCTTCCTGCCGGCTGAAGCGGTGGCGGCGGGTTTTGGTGCCGACTTCCTGCTCTTCCTCTTGCCCCTCTTTCTCTGTCCGGGCGCCTGTGCGCCGGGAGGGGCGGCCTTCTTGGGCTTCTTCGCCTTCTTGGCCTTCCCGTTTTTGCCCACCTCCGTCCACGCCTGGTTGGACGGATCGGGCTGGGCGGGGGCTTCCTGAGCCCGGGGCTGGGACCCTGTAGGAGCGGGGTCCCTCTGAGCCCGGGGCTTTGACTTGGCCCGAGGCTCAGGCCGGGCCTGGTGCTGGGCCTGGGAGGGTGGCCCCGGCTTGGCCTGCCTCTTGTCGGCGTTGAGAGGCGGGCGGACGCGCTTCTCCGGCAAGAGGCGGTCCTCGATGCCGGCGAAGCAGGCCCTGATGAAGGCCCTCTCCTCCGCCACGACCTTGCGGATTACCTCCTCAAGGTTCGTGGGGGGTCCCCCAACCTAACCTTTTTTTTTTTTTTTTTTTTTTTTTTTTTTTTTTTTTTTTTTTTTTTTTTCCCTGGGGAATGCATTTACGCATCCCGCCTGAGGGAAAATCAGGCGGGTATGTGGGACTCCTGGTGCCTAGTGCACCAGCCTACCCACTAAACCCCAGGGCACTCCGCGTCGTCGTTATGGAAGGGGACTGGGAATCCGGCGCAGCCTTTACGTCCAGTCCCCGTCCGACGATGGCCCGCCTTTACAGCGGGGCCCCGCACGCCCCCCCCCCCCCCAACAGTGGAGGGGCCCGGGAATGGCTGAGTGAGGGCCATTCCCGCCCGACGGTGTGGCGAATAGTGTGTGCTATTCGCCACCGGGTGGAGGTCGGCGGTCGTTCCGCCTTCGCCACCGTCTCCTGCGGAGCGATGCAGCGAGAGGGTCGCCCTCCCGCGCTCGCTCCGCAGCCTCCTTCTGCGACATCACGTCCTCGCAGAAGGAGGCAACCGCGGCCCAGGCCTCCTCGCTGCCCAGCATGGACGCGACCACGCTGGGGAGCGAGAGGTCCCGGCCGATCACCGCGGTGAGTCTGCGGCGCTGCTCCGACCACGACGCGCACAACTCGAGAGTGTGCTGCGCCGTGTCTTCTGCAGCGCCGCAGTGGTGGCAGGACGGGGCTTCCTCTCTCCCGATCCGGTGCAGGTACGATCCGAAGCATCCGTGCCCGGATAGCACCTGCACCAGACGGAAAGAGAGGAAGCCGTGGGACCGCTCGAGCCAGTCCCGGAGCACTGGCCCGAGCGCGTCCAACGTCCTACGGCCGAACGTGGCGGTGGCGAGCTCCGCCGTCCAATGCTGGACGACGGCAGCCCTCGCCTCACGCCGGACCGCCTCCCTCCGTTCCGCCGCAGGGTGCTCCCCGAGCGCCCTGCGGTCCGCCGACCACGCGTACACCTTGGCCAGCACCCACGCCTCGAGCTCCCAAGGCGGGGTGCCCGCCAAGGCGCACGCCGCCGCGAAGCCCACCGAGCGGTAGGCTCTCGCGGCCCGCTGCGCGATGGCCCTCTGGGGCCTCCGAATGGCGGTGGCGTTCTCCCTTCTGCTTAGGGAGTCCGCCCAGATCGGGGCCCCGTAGAGGGCCATGCTCCGTAGGATGCCGGCATAGAGGAGCCGGCATCGCGCCCTAGGCCCTCCCAGATTTGGGAGGAGCCACGAGAGGGCGCCCGCGGTCTTCAGCAGGCGCGTCGACAGCCAGTCGAAGTGCTGGCTGAAGCGCCACCTGCTGTCGACTATGAGGCCCAGATACTTCATCTGGGCCTTCACCGCGACCCTGGCGCCCTCCACGTGGATGTGGGCGTCAGGCGGAGCACGCTGCCGAGGCCCGTGGAAGAACACGGCCTCGGTCTTGTGCAGCGCCACTGTTAGGCCCAGGCGGCGGATCCTCCCCGCCACGAGGGATCCGCCCGCCGAGGCGAGCATCGCCGCCTCCGCGAAGTTCCTCCCCCGGGCTGTGAGGAGAGTGTCATCCGCATAACAGATGACACTCGTCCCCCGGAGGAGGGACCCGCGGAGGAGCCAGTCGAATCCGACGTTCCACAAGAGTGGCCCGAGGACTGACCCCTGTGGAACGCCGGACTCCGCCCTGTAGCGCCGCACCGCGCCCGTCCTGTCTACCAGGAGGACCCCGCGGTCCTCCAGGTAGCTCCCGAGGAGCCTCCGCAGGTATGGAGGCACACCGTGATACCGGAGTGCCTCCATAATGGTGGGGTGGGGGATGGAGTTGAAGGCGTTGGCTATGTCGAACGACACGGCCATCAATCCATCCCCCGCCTCCACGGCCTCTCGCACCTGGCCCTTGAGTCGGGCCAGTGCGTCCACTGTCGAACGCCCTTCTCGGAAGCCGAATTGGGCGTCCGACAGGTCCGGCCCCACCTCCCGCAGGAGGCTCCTCAGCCTGGCGGCGACTAACCCCTCGAACATCTTTCCGACCTCATCGAGCAGAACAATGGGTCGGTATGCCGAGGGGGAGTCCGCCGGGCGGCCGTCCTTCCTTATGAGGCACAGCCGCCCGTCCCGCCAGGGCTTCGGGAACCTGCCGGCCGTGAAACACGCGCCGAACAAGTCCCGAAGCCTGTCCTCCATGTGCCGGGCGGCGATTCCCAGCACCCGCGCTGGAACGCCGTCCGGCCCCGGAGCCGTCTTCTTGGCGTGGAGACGCAGAGTCACCACGCCGAGCTCCGCCGAGGTCACAGGAGGAGGGACCTCCTCCTCCTCCTCCTCGGGCGCCGCCTCCTGAGGAGGGCCCATCGCTGGCGGGGTGAAGTCGGTCCCCTCCGGAAACAGGGACCGGACCACCCCGTCCAGCAGGGCCGGCTCGAGGGTCTCCGACAGCGGGGGGCCAAAGGGGCGCAGCTTATCGCGCGCCGCCTTATATGGCCTCCCGAACGGGTCCCTGTCGAGACCCTCCAGCAGCTCGGCATTTGCCGAGTCCTTGGCGGCGCCCATCGCCGCCTTGAGGACCTCCTTGGCCTCTACGTATGAAGCGTAGAGGCCGTCCTCGAGGCCCGGGTCCCTCAAGCGGCGCCGACGGCTCCGGGTGTAGGCCCTCCTGGCCGCCACGCAGGCGGACCGAAGCCCCGCCAGCTCCTCCGACCACCAGAACACCGCCCGGTGGGGAGGCGGACGTCGGGACCGGGGCATGCTCGCGTTGCACACCCCGGTCAGCGACGCCCTGAGCTGGCCCGCAGCGGCGTCCACGTCCAGGACTTGGACAGGTGGCGAAAGCCAGTCCTGGAGGAACGCCGCCTCCTCGGCCGCCTGCCGGTCCAGGCGGGAGAGGGTCCACCGCGGGAAGGGGCTCCGGCGCGCAGGCGCCGTCCCCCGGGAGTTGCGGGCGGAGATGTCGAAACGCACGTACCTGTGGTCCGACAGCGTCTCGACCATCTCCACCCGCCAGTCCACAACGCGGGCGGCGAGCACGGGGGTGGCGAACGAAAGGTCCACCACCGATCCTCCCCGTTGCCGCACACACGTGTGAACTGTCCCTCTATTCAAGAGGGACACTCCGGACGACGCCGCCCACAATTCGACGGCCTGTCCCCGGGCGTTGCAGGTGGCAGCCGAGTTGCCCCAGGCCGTCGCCTTGGCGTTCAGGTCGCCTACGATGGCGACCTGTCGTGGTACCGCCCTCCCGCAAACTGCGGTGAGGACTTCGAGAAAATTCTCGAAGTCCGAAAGAGGGCGGTTTGGGGAGAAATATACCCCGACGAGGGCTATTTCTCCCCACGCGGCGGCCACGTATCCCGATCCCCTCTCTAAGAGCGAGAGGGAAGGGGAGTCCGCGGAAGACCGCGCCACGAGCGCCACCGTGCCGTCCCGATCGCCTAGCCATCGGCTGGGGACCGAGTACGGCTCAGCGACCACCGCCACGTCCACCAACCACTCTGCCATGGACTGCATCAGCAGGTCCTGGGCAGCTCGGCAGTGGTTGGTGTTCGCCTGGAGGATGCGATGTTGGATCCCGTCCATCATTCGGACATCGCACCCCCCTCGTCAGCAGCCGAAGGCCCCGCGGGCGGGGCGGCCGAAGCTGCAGGCCGGATCGGCGCCTGCGCTTTTCCCTTCTTTGGGGGAGGATTACAATTCCTCCCCTTCATGATGTGACCCGCAGGGCGGCCACTGGCGGCGCACACGGCGCAGTGCGGAGTGGCGGCCTTGCAGGAGGCGGACTTATGCCCCTCCTTGCCGCAGCGGTAGCATGTGTCCGACCGGTCCACTGGGGACGGACACATGGCTCGTGTGTGGCCGATGGCGAAGCACTTGTAGCAGCGCATAGGCTGCGCTGCCAGTGCCCGAACCGCACACGAGCTGAACCCGATGAGCAGCCGTCCTTTGGCCTGGACGGCTGCCGCTGCGGCGATTGGGCACTCCAGGCGGATAGTGCCCATGCCGCCACGGCCGGGCCTGATGTCCCGGCCTTTGATTGCCCCGACGTCGCAGCCTCCCGCAGCTGCGACCGCCGCCAGCACCTCCTCTTTGGTGACCGTATCATCAAGATCGGTCACTTCTAAGGAGGTGGTCCGCACCGGCCTCGCCACCTTCGCCGCGTCGGCGATGACCTCTTGCAGCTTTGCTGCGAAGAGGTCCGCGTTCGTGCCGCCCTGCGCCCCCGGGAACTCGAATACTCGAGCCCCGGTCTGGGTCTGGCGGCACGAGATCCTGCCGATGCCAAGCTTGGCAGGATCGGCGTTGGCGCGGGCCCGCTTCAAGACGGAGACGTACGTCTCCCCCCGTTCCGCGGCCTCCGCGGTGAGCGTCACCACGACGGCGGCGGTTTTGGGGGGGGACAGCGGCTTCTTGCCGGCAGGTGCCTTCCTGCCGGCTGAAGCGGTGGCGGCGGGTTTTGTCGCCGACTTCTTCCCTCTCCTCTTGCCCCTACTCTTACCGGCCGCCTGTGCGGTGGGAGGGGCGGGCTTCTTCGGCTTCTTCGCCTTCTTGGCCTTCCCGTTTTTGCCCACCTCCGTCCACGCCTGGTTGGACGGATCGGGCTGGGCGGGGGCTTCCTGAGCCCGGGGCTGGGACCCTGTAGGAGCGGGGTCCCTCTGAGCCCGGGGCTTTGACTTGGCCCGAGGCTCAGGCCGGGTCTGGTGCTGGGCCTGGGAGGGTGGCCCCGGCTTGGCCTGCCTCTTGTCGGCGTTGAGAGGCGGGCGGACGCGCTTCTCCGGCAAGAGGCGGTCCTCAATGCCGGCGAAGCAGGCCCTGATGAAGGCCCTCTCCTCCGCCACGACCTTGCGGATTACCTCCTCAAGGCTCGCGGGGGGTTGGGGGCCCTCGCGGGACTCGCCCGCGGGCTGCGGCGCCTGGGAAGGCGGGGCCGTGGCTTCAGCCAGCTTCTTGTGCAGCTGGCTGACTTCGGCTTGCAGGCGATCGACCTTCGCCTGCAGCTGGCGCGTCTCGTCCGTGGCCGTTCGCTGCAGCAGCTCCCGGATGATGCCGCGCAAGCTGGCGGCCCGGCACTTGAGGGACTTCTGAAAAGTCCCCTTCAAGTTGGAGGACTTTGAGGCGACCTCCAGGATCTCCGCCTCGTCCTCCTGCGCCATCCTCTCCAGCTCGGCGAGGGAGTGGTCCGCGTACAGCACGGCAGACGTGCCGTATCCGGACCTGGCCCGAGAAGCGGTCGCCTGCCTCTCCTTGGCCGCGACCTTCTCCTCGAGGTCCTTCGCGAGCTGCGCCTTCCTCGCCAGGTTTAATTGGCGCTTGGCGTCCGCGAGGCCGACGTCGTGCGCGCCAGCCGCCCTGGAGGTTGCCGAGGTCGAAGGCCTCCTCGTCCTCAGCTTTTTTCTAGGCTCCTTCGCCGTGGAGTCCGACGAGTCCTTGCGGAAGGAGCGTTTTTGGGCCTGACGGCCCGCCGCCTGCGCTGCGGATCCGTCATCCGAAAGGACAATGGACTCCATTTCGGAGTCGGCATCCGCGTCATTCGGCCCACAGTAGTGACTAGCCGTCGACTGTGGACGGCTGGTCTCCGACGCCGAGGCTGCCGCAGCATCCGCGTCCTTGTGGCCCTGAGAAGGGCCTTTGGGTTGGCCCTGAGAAGGGCCTTTGGGTTGGCCCTGAGAAGGGCCTTTGGGTTGGCCCTGAGAAGGGCCTTTGGGTTGGCCCTGAGAAGGGCCTTTGGGTTGGCCCTGAGAAGGGCCTTTTGGTAGGAAACGCCCGGAGGCGTCCCGCAAGGGTTTCGACATCGTCGAAAGAGGCGAGTTGCTACCCGCTCGACCTCAACCTGGGGACCAGGGAGAGAGCTGGGCAACAGCAAGGACAGTACTACCGCGAGTAGTGTACTATCAGAAAGCGCACTTTAGCCACCCGTCTCTGCCACTGCGTTACCGTGGACAGAGCGGGGCCCAGGGGACACGACGAGGACGTATGCGCATTGGGGTCCCCCCCCCAACCTAACCTAACCTAACCTAACCTAACCCTACTCGCGATAGCCAGGGCTACTGACCTGGTCGTCGCGAGGGGCTTCGACTGTGCGGCTGTGCTCAGCGACTCCCGGTCCTCGCTCGATTTGATCCGGAACCCGGACACGCACCATCCCCTCGCTACCCATATTCGTAAGAATATTAGGGAGTTGCAGGGGAGGGGTAAAACCCTCCAGTTCTATTGGGTGAAGGCTCACGTCGGGATCCCCGGCAATGAGCGCGCCGACGAGTTGGCGAGGCTGGCGGCTCAGTCCAGGGTCGCCCCAGCGTATGCCAGGTGTCCAATCTCATACGTCAAACGACGTGTGAGAGAGGGCGTGGTCCGGCGGTGGAACGAGAGGTACACCGGTGGAACCACGGCCGAGGTCACCCGCATGTTCTTCCCGGATGTATGGCGCGCTTATCGGGCCCTGAAGGGTCTCGACAAGACGTCCTTGTGGGCGCAAGTGCTGACGGGCCACGGCGGTTTCGCCGCCTATCTCCACCGTTTCAAATTGAGAGATAGTGCTGGCTGCGTGTGCGACCCCGAGGTTGCGGAGACAATCAAACACCTGTTGTTCGATTGCCCGAGGCACGACCGAGACAGATACGACCTGGAATTAAGTACTGGCACAAAATTAACGGAGGCGTCGATCGCCGATATGATATCCGATAAGCACTCCAGGCCGTATCTGGAGCGGTTTTGCCTCAGGACAGCCAAAATCGTTACAGAACGCAACAAAACAAGATGATATTTATTATTTATACTTAATTTATTATTTAAACTTTATTTTTACATATTAATTTTAATTTATTGAATCATTAATTTAATGTTTTAATTCAATTTTAATTTATTATTTTATTGTATTTTAATATTTTAACTTAAGTTATTAATTTTATTGTTTTAACGAAATTGACATTATAAATTTAGTTTAATTTATTACTCTAATTGAATTGTATTTTTTTTTTTTTTTTAAATTGTAATTATTTAAATTATATTTGAATTTATTAATTGGAATTAATGTTATAGTTATTAAGCAAATGCCCGCGTTATGTAACAGTCTCCGCAACCTCAAAGCCGTCGGCAAGAAAGAGAAATGTAAATAATTGTGTTAAAATATAAGTCAATAATAGTATATAAGGTAGAAATAAGAAATTTGTAAATATTAAATAAGTAAATGACAATGGAAAAAAAAAAAAAAAAAAAAAAAAAAATGACAAATGGGAAAAGACTGACCCTAGAAAAGAAAAGATACAAAGCCGCAAAAAATTAAAAGGCGGTAAAAAATGAAAATAAAGTATACAAAGACTACGCATTCAATTTCTTGCCAAGCAAGAAGGATCAATGACGGCATAAAAAAAAAAAAAAAAAAAAAAAAAACCTAACCTAACCTAACCTTTTTTTTTTTTTTTTTTTTTTTTTTTTTTTTTTTTTTTTCCCTGGGGAATGCATTTACGCATCCCGCCTGAGGGAATCAGGCGGGTATGTGGGACTCCTGGTGCCTAGTGCACCAGCCTACCCACTAAACCCCAGGGCACTCCGCGTCGTCGTTATGGAAGGGGACTGGGAATCCGGCGCAGCCTTTACGTCCAGTCCCCGTCCGACGATGGCCCGCCTTTACAGCGGGGCCCCGCACGCCCCCCCCCCAACAGTGGAGGGGCCCGGGAATGGCTGAGTGAGGGCCATTCCCGCCCGACGGTGTGGCGAATAGTGTGTGCTATTCGCCACCGGGTGGAGGTCGGCGGTCGTTCCGCCTTCGCCACCGTCTCCTGCGGAGCGATGCAGCGAGAGGGTCGCCCTCCCGCGCTCGCTCCGCAGCCTCCTTCTGCGACATCACGTCCTCGCAGAAGGAGGCAACCGCGGCCCAGGCCTCCTCGCTGCCCAGCATGGACGCGACGACGCTGGGGAGCGAGAGGTCCCGGCCGATCACCGCGGTGAACCTAACCTAACCTAACCTTTTTTTTTTTTTTTTTTTTTTTTTTTTTTTTTTTTTTCCCTGGGGAATGCATTTACGCATCCCGCCTGAGGGAATCAGGCGGGTATGTGGGACTCCTGGTGCCTAGTGCACCAGCCTACCCACTAAACCCCAGGGCACTCCGCGTCGTCGTTATGGAAGGGGACTGGGAATCCGGCGCAGCCTTTACGTCCAGTCCCCGTCCGACGATGGCCCGCCTTTACAGCGGGGCCCCGCACGCCCCCCCCCCAACAGTGGAGGGGCCCGGGAATGGCTGAGTGAGGGCCATTCCCGCCCGACGGTGTGGCGAATAGTGTGTGTGCTATTCGCCACCGGGTGGAGGTCGGCGGTCGTTCCGCCTTCGCCACCGTCTCCTGCGGAGCGATGCAGCGAGAGGGTCGCCCTCCCGCGCTCGCTCCGCAGCCTCCTTCTGCGACATCACGTCCTCGCAGAAGGAGGCAACCGCGGCCCAGGCCTCCTCGCTGCCCAGCATGGACGCGACCACGCTGGGGAGCGAGAGGTCCCGGCCGATCACCGCGGTGAGTCTGCGGCGCTGCTCCGACCACGACGCGCACAACTCGAGAGTGTGCTGCGCCGTGTCTTCTGCAGCGCCGCAGTGGTGGCAGGACGGGGCTTCCTCTCTCCCGATCCGGTGCAGGTACGATCCGAAGCATCCGTGCCCGGATAGTACCTGCACCAGACGGAAAGAGAGGAAGCCGTGGGACCGCTCGAGCCAGTCCCGGAGCACTGGCCCGAGCGCGTCCAACGTCCTACGGCCGAACGTGGCGGTGGCGAGCTCCGCCGTCCAATGCTGGACGACGGCAGCCCTCGCCTCACGCCGGACCGCCTCCCTCCGTTCCGCCGCAGGGTGCTCCCCGAGCGCCCTGCGGTCCGCCGACCACGCGTACACCTTGGCCAGCACCCATGCCTCGAGCTCCCAAGGCGGGGTGCCCGCCAAGGCGCACGCCGCCGCGAAGCCCACCGAGCGGTAGGCTCTCGCGGCCCGCTGCGCGATGGCCCTCTGGGGCCTCCGAATGGCGGTGGCGTTCTCCCTTCTGCTTAGGGAGTCCGCCCAGATCGGGGCCCCGTAGAGGGCCATGCTCCGCAAGATGCCGGCGTACAGGAGCCGGCATCTCGCCCTGGGTCCTCCCAGATTTGGGAGGAGCCACGAGAGGGCGCCCGCGGTCTTCAGCAGGCGCGTCGACAGCCAGTCGAAGTGCTGGCTGAAGCGCCACCTGCTGTCGACTATGAGGCCCAGATACTTCATCTGGGCCTTCACCGCGACCCTGGCGCCCTCCACGTGGATGTGGGCGTCAGGCGGAGCACGCTGCCGAGGCCCGTGGAAGAACACGGCCTCGGTCTTGTGCAGCGCCACTGTTAGGCCCAGGCGGCGGATCCTCCCCGCCACGAGGGATCCGCCCGCCGAGGCGAGCATCGCCGCCTCCGCGAAGTTCTTCCCCCGGGCTGTGAGGAGAGTGTCATCCGCATAACAGATGACACTCGTCCCCCGGAGGAGGGACCCGCGGAGGAACCAGTCGAATCCGACGTTCCACAAGAGTGGCCCGAGGACTGACCCCTGTGGAACGCCGGACTCCGCCCTGTAGCGCCGCACCGCGCCCGTCCTGTCTACCAGGAGGACCCCGCGGTCCTCCAGGTAGCTCCCGAGGAGCCTCCGCAGGTATGGAGGCACACCGTGATACCGGAGTGCCTCCATAATGGTGGGGTGGGGGATGGAGTTGAAGGCGTTGGCTATGTCGAACGACACGGCCATCACTCCATCCCCCGCCTCCACGGCCTCTCGCACCTGGCCCTTGAGTCGGGCCAGTGCGTCCACTGTCGAACGCCCTTCCCGGAAGCCGAATTGGGCGTCCGACAGGTCCGGCCCCACCTCCCGCAGGAGGCTCCTCAGCCTGGCGGCGACTAACCCCTCGAACATCTTTCCGACCTCATCGAGCAGAACAATGGGTCGGTATGCCGAGGGGGAGTCCGCCGGGCGGCCGTCCTTCCTTATGAGGCACAGCCGCCCGTCCCGCCAGGGCTTCGGGAACCTGCCGGTCGCGAAACACGCGCCGAACAAGTCCCGAAGCCTGTCCTCCATGTGCCGGGCGGCGATTCCCAGCACCCGCGCTGGAACGCCGTCCGGCCCCGGAGCCGTCTTCTTGGCGTGGAGACGCAGAGTCACCACGCCAAGCTCCGCCGAGGTCACAGGAGGAGGGACCTCCTCCTCCTCCTCCTCGGGCGCCGCCTCCTGAGGAGGGCCCATCGCTGGCGGGGTGAAGTCGGTCCCCTCCGGAAACAGGGACCGGACCACCCCGTCCAGCAGGGCCGGCTCGAGGGTCTCCGACAGCGGGGGGCCAAAGGGGCGCAGCTTATCGCGCGCCGCCTTATATGGCCTCCCGAACGGGTCCCTGTCGAGACCCTCCAGCAGCTCGGCATTTGCCGAGTCCTTGGCGGCGCCCATCGCCGCCTTGAGGACCTCCTTGGCCTCTACGTATGAAGCGTAGAGGCCGTCCTCAAGGCCCGGGTCCCTCGAGCGGCGCCGACGGCTCCGGGTGAAGGCCCTCCTGGCCGCCACGCAGGCGGACCGAAGCCCCGCCAGCTCCTCCGACCACCAGAACACCGCCCGGTGGGGAGGCGGACGTCGGGACCGGGGCATGCTCGCGTTGCACACCCCGGTCAGCGACGCCCTGAGCTGGCCCGCAGCGGCGTCCACGTCCAGGACTTGGACAGGTGGCGAAAGCCAGTCCTGGAGGAACGCCGCCTCCTCGGCCGCCTGCCGGTCCAGGCGGGAGAGGGTCCACCGCGGGAAGGGGCTCCGGCGCGCAGGCGCCGTCCCCCGGGAGTTGCGGGCGGAGATGTCGAAACGCACGTACCTGTGGTCCGACAGCGTCTCGACCATCTCCACCCGCCAGTCCACAACGCGGGCGGCGAGCACGGGGGTGGCGAACGAAAGGTCCACCACCGATCCTCCCCGTTGCCGCACACACGTGTGAACTGTCCCTCTATTCAAGAGGGACACTCCGGACGACGCCGCCCACAATTCGACGGCCTGTCCCCGGGCGTTGCAGGTGGCAGCCGAGTTGCCCCAGGCCGTCGCCTTGGCGTTCAGGTCGCCTACGATGGCGACCTGTCGTGGTACCGCCCTCCCGCAAACTGCGGTGAGGACTTCGAGAAAATTCTCGAAGTCCGAAAGAGGGCGGTTTGGGGAGAAATATACCCCGACGAGGGCTATTTCTCCCCACGCGGCGGCCACGTATCCCGATCCCCTCTCTAAGAGCGAGAGGGAAGGGGAGTCCGCGGAAGACCGCGCCACGAGCGCCACCGTGCCGTCCCGATCGCCCAGCCATCGGCTGGGGACCGAGTACGGCTCAGCGACCACCGCCACGTCCACCAACCACTCTGCCATGGACTGCATCAGCAGGTCCTGGGCAGCTCGGCAGTGGTTGGTGTTCGCCTGGAGGATGCGATGTTCGATCCCGTCCATCATTCGGACATCGCACCCCCCTCGTCAGCAGCCGAAGGCCCCGCGGGCGGGGCGGCCGAAGCTGCAGGCCGGATCGGCGCCTGCGCTTTTCCCTTCTTTGGGGGAGGATTACAATTCCTCCCCTTCATGATGTGACCCGCAGGGCGGCCACTGGCGGCGCACACGGCGCAGTGCGGAGTGGCGGCCTTGCAGGAGGCGGACTTATGCCCCTCCTTGCCGCAGCGGTAGCATGTGTCCGACCGGTCCACTGGGGACGGACACATGGCTCGTGTGTGGCCGATGGCGAAGCACTTGTAGCAGCGCATAGGCTGCGCTGCCAGTGCCCGAACCGCACACGAGCTGAACCCGATGAGCAGCCGTCCTTTGGCCTGGACGGCCGCCGCTGCGGCGATTGGGCACTCCAGGCGGATAGTGCCCATGCCGCCACGGCCGGGCCTGATGTCCCGGCCTTTGATTGCCCCGACGTCGCAGCCTCCCGCAGCTGCGACCGCCGCCAGCACCTCCTCTTTGGTGACCGTATCATCAAGATCGGTCACTTCTAAGGAGGTGGTCCGCACAGGCCGCGCCACCTTCGCCGCGTCGGCGATGACCTCTTGCAGCTTCGCTGCGAAGAGGTCCGCGTTCGTGCCGCCCTGCGCCCCCGGGAACTCGAATACTCGAGCCCCGGTCTGGGTCTGGCGGCACGAGATCCTGCCGATGCCGAGCTTGGCAGGATCGGCGTTGGCGCGGGCCCGCTTTAAAACGGACACGTACGTCTCCCCCCGTTCCGCGGCCTCCGCGGTGAGCGTCACCACGACGGCGGCGGTTTTGGGGGGGGACAGCAGCTTTTTGCCGGCAGGTGCCTTGCTGCCGGCTGCTGCGGTGGTGGCGGGTTTTGGCGCCGACTTACGCCCCTTCCTTTTTCCCCTCTTCTTTTTCCGGGGCGCCTGCGCGCCGGGAGGGGCGGCCTTCTTGGGCTTCTTCGCCTTCTTGGCCTTCCCGTTTTTGCCCACCTCCGTCCACGCCTGGTTGGACGGATCGGGCTGGGCGGGGGCTTCCTGAGCCCGGGGCTGAGACCCTGTGGGAGCGGGGTCCCTCTGAGCCCGGGGCTTTGACTTGGCCCGAGGCTCAGGCCGGGCCTGGTGCTGGGCCTGGGAGGGTGGCCCCGGCTTGGCCTGCCTCTTGTCGGCGTTGAGAGGCGGGCGGACGCGCTTCTCCGGCAAGAGGCGGTCCTCAATGCCGGCGAAGCAGGCCCTGATGAAGGCCCTCTCCTCCGCCACGACCTTGCGGATTACCTCCTCAAGGTTCGTGGGGGGTTGGGGGCCCTCGCGGGACTCGCCTGCGGGCTGCGGCGCCTGGGAAGGCGGGGCCGTGGCTTCAGCCAGCTTCTTGTGCAGCTGGCTGACTTCGGCTTGCAGGCGATCGACCTTCGCCTGCAGCTGGCGCGTCTCGTCCGTGGCCGTTCGCTGCAGTAGCTCCCGGATGATGCCGCGCAAGCTGGCGGCCCGGCACTTGAGGGACTTCTGAAAAGTCCCCTTCAAGTTGGAGGACTTTGAGGCGACCTCCAGGATCTCCGCCTCGTCCTCCTGCGCCATCCTCTCCAGCTCGGCGAGGGAGTGGTCCGCGTACAGCACGGCAGACGTGCCGTATCCGGACCTGGCCCGAGAAGCGGTCGCCTGCCTCTCCTTGGCCGCGACCTTCTCCTCGAGGTCCTTCGCGAGCTGCGCCTTCCTCGCCAGGTTTAATTGGCGCTTGGCGTCCGCGAGGCCGACGTCGTGCGCGCCGGCCGCCCTGGAGGTTGCCGAGGTAGAAGGCCTCCTCGTCCTCAGCTTTTTTCTCGGCTCCTTCGCCGTGGAGTCAGACGAGTCCTTCCGGAAGGAGCGTTTTTTAGCCTGACGGCCCGCCGCCTGCGCTGCGGATTCGTCGTCCGAAAGGACTATGGACTCCATTTCGGAGTCGGAATCCGCCGCGTCATTCGGCCCGCAGTATAGACTAGCCGTCGACTGCGGACGGCTAGTCTCCGACGCCGAGGCTGCCGCAGCATCCGCGTCCTTATGGCCCTGAGAAGGGCCTTTGGATTGGCCCTGAGAAGGGCCTAAGGGTTGGCCCTGAGAAGGGCCTTTGGGTTGGCCCTGAGAAGGGCCTTTGGGTTGGCCCTGAGAAGGGCCTTTGGGTTGGCCCTGAGAAGGGCCTTTGGGTTGGCCCTGAGAAGGGCCTTTGGGTTGGCCCTGAGAAGGGCCTTTTGGTAGGAAACGCCCGGAGGCGTCCCGCAAGGGTTTCGACATCGTCGAAAGAGGCGAGTTGCTACCCGCTCGACCTCAACCTGGGGACCAGGGAGAGAGCTGGGCAACACCAAGGATAGCACTTCCGCGAGATGTACTATCAGACAGCGCACTTTAGCCACCCGTCTCTGCCACTGCGTTACCGTGGACAGAGCGGGGCCCAGGGGACACGACGAGGACGTATGCACTGTGGGGGGTCCCCCAACCTAACCTAACCTAACCTTTTTTTTTTTTTTTTTTTTTTTTTTTTTTTTTTTTTTTTTTTTTTTTCCCTGGGGAATGCATTTACGCATCCCGCCTGAGGGAATCAGGCGGGTATGTGGGACTCCTGGTGCCTAGTGCACCAGCCTACCCACTAAACCCCAGGGCACTCCGCGTCGTCGTTATGGAAGGGGACTGGGAATCCGGCGCAGCCTTTACGTCCAGTCCCCGTCCGACGATGGCCCGCCTTTACAGCGGGGCCCCGCACGCCCCCCCCCCAACAGTGGAGGGGCCCGGGAATGGCTGAGTGAGGGCCATTCCCGCCCGACGGTGTGGCGAATAGTGTGTGTGCTATTCGCCACCGGGTGGAGGTCGGCGGTCGTTCCGCCTTCGCCACCGTCTCCTGCGGAGCGATGCAGCGAGAGGGTCGCCCTCCCGCGCTCGCTCCGCAGCCTCCCTCTGCGACATCACGTCCTCGCAGAAGGAGGCAACCGCGGCCCAGGCCTCCTCGCTGCCCAGCATGGACGCGACCACGCTGGGGAGCGAGAGGTCCCGGCCGATCACCGCGGTGAGTCTGCGGCGCTGCTCCGACCACGACGCGCACAACTCGAGAGTGTGCTGCGCCGTGTCTTCTGCAGCGCCGCAGTGGTGGCAGGACGGGGCTTCCTCTCTCCCGATCCGGTGCAGGTACGATCCGAAGCATCCGTGCCCGGATAGTACCTGCACCAGACGGAAAGAGAGGAAGCCGTGGGACCGCTCGAGCCAGTCCCGGAGCACTGGCCCGAGCGCGTCCAACGTCCTACGGCCGAACGTGGCGGTGGCGAGCTCCGCCGTCCAATGCTGGACGACGGCAGCCCTCGCCTCACGCCGGACCGCCTCCCTCCGTTCCGCCGCAGGGTGCTCCCCGAGCGCCCTGCGGTCCGCCGACCACGCGTACACCTTGGCCAGCACCCATGCCTCGAGCTCCCAAGGCGGGGTGCCCGCCAAGGCGCACGCCGCCGCGAAGCCCACCGAGCGGTAGGCTCTCGCGGCCCGCTGCGCGATGGCCCTCTGGGGCCTCCGAATGGCGGTGGCGTTCTCCCTTCTGCTTAGGGAGTCCGCCCAGATCGGGGCCCCGTAGAGGGCCATGCTCCGCAAGATGCCGGCGTACAGGAGCCGGCATCTCGCCCTGGGTCCTCCCAGATTTGGGAGGAGCCACGAGAGGGCGCCCGCGGTCTTCAGCAGGCGCGTCGACAGCCAGTCGAAGTGCTGGCTGAAGCGCCACCTGCTGTCGACTATGAGGCCCAGATACTTCATCTGGGCCTTCACCGCGACCCTGGCGCCCTCCACGTGGATGTGGGCGTCAGGCGGAGCACGCTGCCGAGGCCCGTGGAAGAACACGGCCTCGGTCTTGTGCAGCGCCACTGTTAGGCCCAGGCGGCGGATCCTCCCCGCCACGAGGGATCCGCCCGCCGAGGCGAGCATCGCCGCCTCCGCGAAGTTCTTCCCCCGGGCTGTGAGGAGAGTGTCATCCGCATAACAGATGACACTCGTCCCCCGGAGGAGGGACCCGCGGAGGAACCAGTCGAATCCGACGTTCCACAAGAGTGGCCCGAGGACTGACCCCTGTGGAACGCCGGACTCCGCCCTGTAGCGCCGCACCGCGCCCGTCCTGTCTACCAGGAGGACCCCGCGGTCCTCCAGGTAGCTCCCGAGGAGCCTCCGCAGGTATGGAGGCACACCGTGATACCGGAGTGCCTCCATAATGGTGGGGTGGGGGATGGAGTTGAAGGCGTTGGCTATGTCAAACGACACGGCCATCACTCCATCCCCCGCCTCCACGGCCTCTCGCACCTGGCCCTTGAGTCGGGCCAGTGCGTCCACTGTCGAACGCCCTTCCCGGAAGCCGAATTGGGCGTCCGACAGGTCCGGCCCCACCTCCCGCAGGAGGCTCCTCAGCCTGGCGGCGACTAACCCCTCGAACATCTTTCCGACCTCATCGAGCAGAACAATGGGTCGGTATGCCGAGGGGGAGTCCGCCGGGCGGCCGTCCTTCCTTATGAGGCACAGCCGCCCGTCCCGCCAGGGCTTCGGGAACCTGCCGGTCGCGAAACACGCGCCGAACAAGTCCCGAAGCCTGTCCTCCATGTGCCGGGCGGCGATTCCCAGCACCCGCGCTGGAACGCCGTCCGGCCCCGGAGCCGTCTTCTTGGCGTGGAGACGCAGAGTCACCACGCCAAGCTCCGCCGAGGTCACAGGAGGAGGGACCTCCTCCTCCTCCTCCTCGGGCGCCGCCTCCTGAGGAGGGCCCATCGCTGGCGGGGTGAAGTCGGTCCCCTCCGGAAACAGGGACCGGACCACCCCGTCCAGCAGGGCCGGCTCGAGGGTCTCCGACAGCGGGGGGCCAAAGGGGCGCAGCTTATCGCGCGCCGCCTTATATGGCCTCCCGAACGGGTCCCTGTCGAGACCCTCCAGCAGCTCGGCATTTGCCGAGTCCTTGGCGGCGCCCATCGCCGCCTTGAGGACCTCCTTGGCCTCTACGTATGAAGCGTAGAGGCCGTCCTCGAGGCCCGGGTCCCTCAAGCGGCGCCGACGGCTCCGGGTGTAGGCCCTCCTAGCCGCCACGCAGGCGGACCGAAGCCCCGCCAGCTCCTCCGACCACCAGAACACCGCCCGGTGAGGAGGCGGACGTCGGGATCGGGGCATGCTCGCGTTGCACACCCCGGTCAGCGACGTCCTGAGCTGGCCCGCAGCGGCGTCCACGTCCAGGACTTGGACAGGCGGCGAAAGCCAGTCCTGGAGGAACGCCGCCTCCTCGGCCGCCTGCCGGTCCAGGCGGGAGAGGGTCCACCGCGGGAAGGGGCTCCGGCGCGCAACCTAACCTAACCTAACCTTTTTTTTTTTTTTTTTTTTTTTTTTTTTTTTTTTTTTTTTTTTTTCCCTGGGGAATGCATTTACGCATCCCGCCTGAGGGAATCAGGCGGGTATGTGGGACTCCTGGTGCCTAGTGCACCAGCCTACCCACTAAACCCCAGGGCACTCCGCGTCGTCGTTATGGAAGGGGACTGGGAATCCGGCGCAGCCTTTACGTCCAGTCCCCGTCCGACGATGGCCCGCCTTTACAGCGGGGCCCCGCACGCCCCCCCCCCAACAGTGGAGGGGCCCGGGAATGGCTGAGTGAGGGCCATTCCCGCCCGACGGTGTGGCGAATAGTGTGTGCTATTCGCCACCGGGTGGAGGTCGGCGGTCGTTCCGCCTTCGCCACCGTCTCCTGCGGAGCGATGCAGCGAGAGGGTCGCCCTCCCGCGCTCGCTCCGCAGCCTCCTTCTGCGACATCACGTCCTCGCAGAAGGAGGCAACCGCGGCCCAGGCCTCCTCGCTGCCCAGCATGGACGCGACCACGCTGGGGAGCGAGAGGTCCCGGCCGATCACCGCGGTGAGTCTGCGGCGCTGCTCCGACCACGACGCGCACAACTCGAGAGTGTGCTGCGCCGTGTCTTCTGCAGCGCCGCAGTGGTGGCAGGACGGGGCTTCCTCTCTCCCGATCCGGTGCAGGTACGATCCGAAGCATCCGTGCCCGGATAGTACCTGCACCAGACGGAAAGAGAGGAAGCCGTGGGACCGCTCGAGCCAGTCCCGGAGCACTGGCCCGAGCGCGTCCAACGTCCTACGGCCGAACGTGGCGGTGGCGAGCTCCGCCGTCCAATGCTGGACGACGGCAGCCCTCGCCTCACGCCGGACCGCCTCCCTCCGTTCCGCCGCAGGGTGCTCCCCGAGCGCCCTGCGGTCCGCCGACCACGCGTACACCTTGGCCAGCACCCACGCCTCGAGCTCCCAAGGCGGGGTGCCCGCCAAGGCGCACGCCGCCGCGAAGCCCACCGAGCGGTAGGCTCTCGCGGCCCGCTGCGCGATGGCCCTCTGGGGCCTCCGAATGGCGGTGGCGTTCTCCCTTCTGCTTAGGGAGTCCGCCCAGATCGGGGCCCCGTAGAGGGCCATGCTCCGCAAGATGCCGGCGTACAGGAGCCGGCATCTCGCCCTGGGTCCTCCCAGATTTGGGAGGAGCCACGAGAGGGCGCCCGCGGTCTTCAGCAGGCGCGTCGACAGCCAGTCGAAGTGCTGGCTGAAGCGCCACCTGCTGTCGACTATGAGGCCCAGATACTTCATCTGGGCCTTCACCGCGACCCTGGCGCCCTCCACGTGGATGTGGGCGTCAGGTGGAGCACGCTGCCGAGGCCCGTGGAAGAACACGGCCTCGGTCTTGTGCAGCGCCACTGTTAGGCCCAGGCGGCGGATCCTCCCCGCCACGAGGGATCCGCCCGCCGAGGCGAGCATCGCCGCCTCCGCGAAGTTCCTCCCCCGGGCTGTGAGGAGAGTGTCATCCGCATAACAGATGACACTCGTCCCCCGGAGGAGGGACCCGCGGAGGAGCCAGTCGAATCCGACGTTCCACAAGAGTGGCCCGAGGACTGACCCCTGTGGAACGCCGGACTCCGCCCTGTAGCGCCGCACCGCGCCCGTCCTGTCTACCAGGAGGACCCCGCGGTCCTCCAGGTAGCTCCCGAGGAGCCTCCGCAGGTATGGAGGCACACCGTGATACCGGAGTGCCTCCATAATGGTGGGGTGGGGGATGGAGTTGAAGGCGTTGGCTATGTCAAACGACACGGCCATCACTCCATCCCCCGCCTCCACGGCCTCTCGCACCTGGCCCTTGAGTCGGGCCAGTGCGTCCACTGTCGAACGCCCTTCCCGGAAGCCGAATTGGGCGTCCGACAGGTCCGGCCCCACCTCCCGCAGGAGGCTCCTCAGCCTGGCGGCGACTAACCCCTCGAACATCTTTCCGACCTCATCGAGCAGAACAATGGGTCGGTATGCCGAGGGGGAGTCCGCCGGGCGGCCGTCCTTCCTTATGAGGCACAGCCGCCCGTCCCGCCAGGGCTTCGGGAACCTGCCGGTCGCGAAACACGCGCCGAACAAGTCCCGAAGCCTGTCCTCCATGTGCCGGGCGGCGATTCCCAGCACCCGCGCTGGAACGCCGTCCGGCCCCGGAGCCGTCTTCTTGGCGTGGAGACGCAGAGTCACCACGCCAAGCTCCGCCGAGGTCACAGGAGGAGGGACCTCCTCCTCCTCCTCCTCGGGCGCCGCCTCCTGAGGAGGGCCCATCGCTGGCGGGGTGAAGTCGGTCCCCTCCGGAAACAGGGACCGGACCACCCCGTCCAGCAGGGCCGGCTCGAGGGTCTCCGACAGCGGGGGGCCAAAGGGGCGCAGCTTATCGCGCGCCGCCTTATATGGCCTCCCGAACGGGTCCCTGTCGAGACCCTCCAGCAGCTCGGCATTTGCCGAGTCCTTGGCGGCGCCCATCGCCGCCTTGAGGACCTCCTTGGCCTCTACGTATGAAGCGTAGAGGCCGTCCTCGAGGCCCGGGTCCCTCAAGCGGCGCCGACGGCTCCGGGTGTAGGCCCTCCTAGCCGCCACGCAGGCGGACCGAAGCCCCGCCAGCTCCTCCGACCACCAGAACACCGCCCGGTGGGGAGGCGGACGTCGGGACCGGGGCATGCTCGCGTTGCACACCCCGGTCAGCGACGCCCTGAGCTGGCCCGCAGCGGCGTCCACGTCCAGGACTTGGACAGGTGGTGAAAGCCAGTCCTGGAGGAACGCCGCCTCCTCGGCCGCCTGCCGGTCCAGGCGGGAGAGGGTCCACCGCGGGAAGGGGCTCCGGCGCGCAGGCGCCGTTCCCCGGGAGTTGCGGGCGGAGATGTCGAAACGCACGTACCTGTGGTCCGACAGCGTCTCGACCATCTCCACCCGCCAGTTCACAACGCGGGCGGCGAGCACGGGGGTGGCGAACGAGAGATCCACCACCGATCCTCCCCGTTGCCGCACGCATGTGTGAACTGCCCCTCTGTTCAAGAGGGACACTCCGGACGACGCCGCCCACAGTTGGACGGCCTGTCCCCGGGCGTTGCAGGTGGCAGCCGAGTTGCCCCAGGCCGTCGCCTTGGCGTTCAGGTCGCCTATGATGGCAACCTGTCGTGGTACCGCCCTCCCGCACACTGCGGTAAGGACTTCGAGAAAATTCTCGAAGTCCGAAAGAGGGCGGTTTGGGGAGAAATATACCCCGATGAGGGCTATTTCCCCCCACGCGGCGGCCACGTATCCCGGTCCCCTCTCTAAAAGCGAGAGGGGAGGGGAGTCCGCGGAAGACCGCGCCACGAGCGCCACCGTGCCGTCCCGATCGCCCAGCCATCGACTGGGGACCGAGTACGGCTCGGCGACCACCGCCACGTCCACCAACCACTCTGCCATGGACTGCATCAGCAGGTCCTGGGCAGCTCGGCAGTGGTTGGTGTTCGCCTGGAGGATGCGATGTTCGATCCCGTCCATCATTCGGACATCGCACCCCCCTCGTCAGCGGCCGGAGGCCCCACGGGCGGGGCGGCCGGAGCGACAGGCCGGATCGGCGCCTGCGCTTTCCCCTTCTTTGGGGGAGGATTGCAATTCCTCCCCTTCATGACATGGCCCGCGGGGCGGCCACTGGCGGCGCACACGGCGCAGTGCGGAGTGGCGGCCTTGCAGGAGGCGGCCTTGTGCCCCTCCTTGCCGCAGCGGTAACATGTGTCCGACCGGTCCACTGGGGACGGACACATGGCTCGTGTGTGGCCGATGGCGAAGCACTTGTAGCAGCGCATAGGCTGCGCTGCCAGTGCCCGAACCGCACACGAGCTGAACCCGATGAGCAGCCGTCCTTTGGCCTGGACGGCTGCCGCTGCGGCGATTGGGCACTCCAGGCGGATAGTGCCCATGCCGCCACGGCCGGGCCTGATGTCCCGGCCTTTGATTGCCCCGACGTCGCAGCCTCCCGCAGCTGCGACCGCCGCCAGCACCTCCTCTTTGGTGACCGTATCATCAAGATCGGTCACTTCTAAGGAGGTGGTCCGCACCGGCCTCGCCACCTTCGCCGCGTCGGCGATGACCTCTTGCAGCTTTGCTGCGAAGAGGTCCGCGTTCGTGCCGCCCTGCGCCCCCGGGAACTCGAATACTCGAGCCCCGGTCTGGGTCTGGCGGCACGAGATCCTGCCGATGCCGAGCTTGGCAGGATCGGCGTTGGCGCGGGCCCGCTTCAAGACGGAGACGTACGTCTCCCCCCGTTCCGCGGCCTCCGCGGTGAGCGTCACCACGACGGCGGCGGTTTTGGGGGGGGACAGCGGCTTCTTGCCGGCAGGTGCCTTCCTGCCGGCTGAAGCGGTGGCGGCGGGTTTTGTCGCCGACTTCTTCCCTCTCCTCTTGCCCCTACTCTTACCGGCCGCCTGTGCGATGGGAGGGGCGGGCTTCTTCGGCTTCTTCGCCTTTTTGGCCTTCCCGTTCCTCCCCACCTCCGTCCACGCCTGGCTGGACGGTTCGGGCTGGGCGGGGGCTTCCTGAGCCTGGGGCCGGGACTCGGGAGCGGGGTCTCTCTGGGCCCGGGGAGCAGGGGGCTTGGCCCGGGGCTCAGGTCGGGCCTGGGGCTGGGCCTGAGAGGATGGCCCCGGCTTGGCCTGCCTCTTGTCGGCGTTGAGAGGCGGGCGGACGCGCTTCTCCGGCAAGAGGCGGTCCTCAATGCCGGCGAAGCAGGCCCTGATGAAGGCCCTCTCCTCCGCCACGACCTTGCGGATTACCTCCTCAAGGTTCGTGGGGGGTTGGGGGCCCTCGCGGGACTCGCCTGCGGGCTGCGGCGCCTGGGAAGGCGGGGCCGTGGCTTCAGCCAGCTTCTTGTGCAGCTGGCTGACTTCGGCTTGCAGGCGATCGACCTTCGCCTGCAGCTGGCGCGTCTCATCCGTGGCCGTTCGCTGCAGCAGCTCCCGAATGATGCCGCGCAAACTTGCGGCCCGGCACTTGAGGGACTTCTGAAAAGTCCCCTTCAAGTTGGAGGACTTTGAGGCGACCTCCAGGATCTCCGCCTCGTCCTCCTGCGCCATCCTCTCCAGCTCGGCGAGGGAGTGGTCCGCGTACAGCACGGCAGACGTGCCGTATCCGGACCTGACCCGAGAAGCGGTCGCCTGCCTCTCCTTGGCCGCGACCTTCTCCTCGAGGTCCTTCGCGAGCTGCGCCTTCCTCGCCAGGTTTAATTGGCGCTTGGCGTCCGCGAGGCCGACGTCGTGCGCGCCGGCCGCCCTGGAGGTTGCCGAGGTCGATGGCCTTCTCGTCCTCCGCTTTTTCCTCGGCTCCTTCGCCGTGGAGTCGGAAGAGTCCTTCCGGAAGGAGCGTTTTTTAGCCTGACGGCCCGCCGCCTGCGCTGCGGATTCGTCGTCCGAAAGGACTATGGACTCCATTTCGGAGTCGGAATCCGCCGCGTCATTCGGCCCGCAGTATAGACTAGCCGTCGACTGCGGACGGCTAGTCTCCGACGCCGAGGCTGCCGCAGCATCCGCGTCCTTATGGCCCTGAGAAGGGCCTTTGGGTTGGCCCTGAGAAGGGCCTTTGGGTTGGCCCTGAGAAGGGCCTTTGGGTTGGCCCTGAGAAGGGCCTTTGGGTTGGCCCTGAGAAGGGCCTTTGGGTTGGCCCTGAGAAGGGCCTTTTGGTAGGAAACGCCCGGAGGCGTCCCGCAAGGGTTTCGACATCGTCGAAAGAGGCGAGTTGCTACCCGCTCGACCTCAACCTGGGGACCAGGGAGAGAGCTGGGCAACACCAAGGATAGCACTTCCGCGAGATGTACTATCAGACAGCGCACTTTAGCCACCCGTCTCTGCCACTGCGTTACCGTGGACAGAGGACGTATGCACTGTGGGGGGTCCCCCAACCTAACCTTTTTTTTTTTTTTTTTTTTTTTTTTTTTTTTTTTTTTTTTTTTTTTCCCTGGGGAATGCATTTACGCATCCCGCCTGAGGGAATCAGGCGGGTATGTGGGACTCCTGGTGCCTAGTGCACCAGCCTACCCACTAAACCCCAGGGCACTCCGCGTCGTCGTTATGGAAGGGGACTGGGAATCCGGCGCAGCCTTTACGTCCAGTCCCCGTCCGACGATGGCCCGCCTTTACAGCGGGGCCCCGCACGCCCCCCCCCAACAGTGGAGGGGCCCGGGAATGGCTGAGTGAGGGCCATTCCCGCCCGACGGTGTGGCGAATAGTGTGTGCTATTCGCCACCGGGTGGAGGTCGGCGGTCGTTCCGCCTTCGCCACCGTCTCCTGCGGAGCGATGCAGCGAGAGGGTCGCCCTCCCGCGCTCGCTCCGCAGCCTCCTTCTGCGACATCACGTCCTCGCAGAAGGAGGCAACCGCGGCCCAGGCCTCCTCGCTGCCCAGCATGGACGCGACCACGCTGGGGAGCGAGAGGTCCCGGCCGATCACCGCGGTGAGTCTGCGGCGCTGCTCCGACCACGACGCGCACAACTCGAGAGTGTGCTGCGCCGTGTCTTCTGCAGCGCCGCAGTGGTGGCAGGACGGGGCTTCCTCTCTCCCGATCCGGTGCAGGTACGATCCGAAGCATCCGTGCCCGGATAGCACCTGCACCAGACGGAAAGAGAGGAAGCCGTGGGACCGCTCGAGCCAGTCCCGGAGCACTGGCCCGAGCGCGTCCAACGTCCTACGGCCGAACGTGGCGGTGGCGAGCTCCGCCGTCCAATGCTGGACGACGGCAGCCCTCGCCTCACGCCGGACCGCCTCCCTCCGTTCCGCCGCAGGGTGCTCCCCGAGCGCCCTGCGGTCCGCCGACCACGCGTACACCTTGGCCAGCACCCACGCCTCGAGCTCCCAAGGCGGGGTGCCCGCCAAGGCGCACGCCGCCGCGAAGCCCACCGAGCGGTAGGCTCTCGCGGCCCGCTGCGCGATGGCCCTCTGGGGCCTCCGAATGGCGGTGGCGTTCTCCCTTCTGCTTAGGGAGTCCGCCCAGATCGGGGCCCCGTAGAGGGCCATGCTCCGCAAGATGCCGGCGTACAGGAGCCGGCATCTCGCCCTGGGTCCTCCCAGATTTGGGAGGAGCCACGAGAGGGCGCCCGCGGTCTTCAGCAGGCGCGTCGACAGCCAGTCGAAGTGCTGGCTGAAGCGCCACCTGCTGTCGACTATGAGGCCCAGATACTTCATCTGGGCCTTCACCGCGACCCTGGCGCCCTCCACGTGGATGTGGGCGTCAGGCGGAGCACGCTGCCGAGGCCCGTGGAAGAACACGGCCTCGGTCTTGTGCAGCGCCACTGTTAGGCCCAGGCGGCGGATCCTCCCCGCCACGAGGGATCCGCCCGCCGAGGCGAGCATCGCCGCCTCCGCGAAGTTCTTCCCCCGGGCTGTGAGGAGAGTGTCATCCGCATAACAGATGACACTCGTCCCCCGGAGGAGGGACCCGCGGAGGAACCAGTCGAATCCGACGTTCCACAAGAGTGGCCCGAGGACTGACCCCTGTGGAACGCCGGACTCCGCCCTGTAGCGCCGCACCGCGCCCGTCCTGTCTACCAGGAGGACCCCGCGGTCCTCCAGGTAGCTCCCGAGGAGCCTCCGCAGGTATGGAGGCACACCGTGATACCGGAGTGCCTCCATAATGGTGGGGTGGGGGATGGAGTTGAAGGCGTTGGCTATGTCAAACGACACGGCCATCACTCCATCCCCCGCCTCCACGGCCTCTCGCACCTGGCCCTTGAGTCGGGCCAGTGCGTCCACTGTCGAACGCCCTTCCCGGAAGCCGAATTGGGCGTCCGACAGGTCCGGCCCCACCTCCCGCAGGAGGCTCCTCAGCCTGGCGGCGACTAACCCCTCGAACATCTTTCCGACCTCATCGAGCAGAACAATGGGTCGGTATGCCGAGGGGGAGTCCGCCGGGCGGCCGTCCTTCCTTATGAGGCACAGCCGCCCGTCCCGCCAGGGCTTCGGGAACCTGCCGGTCGCGAAACACGCGCCGAACAAGTCCCGAAGCCTGTCCTCCATGTGCCGGGCGGCGATTCCCAGCACCCGCGCTGGAACGCCGTCCGGCCCCGGAGCCGTCTTCTTGGCGTGGAGACGCAGAGTCACCACGCCAAGCTCCGCCGAGGTCACAGGAGGAGGGACCTCCTCCTCCTCCTCCTCGGGCGCCGCCTCCTGAGGAGGGCCCATCGCTGGCGGGGTGAAGTCGGTCCCCTCCGGAAACAGGGACCGGACCACCCCGTCCAGCAGGGCCGGCTCGAGGGTCTCCGACAGCGGGGGGCCAAAGGGGCGCAGCTTATCGCGCGCCGCCTTATATGGCCTCCCGAACGGGTCCCTGTCGAGACCCTCCAGCAGCTCGGCGTTTGCCGAGTCCTTGGCGGCGCCCATCGCCGCCTTGAGGACCTCCTTGGCCTCTACGTATGAAGCGTAGAGGCCGTCCTCGAGGCCCGGGTCCCTCAAGCGGCGCCGACGGCTCCGGGTGTAGGCCCTCCTAGCCGCCACGCAGGCGGACCGAAGCCCCGCCAGCTCCTCCGACCACCAGAACACCGCCCGGTGAGGAGGCGGACGTCGGGATCGGGGCATGCTCGCGTTGCACACCCCGGTCAGCGACGTCCTGAGCTGGCCCGCAGCGGCGTCCACGTCCAGGACTTGGACAGGCGGCGAAAGCCAGTCCTGGAGGAACGCCGCCTCCTCGGCCGCCTGCCGGTCCAGGCGGGAGAGGGTCCACCGCGGGAAGGGGCTCCGGCGCGCAGGCGCCGTCCCCCGGGAGTTGCGGGCGGAGATGTCGAAACGCACGTACCTGTGGTCCGACAGCGTCTCGACCATCTCCACCCGCCAGTTCACAACGCGGGCGGCGAGCACGGGGGTGGCGAACGAGAGATCCACCACCGATCCTCCCCGTTGCCGCACGCATGTGTGAACTGCCCCTCTGTTCAAGAGGGACACTCCGGACGACGCCGCCCACAGTTGGACGGCCTGTCCCCGGGCGTTGCAGGTGGCAGCCGAGTTGCCCCAGGCCGTCGCCTTGGCGTTCAGGTCGCCTATGATGGCAACCTGTCGTGGTACCGCCCTCCCGCACACTGCGGTAAGGACTTCGAGAAAATTCTCGAAGTCCGAAAGAGGGCGGTTTGGGGAGAAATATACCCCGATGAGGGCTATTTCCCCCCACGCGGCGGCCACGTATCCCGGTCCCCTCTCTAAGAGCGAGAGGGGAGGGGAGTCCGCGGAAGACCGCGCCACGAGCGCCACCGTGCCGTCCCGATCGCCCAGCCATCGACTGGGGACCGAGTACGGCTCGGCGACCACCGCCACGTCCACCAACCACTCTGCCATGGACTGCATCAGCAGGTCCTGGGCAGCTCGGCAGTGGTTGGTGTTCGCCTGGAGGATGCGATGTTCGATCCCGTCCATCATTCGGACATCGCACCCCCCTCGTCAGCGGCCGGAGGCCCCGCGGGCGGGGCGGCCGGAGCGGCAGGCCGGATCGGCGCCTGCGCTTTCCCCTTCTTTGGGGGAGGATTGCAATTCCTCCCCTTCATGACGTGGCCCGCGGGGCGGCCACTGGCGGCGCACACAGCGCAGTGCGGAGTGGCGGCCTTGCAGGAGGCGGCCTTGTGCCCCTCCTTGCCGCAGCGGTAGCATGTGTCCGACCGGTCCACTGGGGACGGACACATGGCTCGTGTGTGGCCGATGGCGAAGCACTTGTAGCAGCGCATAGGCTGCGCTGCCAGTGCCCGAACCGCACACGAGCTGAAACCAATGAGCAGCCGTCCCTTGGCCTGGACGGCCGCCGCTGCGGCGATTGGGCACTCCAGGCGGATAGTGCCCATGCCGCCACGTCCGGGCCTGATGTCCCGGCCTTTGATGGCTCCCACGTCGCAGCCTCCCACAGCTGCGACCGCCGCCAGCACCTCCTCTTTGGTGACCGTATCATCAAGATCGGTCACTTCTAAGGAGGTGGTCCGCACAGGCCGCGCCACCTTCGCCGCGTCGGCGATGACCTCTTGCAGCTTCGCTGCGAAGAGGTCCGCGTTCGTGCCGCCCTGCGCCCCCGGGAACTCGAATACTCGAGCCCCGGTCTGGGTCTGGCGGCACGAGATCCTGCCGATGCCGAGCTTGGCAGGATCGGCGTTGGCGCGGGCCCGCTTTAAAACGGACACGTACGTCTCCCCCCGTTCCGCGGCCTCCGCGGTGAGCGTCACCACGACGGCGGCGGTTTTGGGGGGGGACAGCAGCTTTTTGCCGGCAGGTGCCTTGCTGCCGGCTGCTGCGGTGGTGGCGGGTTTTGGCGCCGACTTACGCCCCTTCCTTTTTCCCCTCTTCTTTTTCCGGGGCGCCTGCGCGCCGGGAGGGGCGGCCTTCTTGGGCTTCTTCGCCTTCTTGGCCTTCCCGTTTTTGCCCACCTCCGTCCACGCCTGGTTGGACGGATCGGGCTGGGCGGGGGCTTCCTGAGCCCGGGGCTGAGACCCTGTGGGAGCGGGGTCCCTCTGAGCCCGGGGCTTTGACTTGGCCCGAGGCTCAGGCCGGGCCTGGTGCTGGGCCTGGGAGGGTGGCCCCGGCTTGGCCTGCCTCTTGTCGGCGTTGAGAGGCGGGCGGACGCGCTTCTCCGGCAAGAGGCGGTCCTCAATGCCGGCGAAGCAGGCCCTGATGAAGGCCCTCTCCTCCGCCACGACCTTGCGGATTACCTCCTCAAGGTTCGTGGGGGGTTGGGGGCCCTCGCGGGACTCGCCTGCGGGCTGCGGCGCCTGGGAAGGCGGGGCCGTGGCTTCAGCCAGCTTCTTGTGCAGCTGGCTGACTTCGGCTTGCAGGCGATCGACCTTCGCCTGCAGCTGGCGCGTCTCGTCCGTGGCCGTTCGCTGCAGTAGCTCCCGGATGATGCCGCGCAAGCTGGCGGCCCGGCACTTGAGGGACTTCTGAAAAGTCCCCTTCAAGTTGGAGGACTTTGAGGCGACCTCCAGGATCTCCGCCTCGTCCTCCTGCGCCATCCTCTCCAGCTCGGCGAGGGAGTGGTCCGCGTACAGCACGGCAGACGTGCCGTATCCGGACCTGGCCCGAGAAGCGGTCGCCTGCCTCTCCTTGGCCGCGACCTTCTCCTCGAGGTCCTTCGCGAGCTGCGCCTTCCTCGCCAGGTTTAATTGGCGCTTGGCGTCCGCGAGGCCGACGTCGTGCGCGCCGGCCGCCCTGGAGGTTGCCGAGGTAGAAGGCCTCCTCGTCCTCAGCTTTTTTCTCGGCTCCTTCGCCGTGGAGTCAGACGAGTCCTTCCGGAAGGAGCGTTTTTTAGCCTGACGGCCCGCCGCCTGCGCTGCGGATTCGTCGTCCGAAAGGACTATGGACTCCATTTCGGAGTCGGAATCCGCCGCGTCATTCGGCCCGCAGTATAGACTAGCCGTCGACTGCGGACGGCTAGTCTCCGACGCCGAGGCTGCCGCAGCATCCGCGTCCTTATGGCCCTGAGAAGGGCCTTTGGATTGGCCCTGAGAAGGGCCTAAGGGTTGGCTCTGAGAAGGGCCTTTGGGTTGGCCCTGAGAAGGGCCTTTGGGTTGGCCCTGAGAAGGGCCTTTGGGTTGGCCCTGAGAAGGGCCTTTGGGTTGGCCCTGAGAAGGGCCTTTGGGTTGGCCCTGAGAAGGGCCTTTTGGTAGGAAACGCCCGGAGGCGTCCCGCAAGGGTTTCGACATCGTCGAAAGAGGCGAGTTGCTACCCGCTCGACCTCAACCTGGGGACCAGGGAGAGAGCTGGGCAACACCAAGGATAGCACTTCCGCGAGATGTACTATCAGACAGCGCACTTTAGCCACCCGTCTCTGCCACTGCGTTACCGTGGACAGAGCGGGGCCCAGGGGACACGACGAGGACGTATGCACTGTGGGGGGTCCCCCCCCCAACCTAACCTAACCTTTTTTTTTTTTTTTTTTTTTTTTTTTTTTTTTTTTTTTCCCTGGGGAATGCATTTACGCATCCCGCCTGAGGGAAAATCAGGCGGGTATGTGGGACTCCTGGTGCCTAGTGCACCAGCCTACCCACTAAACCCCAGGGCACTCCGCGTCGTCGTTATGGAAGGGGACTGGGAATCCGGCGCAGCCTTTACGTCCAGTCCCCGTCCGACGATGGCCCGCCTTTACAGCGGGGCCCCGCACGCCCCCCCCCCAACAGTGGAGGGGCCCGGGAATGGCTGAGTGAGGGCCATTCCCGCCCGACGGTGTGGCGAATAGTGTGTGCTATTCGCCACCGGGTGGAGGTCGGCGGTCGTTCCGCCTTCGCCACCGTCTCCTGCGGAGCGATGCAGCGAGAGGGTCGCCCTCCCGCGCTCGCTCCGCAGCCTCCTTCTGCGACATCACGTCCTCGCAGAAGGAGGCAACCGCGGCCCAGGCCTCCTCGCTGCCCAGCATGGACGCGACCACGCTGGGGAGCGAGAGGTCCCGGCCGATCACCGCGGTGAGTCTGCGGCGCTGCTCCGACCACGACGCGCACAACTCGAGAGTGTGCTGCGCCGTGTCTTCTGCAGCGCCGCAGTGGTGGCAGGACGGGGCTTCCTCTCTCCCGATCCGGTGCAGGTACGATCCGAAGCATCCGTGCCCGGATAGCACCTGCACCAGACGGAAAGAGAGGAAGCCGTGGGACCGCTCGAGCCAGTCCCGGAGCACTGGCCCGAGCGCGTCCAACGTCCTACGGCCGAACGTGGCGGTGGCGAGCTCCGCCGTCCAATGCTGGACGACGGCAGCCCTCGCCTCACGCCGGACCGCCTCCCTCCGTTCCGCCGCAGGGTGCTCCCCGAGCGCCCTGCGGTCCGCCGACCACGCGTACACCTTGGCCAGCACCCACGCCTCGAGCTCCCAAGGCGGGGTGCCCGCCAAGGCGCACGCCGCCGCGAAGCCCACCGAGCGGTAGGCTCTCGCGGCCCGCTGCGCGATGGCCCTCTGGGGCCTCCGAATGGCGGTGGCGTTCTCCCTTCTGCTTAGGGAGTCCGCCCAGATCGGGGCCCCGTAGAGGGCCATGCTCCGCAAGATGCCGGCGTACAGGAGCCGGCATCTCGCCCTGGGTCCTCCCAGATTTGGGAGGAGCCACGAGAGGGCGCCCGCGGTCTTCAGCAGGCGCGTCGACAGCCAGTCGAAGTGCTGGCTGAAGCGCCACCTGCTGTCGACTATGAGGCCCAGATACTTCATCTGGGCCTTCACCGCGACCCTGGCGCCCTCCACGTGGATGTGGGCGTCAGGCGGAGCACGCTGCCGAGGCCCGTGGAAGAACACGGCCTCGGTCTTGTGCAGCGCCACTGTTAGGCCCAGGCGGCGGATCCTCCCCGCCACGAGGGATCCGCCCGCCGAGGCGAGCATCGCCGCCTCCGCGAAGTTCTTCCCCCGGGCTGTGAGGAGAGTGTCATCCGCATAACAGATGACACTCGTCCCCCGGAGGAGGGACCCGCGGAGGAACCAGTCGAATCCGACGTTCCACAAGAGTGGCCCGAGGACTGACCCCTGTGGAACGCCGGACTCCGCCCTGTAGCGCCGCACCGCGCCCGTCCTGTCTACCAGGAGGACCCCGCGGTCCTCCAGGTAGCTCCCGAGGAGCCTCCGCAGGTATGGAGGCACACCGTGATACCGGAGTGCCTCCATAATGGTGGGGTGGGGGATGGAGTTGAAGGCGTTGGCTATGTCAAACGACACGGCCATCACTCCATCCCCCGCCTCCACGGCCTCTCGCACCTGGCCCTTGAGTCGGGCCAGTGCGTCCACTGTCGAACGCCCTTCCCGGAAGCCGAATTGGGCGTCCGACAGGTCCGGCCCCACCTCCCGCAGGAGGCTCCTCAGCCTGGCGGCGACTAACCCCTCGAACATCTTTCCGACCTCATCGAGCAGAACAATGGGTCGGTATGCCGAGGGGGAGTCCGCCGGGCGGCCGTCCTTCCTTATGAGGCACAGCCGCCCGTCCCGCCAGGGCTTCGGGAACCTGCCGGTCGCGAAACACGCGCCGAACAAGTCCCGAAGCCTGTCCTCCATGTGCCGGGCGGCGATTCCCAGCACCCGCGCTGGAACGCCGTCCGGCCCCGGAGCCGTCTTCTTGGCGTGGAGACGCAGAGTCACCACGCCAAGCTCCGCCGAGGTCACAGGAGGAGGGACCTCCTCCTCCTCCTCCTCGGGCGCCGCCTCCTGAGGAGGGCCCATCGCTGGCGGGGTGAAGTCGGTCCCCTCCGGAAACAGGGACCGGACCACCCCGTCCAGCAGGGCCGGCTCGAGGGTCTCCGACAGCGGGGGGCCAAAGGGGCGCAGCTTATCGCGCGCCGCCTTATATGGCCTCCCGAACGGGTCCCTGTCGAGACCCTCCAGCAGCTCGGCGTTTGCCGAGTCCTTGGCGGCGCCCATCGCCGCCTTGAGGACCTCCTTGGCCTCTACGTATGAAGCGTAGAGGCCGTCCTCGAGGCCCGGGTCCCTCAAGCGGCGCCGACGGCTCCGGGTGTAGGCCCTCCTTTTTTTTTTTTTTTTTTTTTTTTTTTTTTTTTTTTTTTTTTTTTTTTTTTTTTTTTTTTTTTTTCCCTGGGGAATGCATTTACGCATCCCGCCTGAGGGAATCAGGCGGGTATGTGGGACTCCTGGTGCCTAGTGCACCAGCCTACCCACTAAACCCCAGGGCACTCCGCGTCGTCGTTATGGAAGGGGACTGGGAATCCGGCGCAGCCTTTACGTCCAGTCCCCGTCCGACGATGGCCCGCCTTTACAGCGGGGCCCCGCACGCCCCCCCCCCAACAGTGGAGGGGCCCGGGAATGGCTGAGTGAGGGCCATTCCCGCCCGACGGTGTGGCGAATAGTGTGTGCTATTCGCCACCGGGTGGAGGTCGGCGGTCGTTCCGCCTTCGCCACCGTCTCCTGCGGAGCGATGCAGCGAGAGGGTCGCCCTCCCGCGCTCGCTCCGCAGCCTCCTTCTGCGACATCACGTCCTCGCAGAAGGAGGCAACCGCGGCCCAGGCCTCCTCGCTGCCCAGCATGGACGCGACCACGCTGGGGAGCGAGAGGTCCCGGCCGATCACCGCGGTGAGTCTGCGGCGCTGCTCCGACCACGACGCGCACAACTCGAGAGTGTGCTGCGCCGTGTCTTCTGCAGCGCCGCAGTGGTGGCAGGACGGGGCTTCCTCTCTCCCGATCCGGTGCAGGTACGATCCGAAGCATCCGTGCCCGGATAGTACCTGCACCAGACGGAAAGAGAGGAAGCCGTGGGACCGCTCGAGCCAGTCCCGGAGCACTGGCCCGAGCGCGTCCAACGTCCTACGGCCGAACGTGGCGGTGGCGAGCTCCGCCGTCCAATGCTGGACGACGGCAGCCCTCGCCTCACGCCGGACCGCCTCCCTCCGTTCCGCCGCAGGGTGCTCCCCGAGCGCCCTGCGGTCCGCCGACCACGCGTACACCTTGGCCAGCACCCACGCCTCGAGCTCCCAAGGCGGGGTGCCCGCCAAGGCGCACGCCGCCGCGAAGCCCACCGAGCGGTAGGCTCTCGCGGCCCGCTGCGCGATGGCCCTCTGGGGCCTCCGAATGGCGGTGGCGTTCTCCCTTCTGCTTAGGGAGTCCGCCCAGATCGGGGCCCCGTAGAGGGCCATGCTCCGCAAGATGCCGGCGTACAGGAGCCGGCATCTCGCCCTGGGTCCTCCCAGATTTGGGAGGAGCCACGAGAGGGCGCCCGCGGTCTTCAGCAGGCGCGTCGACAGCCAGTCGAAGTGCTGGCTGAAGCGCCACCTGCTGTCGACTATGAGGCCCAGATACTTCATCTGGGCCTTCACCGCGACCCTGGCGCCCTCCACGTGGATGTGGGCGTCAGGCGGAGCACGCTGCCGAGGCCCGTGGAAGAACACGGCCTCGGTCTTGTGCAGCGCCACTGTTAGGCCCAGGCGGCGGATCCTCCCCGCCACGAGGGATCCGCCCGCCGAGGCGAGCATCGCCGCCTCCGCGAAGTTCCTCCCCCGGGCTGTGAGGAGGGTGTCATCCGCATAGCAGATGACACTCGTCCCCCGGAGGAGGGACCCGCGGAGGAGCCAGTCGAATCCGACGTTCCACAAGAGTGGCCCGAGGACTGACCCCTGTGGAACGCCGGACTCCGCCCTGTAGCGCCGCACCGCGCCCGTCCTGTCTACCAGGAGGACCCCGCGGTCCTCCAGGTAGCTCCCGAGGAGCCTCCGCAGGTATGGAGGCACACCGTGATACCGGAGTGCCTCCATAATGGTGGGGTGGGGGATGGAGTTGAAGGCGTTGGCTATGTCGAACGACACGGCCATCACTCCATCCCCCGCCTCCACGGCCTCTCGCACCTGGCCCTTGAGTCGGGCCAGTGCGTCCACTGTCGAACGCCCTTCCCGGAAGCCGAATTGGGCGTCCGACAGGTCCGGCCCCACCTCCCGCAGGAGGCTCCTCAGCCTGGCGGCGACTAACCCCTCGAACATCTTTCCGACCTCATCGAGCAGAACAATGGGTCGGTATGCCGAGGGGGAGTCCGCCGGGCGGCCGTCCTTCCTTATGAGGCACAGCCGCCCGTCCCGCCAGGGCTTCGGGAACCTGCCGGTCGCGAAACACGCGCCGAACAAGTCCCGAAGCCTGTCCTCCATGTGCCGGGCGGCGATTCCCAGCACCCGCGCTGGAACGCCGTCCGGCCCCGGAGCCGTCTTCTTGGCGTGGAGACGCAGAGTCACCACGCCAAGCTCCGCCGAGGTCACAGGAGGAGGGACCTCCTCCTCCTCCTCCTCCTCGGGCGCCGCCTCCTGAGGAGGGCCCATCGCTGGCGGGGTGAAGTCGGTCCCCTCCGGAAACAGGGACCGGACCACCCCGTCCAGCAGGGCCGGCTCGAGGGTCTCCGACAGCGGGGGGCCAAAGGGGCGCAGCTTATCGCGCGCCGCCTTATATGGCCTCCCGAACGGGTCCCTGTCGAGACCCTCCAGCAGCTCGGCATTTGCCGAGTCCTTGGCGGCGCCCATCGCCGCCTTGAGGACCTCCTTGGCCTCTACGTATGAAGCGTAGAGGCCGTCCTCGAGGCCCGGGTCCCTCAAGCGGCGCCGACGGCTCCGGGTGTAGGCCCTCCTAGCCGCCACGCAGGCGGACCGAAGCCCCGCCAGCTCCTCCGACCACCAGAACACCGCCCGGTGAGGAGGCGGACGTCGGGATCGGGGCATGCTCGCGTTGCACACCCCGGTCAGCGACGTCCTGAGCTGGCCCGCAGCGGCGTCCACGTCCAGGACTTGGACAGGCGGCGAAAGCCAGTCCTGGAGGAACGCCGCCTCCTCGGCTGCCTGCCGGTCCAGGCGGGAGAGGGTCCACCGCGGGAAGGGGCTCCGGCGCGCAGGCGCCGTCCCCCGGGAGTTGCGGGCGGAGATGTCGAAACGCACGTACCTGTGGTCCGACAGCGTCTCGACCATCTCCACCCGCCAGTTCACAACGCGGGCGGCGAGCACGGGGGTGGCGAACGAGAGATCCACCACCGATCCTCCCCGTTGCCGCACACACGTGTGAACTGTCCCTCTATTCAAGAGGGACACTCCGGACGACGCCGCCCACAATTCGACGGCCTGTCCCCGGGCGTTGCAGGTGGCAGCCGAGTTGCCCCAGGCCGTCGCCTTGGCGTTCAGGTCGCCTACGATGGCGACCTGTCGTGGAACCGCCCTCCCGCAAACTGCGGTGAGGACTTCGAGAAAATTCTCGAAGTCCGAAAGAGGGCGGTTTGGGGAGAAATATACCCCGACGAGGGCTATTTCTCCCCACGCGGCGGCCACGTATCCCGATCCCCTCTCTAAGAGCGAGAGGGGAGGGGAGTCCGCGGAAGACCGCGCCACGAGCGCCACCGTGCCGTCCCGATCGCCCAGCCATCGACTGGGGACCGCGTACGGCTCGGCGACCACCGCCACGTCCACCAACCACTCTGCCATGGACTGCATCAGCAGGTCCTGGGCAGCTCGGCAGTGGTTGGTGTTCGCCTGGAGGATGCGATGTTCGATCCCGTCCATCATTCGGACATCGCACCCCCCTCGTCAGCGGCCGGAGGCCCCGCGGGCGGGGCGGCCGGAGCGGCAGGCCGGATCGGCGCCTGCGCTTTCCCCTTCTTTGGGGGAGGATTGCAATTCCTCCCCTTCATGACGTGGCCCGCGGGGCGGCCACTGGCGGCGCACACAGCGCAGTGCGGAGTGGCGGCCTTGCAGGAGGCGGCCTTGTGCCCCTCCTTGCCGCAGCGGTAGCATGTGTCCGACCGGTCCACTGGGGACGGACACATGGCTCGTGTGTGGCCGATGGCGAAGCACTTGTAGCAGCGCATAGGCTGCGCTGCCAGTGCCCGAACCGCACACGAGCTGAACCCGATGAGCAGCCGTCCTTTGGCCTGGACGGCTGCCGCTGCGGCGATTGGGCACTCCAGGCGGATAGTGCCCATGCCGCCACGGCCGGGCCTGATGTCCCGGGGTGTAGGCCCTCCTAACCTAACCTAACCTAACCTTTTTTTTTTTTTTTTTTTTTTTTTTTTTTTTTTTTTTTTTTTTTTTTTTTTTTTTTTTTTCCCTGGGGAATGCATTTACGCATCCCGCCTGAGGGAATCAGGCGGGTATGTGGGACTCCTGGTGCCTAGTGCACCAGCCTACCCACTAAACCCCAGGGCACTCCGCGTCGTCGTTATGGAAGGGGACTGGGAATCCGGCGCAGCCTTTACGTCCAGTCCCCGTCCGACGATGGCCCGCCTTTACAGCGGGGCCCCGCACGCCCCCCCCCCAACAGTGGAGGGGCCCGGGAATGGCTGAGTGAGGGCCATTCCCGCCCGACGGTGTGGCGAATAGTGTGTGCTATTCGCCACCGGGTGGAGGTCGGCGGTCGTTCCGCCTTCGCCACCGTCTCCTGCGGAGCGATGCAGCGAGAGGGTCGCCCTCCCGCGCTCGCTCCGCAGCCTCCTTCTGCGACATCACGTCCTCGCAGAAGGAGGCAACCGCGGCCCAGGCCTCCTCGCTGCCCAGCATGGACGCGACCACGCTGGGGAGCGAGAGGTCCCGGCCGATCACCGCGGTGAGTCTGCGGCGCTGCTCCGACCACGACGCGCACAACTCGAGAGTGTGCTGCGCCGTGTCTTCTGCAGCGCCGCAGTGGTGGCAGGACGGGGCTTCCTCTCTCCCGATCCGGTGCAGGTACGATCCGAAGCATCCGTGCCCGGATAGTACCTGCACCAGACGGAAAGAGAGGAAGCCGTGGGACCGCTCGAGCCAGTCCCGGAGCACTGGCCCGAGCGCGTCCAACGTCCTACGGCCGAACGTGGCGGTGGCGAGCTCCGCCGTCCAATGCTGGACGACGGCAGCCCTCGCCTCACGCCGGACCGCCTCCCTCCGTTCCGCCGCAGGGTGCTCCCCGAGCGCCCTGCGGTCCGCCGACCACGCGTACACCTTGGCCAGCACCCACGCCTCGAGCTCCCAAGGCGGGGTGCCCGCCAAGGCGCACGCCGCCGCGAAGCCCACCGAGCGGTAGGCTCTCGCGGCCCGCTGCGCGATGGCCCTCTGGGGCCTCCGAATGGCGGTGGCGTTCTCCCTTCTGCTTAGGGAGTCCGCCCAGATCGGGGCCCCGTAGAGGGCCATGCTCCGCAAGATGCCGGCGTACAGGAGCCGGCATCTCGCCCTGGGTCCTCCCAGATTTGGGAGGAGCCACGAGAGGGCGCCCGCGGTCTTCAGCAGGCGCGTCGACAGCCAGTCGAAGTGCTGGCTGAAGCGCCACCTGCTGTCGACTATGAGGCCCAGATACTTCATCTGGGCCTTCACCGCGACCCTGGCGCCCTCCACGTGGATGTGGGCGTCAGGCGGAGCACGCTGCCGAGGCCCGTGGAAGAACACGGCCTCGGTCTTGTGCAGCGCCACTGTTAGGCCCAGGCGGCGGATCCTCCCCGCCACGAGGGATCCGCCCGCCGAGGCGAGCATCGCCGCCTCCGCGAAGTTCTTCCCCCGGGCTGTGAGGAGAGTGTCATCCGCATAACAGATGACACTCGTCCCCCGGAGGAGGGACCCGCGGAGGAACCAGTCGAATCCGACGTTCCACAAGAGTGGCCCGAGGACTGACCCCTGTGGAACGCCGGACTCCGCCCTGTAGCGCCGCACCGCGCCCGTCCTGTCTACCAGGAGGACCCCGCGGTCCTCCAGGTAGCTCCCGAGGAGCCTCCGCAGGTATGGAGGCACACCGTGATACCGGAGTGCCTCCATAATGGTGGGGTGGGGGATGGAGTTGAAGGCGTTGGCTATGTCAAACGACACGGCCATCACTCCATCCCCCGCCTCCACGGCCTCTCGCACCTGGCCCTTGAGTCGGGCCAGTGCGTCCACTGTCGAACGCCCTTCCCGGAAGCCGAATTGGGCGTCCGACAGGTCCGGCCCCACCTCCCGCAGGAGGCTCCTCAGCCTGGCGGCGACTAACCCCTCGAACATCTTTCCGACCTCATCGAGCAGAACAATGGGTCGGTATGCCGAGGGGGAGTCCGCCGGGCGGCCGTCCTTCCTTATGAGGCACAGCCGCCCGTCCCGCCAGGGCTTCGGGAACCTGCCGGTCGCGAAACACGCGCCGAACAAGTCCCGAAGCCTGTCCTCCATGTGCCGGGCGGCGATTCCCAGCACCCGCGCTGGAACGCCGTCCGGCCCCGGAGCCGTCTTCTTGGCGTGGAGACGCAGAGTCACCACGCCAAGCTCCGCCGAGGTCACAGGAGGAGGGACCTCCTCCTCCTCCTCCTCGGGCGCCGCCTCCTGAGGAGGGCCCATCGCTGGCGGGGTGAAGTCGGTCCCCTCCGGAAACAGGGACCGGACCACCCCGTCCAGCAGGGCCGGCTCGAGGGTCTCCGACAGCGGGGGGCCAAAGGGGCGCAGCTTATCGCGCGCCGCCTTATATGGCCTCCCGAACGGGTCCCTGTCGAGACCCTCCAGCAGCTCGGCATTTGCCGAGTCCTTGGCGGCGCCCATCGCCGCCTTGAGGACCTCCTTGGCCTCTACGTATGAAGCGTAGAGGCCGTCCTCGAGGCCCGGGTCCCTCAAGCGGCGCCGACGGCTCCGGGTGTAGGCCCTCCTAGCCGCCACGCAGGCGGACCGAAGCCCCGCCAGCTCCTCCGACCACCAGAACACCGCCCGGTGAGGAGGCGGACGCGACCACCAGAACACCGCCCGGTGAGGAGGCGGACGTCGGGATCGGGGCATGCTCGCGTTGCACACCCCGGTCAGCGACGTCCTGAGCTGGCCCGCAGCGGCGTCCACGTCCAGGACTTGGACAGGCGGCGAAAGCCAGTCCTGGAGGAACGCCGCCTCCTCGGCCGCCTGCCGGTCCAGGCGGGAGAGGGTCCACCGCGGGAAGGGGCTCCGGCGCGCAGGCGCCGTCCCCCGGGAGTTGCGGGCGGAGATGTCGAAACGCACGTACCTGTGGTCCGACAGCGTCTCGACCATCTCCACCCGCCAGTTCACAACGCGGGCGGCGAGCACGGGGGTGGCGAACGAGAGATCCACCACCGATCCTCCCCGTTGCCGCACGCATGTGTGAACTGCCCCTCTGTTCAAGAGGGACACTCCGGACGACGCCGCCCACAGTTGGACGGCCTGTCCCCGGGCGTTGCAGGTGGCAGCCGAGTTGCCCCAGGCCGTCGCCTTGGCGTTCAGGTCGCCTATGATGGCAACCTGTCGTGGTACCGCCCTCCCGCACACTGCGGTAAGGACTTCGAGAAAATTCTCGAAGTCCGAAAGAGGGCGGTTTGGGGAGAAATATACCCCGATGAGGGCTATTTCCCCCCACGCGGCGGCCACGTATCCCGGTCCCCTCTCTAAGAGCGAGAGGGGAGGGGAGTCCGCGGAAGACCGCGCCACGAGCGCCACCGTGCCGTCCCGATCGCCCAGCCATCGACTGGGGACCGAGTACGGCTCGGCGACCACCGCCACGTCCACCAACCACTCTGCCATGGACTGCATCAGCAGGTCCTGGGCAGCTCGGCAGTGGTTGGTGTTCGCCTGGAGGATGCGATGTTCGATCCCGTCCATCATTCGGACATCGCACCCCCCTCGTCAGCGGCCGGAGGCCCCGCGGGCGGGGCGGCCGGAGCGGCAGGCCGGATCGGCGCCTGCGCTTTCCCCTTCTTTGGGGGAGGATTGCAATTCCTCCCCTTCATGACGTGGCCCGCGGGGCGGCCACTGGCGGCGCACACAGCGCAGTGCGGAGTGGCGGCCTTGCAGGAGGCGGCCTTGTGCCCCTCCTTGCCGCAGCGGTAGCATGTGTCCGACCGGTCCACTGGGGACGGACACATGGCTCGTGTGTGGCCGATGGCGAAGCACTTGTAGCAGCGCATAGGCTGCGCTGCCAGTGCCCGAACCGCACACGAGCTGAAACCAATGAGCAGCCGTCCCTTGGCCTGGACGGCCGCCGCTGCGGCGATTGGGCACTCCAGGCGGATAGTGCCCATGCCGCCACGTCCGGGCCTGATGTCCCGGCCTTTGATGGCTCCCACGTCGCAGCCTCCCACAGCTGCGACCGCCGCCAGCACCTCCTCTTTGGTGACCGTATCATCAAGATCGGTCACTTCTAAGGAGGTGGTCCGCACAGGCCGCGCCACCTTCGCCGCGTCGGCGATGACCTCTTGCAGCTTCGCTGCGAAGAGGTCCGCGTTCGTGCCGCCCTGCGCCCCCGGGAACTCGAATACTCGAGCCCCGGTCTGGGTCTGGCGGCACGAGATCCTGCCGATGCCGAGCTTGGCAGGATCGGCGTTGGCGCGGGCCCGCTTTAAAACGGACACGTACGTCTCCCCCCGTTCCGCGGCCTCCGCGGTGAGCGTCACCACGACGGCGGCGGTTTTGGGGGGGGACAGCAGCTTTTTGCCGGCAGGTGCCTTGCTGCCGGCTGCTGCGGTGGTGGCGGGTTTTGGCGCCGACTTACGCCCCTTCCTTTTTCCCCTCTTCTTTTTCCGGGGCGCCTGCGCGCCGGGAGGGGCGGCCTTCTTGGGCTTCTTCGCCTTCTTGGCCTTCCCGTTTTTGCCCACCTCCGTCCACGCCTGGTTGGACGGATCGGGCTGGGCGGGGGCTTCCTGAGCCCGGGGCTGAGACCCTGTGGGAGCGGGGTCCCTCTGAGCCCGGGGCTTTGACTTGGCCCGAGGCTCAGGCCGGGCCTGGTGCTGGGCCTGGGAGGGTGGCCCCGGCTTGGCCTGCCTCTTGTCGGCGTTGAGAGGCGGGCGGACGCGCTTCTCCGGCAAGAGGCGGTCCTCAATGCCGGCGAAGCAGGCCCTGATGAAGGCCCTCTCCTCCGCCACGACCTTGCGGATTACCTCCTCAAGGTTCGTGGGGGGTTGGGGGCCCTCGCGGGACTCGCCTGCGGGCTGCGGCGCCTGGGAAGGCGGGGCCGTGGCTTCAGCCAGCTTCTTGTGCAGCTGGCTGACTTCGGCTTGCAGGCGATCGACCTTCGCCTGCAGCTGGCGCGTCTCGTCCGTGGCCGTTCGCTGCAGTAGCTCCCGGATGATGCCGCGCAAGCTGGCGGCCCGGCACTTGAGGGACTTCTGAAAAGTCCCCTTCAAGTTGGAGGACTTTGAGGCGACCTCCAGGATCTCCGCCTCGTCCTCCTGCGCCATCCTCTCCAGCTCGGCGAGGGAGTGGTCCGCGTACAGCACGGCAGACGTGCCGTATCCGGACCTGGCCCGAGAAGCGGTCGCCTGCCTCTCCTTGGCCGCGACCTTCTCCTCGAGGTCCTTCGCGAGCTGCGCCTTCCTCGCCAGGTTTAATTGGCGCTTGGCGTCCGCGAGGCCGACGTCGTGCGCGCCGGCCGCCCTGGAGGTTGCCGAGGTAGAAGGCCTCCTCGTCCTCAGCTTTTTTCTCGGCTCCTTCGCCGTGGAGTCAGACGAGTCCTTCCGGAAGGAGCGTTTTTTAGCCTGACGGCCCGCCGCCTGCGCTGCGGATTCGTCGTCCGAAAGGACTATGGACTCCATTTCGGAGTCGGAATCCGCCGCGTCATTCGGCCCGCAGTATAGACTAGCCGTCGACTGCGGACGGCTAGTCTCCGACGCCGAGGCTGCCGCAGCATCCGCGTCCTTATGGCCCTGAGAAGGGCCTTTGGATTGGCCCTGAGAAGGGCCTAAGGGTTGGCCCTGAGAAGGGCCTTTGGGTTGGCCCTGAGAAGGGCCTTTGGGTTGGCCCTGAGAAGGGCCTTTGGGTTGGCCCTGAGAAGGGCCTTTGGGTTGGCCCTGAGAAGGGCCTTTGGGTTGGCCCTGAGAAGGGCCTTTTGGTAGGAAACGCCCGGAGGCGTCCCGCAAGGGTTTCGACATCGTCGAAAGAGGCGAGTTGCTACCCGCTCGACCTCAACCTGGGGACCAGGGAGAGAGCTGGGCAACACCAAGGATAGCACTTCCGCGAGATGTACTATCAGACAGCGCACTTTAGCCACCCGTCTCTGCCACTGCGTTACCGTGGACAGAGCGGGGCCCAGGGGACACGACGAGGACGTATGCACTGTGGGGGGTCCCCCAACCTAACCTTTTTTTTTTTTTTTTTTTTTTTTTTTTTTTTCCCTGGGGAATGCATTTACGCATCCCGCCTGAGGGAATCAGGCGGGTATGTGGGACTCCTGGTGCCTAGTGCACCAGCCTACCCACTAAACCCCAGGGCACTCCGCGTCGTCGTTATGGAAGGGGACTGGGAATCCGGCGCAGCCTTTACGTCCAGTCCCCGTCCGACGATGGCCCGCCTTTACAGCGGGGCCCCGCACGCCCCCCCCCCAACAGTGGAGGGGCCCGGGAATGGCTGAGTGAGGGCCATTCCCGCCCGACGGTGTGGCGAATAGTGTGTGCTATTCGCCACCGGGTGGAGGTCGGCGGTCGTTCCGCCTTCGCCACCGTCTCCTGCGGAGCGATGCAGCGAGAGGGTCGCCCTCCCGCGCTCGCTCCGCAGCCTCCTTCTGCGACATCACGTCCTCGCAGAAGGAGGCAACCGCGGCCCAGGCCTCCTCGCTGCCCAGCATGGACGCGACCACGCTGGGGAGCGAGAGGTCCCGGCCGATCACCGCGGTGAGTCTGCGGCGCTGCTCCGACCACGACGCGCACAACTCGAGAGTGTGCTGCGCCGTGTCTTCTGCAGCGCCGCAGTGGTGGCAGGACGGGGCTTCCTCTCTCCCGATCCGGTGCAGGTACGATCCGAAGCATCCGTGCCCGGATAGTACCTGCACCAGTCGGAAAGAGAGGAAGCCGTGGGACCGCTCGAGCCAGTCCCGGAGCACTGGCCCGAGCGCGTCCAACGTCCTACGGCCGAACGTGGCGGTGGCGAGCTCCGCCGTCCAATGCTGGACGACGGCAGCCCTCGCCTCGCGCCGGACCGCCTCCCTCTGTTCCGCCGCAGGGTGCTCCCCGAGCGCCCTGCGGTCCGCCGACCACGCGTACACCTTGGCCAGCACCCACGCCTCGAGCTCCCAAGGCGGGGTGCCCGCCAAGGCGCACGCCGCCGCGAAGCCCACCGAGCGGTAGGCTCTCGCGGCCCGCTGCGCGATGGCCCTCTGGGGCCTCCGAATGGCGGTGGCGTTCTCCCTTCTGCTTAGGGAGTCCGCCCAGATCGGGGCCCCGTAGAGGGCCATGCTCCGTAGGATGCCGGCATAGAGGAGCCGGCATCGCGCCCTAGGCCCTCCCAGATTTGGGAGGAGCCACGAGAGGGCGCCCGCGGTCTTCAGCAGGCGCGTCGACAGCCAGTCGAAGTGCTGGCTGAAGCGCCACCTGCTGTCGACTATGAGGCCCAGATACTTCATCTGGGCCTTCACCGCGACCCTGGCGCCCTCCACGTGGATGTGGGCGTCAGGCGGAGCACGCTGCCGAGGCCCGTGGAAGAACACGGCCTCGGTCTTGTGCAGCGCCACTGTTAGGCCCAGGCGGCGGATCCTCCCCGCCACGAGGGATCCGCCCGCCGAGGCGAGCATCGCCGCCTCCGCGAAGTTCCTCCCCCGGGCTGTGAGGAGAGTGTCATCCGCATAACAGATGACACTCGACCCCCGGAGGAGGGACCCGCGGAGGAGCCAGTCGAATCCGACGTTCCACAAGAGTGGCCCGAGGACTGACCCCTGTGGAACGCCGGACTCCGCCCTGTAGCGCCGCACCGCGCCCGTCCTGTCTACCAGGAGGACCCCGCGGTCCTCCAGGTAGCTCCCGAGGAGCTCCTTGCCGCAGCGGTAGCATGTGTCCGACCGGTCCACTGGGGACGGACACATGGCTCGTGTGTGGCCGATGGCGAAGCACTTGTAGCAGCGCATAGGCTGCGCTGCCAGTGCCCGAACCGCACACGAGCTGAACCCGATGAGCAGCCGTCCTTTGGCCTGGACGGCTGCCGCTGCGGCGATTGGGCACTCCAGGCGGATAGTGCCCATGCCGCCACGGCCGGGCCTGATGTCCCGGCCTTTGATTGCCCCGACGTCGCAGCCTCCCGCGGCTGCGACCGCCGCCAGCACCTCCTCTTTGGTGACCGTATCATCAAGATCGGTCACTTCTAAGGAGGTGGTCCGCACCGGCCTCGCCACCTTCGCCGCGTCGGCGATGACCTCTTGCAGCTTTGCTGCGAAGAGGTCCGCGTTCGTGCCGCCCTGCGCCCCCGGGAACTCGAATACTCGAGCCCCGGTCTGGGTCTGGCGGCACGAGATCCTGCCGATGCCAAGCTTGGCAGGATCGGCGTTGGCGCGGGCCCGCTTCAAGACGGAGACGTACGTCTCCCCCCGTTCCGCGGCCTCCGCGGTGAGCGTCACCACGACGGCGGCGGTTTTGGGGGGGGACAGCGGCTTCTTGCCGGCAGGTGCCTTCCTGCCGGCTGAAGCGGTGGCGGCGGGTTTTGTCGCCGACTTCTTCCCTCTCCTCTTGCCCCTACTCTTACCGGCCGCCTGTGCGGTGGGAGGGGCGGGCTTCTTCGGCTTCTTCGCCTTCTTGGCCTTCCCGTTTTTGCCCACCTCCGTCCACGCCTGGTTGGACGGATCGGGCTGGGCGGGGGCTTCCTGAGCCCGGGGCTGGGACCCTGTAGGAGCGGGGTCCCTCTGAGCCCGGGGCTTTGACTTGGCCCGAGGCTCAGGCCGGGTCTGGTGCTGGGCCTGGGAGGGTGGCCCCGGCTTGGCCTGCCTCTTGTCGGCGTTGAGAGGCGGGCGGACGCGCTTCTCCGGCAAGAGGCGGTCCTCAATGCCGGCGAAGCAGGCCCTGATGAAGGCCCTCTCCTCCGCCACGACCTTGCGGATTACCTCCTCAAGGTTCGTGGGGGGTTGGGGGTCCTCGCGGGACTCGCCTGCGGGCTGCGGCGTCTGGGAAGGCGGGGCCGTGGCTTCAGCCAGCTTCTTGTGCAGCTGGCTGACTTCGGCTTGCAGGCGATCGACCTTCGCCTGCAGCTGGCGCGTCTCGTCCGTGGCCGTTCGCTGCAGCAGCTCCCGGATGATGCCGCGCAAGCTGGCGGCCCGGCACTTGAGGGACTTCTGAAAAGTCCCCTTCAAGTTGGAGGACTTTGAGGCGACCTCTAGGATCTCCGCCTCGTCCTCCTGCGCCATCCTCTCCAGCTCGGCGAGGGAGTGGTCCGCGTACAGCACGGCAGACGTGCCGTAGCCGGACCTGGCACGAGAGGCAGTCGCCTGCCTCTCTTTGGCCGCCACCTTCTCCTCCAGGTCCTTCGCGAGCTGCGCCTTCCTCGCCAGGTTCAGCTGGCGCTTGGCGTCCGCGAGGCCGACGTCGTGCGCGACGGCCGCCCTGGAGGTTGCTGAGGTCGAAGGCCTCCTCGTCCTCAGCTTTTTTCTAGGCTCCTTCGCCGTGGAGTCCGACGAGTCCTTGCGGAAGGAGCGTTTTTGGGCCTGACGGCCCGCCGCCTGCGCTGCGGATCCGTCATCCGAAAGGACAATGGACTCCATTTCGGAGTCGGCATCCGCGTCATTCGGCCCACAGTAGTGACTAGCCGTCGACTGCGGACGGCTAGTCTCCGACGCCGAGGCTGCCGCAGCATCCGCGTCCTTATGGCCCTGAGAAGGGCCTTTGGGTTGGCCCTGAGAAGGGCCTTTGGGTTGGCCCTGAGAAGGGCCTTTGGGTTGGCCCTGAGAAGGGCCTTTGGGTTGGCCCTGAGAAGGGCCTTTTGGTTGGCCCTGAGAAGGGCCTTTTGGGAGGAAACGCCCGGAGGCGTCCCGCAAGGGTTTCGACATCGTCGAAAAGGCGAGTTGCTACCCGCTCGACCTCAACCTGGGGACCAGGGAGAGAGCTGGGCAACAGCAAGGACAGTACTACCGCGAGTAGTGTACTATCAGAAAGCGCACTTTAGCCACCCGTCTCTGCCACTGCGTTACCGTGGACAGAGCGGGGCCCAGGGGACACGACGAGGACGTATGCGCATTGGGGTCCCCCAACCTAACCTAACCTATGTGGGACTCCTGGTGCCTAGTGCACCAGCCTACCCACTAAACCCCAGGGCACTCCGCGTCGTCGTTATGGAAGGGGACTGGGAATCCGGCGCAGCCTTTACGTCCAGTCCCCGTCCGACGATGGCCCGCCTTTACAGCGGGGCCCCCGCACGCCCCCCCCCATCAGCAGGAGGGGGCCCGGGAATGGCTGAGTGAAAGCCATTCCCGCCCGACGGAGTGGCGAATAGGGCTATTCGCCACCGGGTAGAGGAGGGCGGTCGTTCCGCCTTCGCCACCGTCTCCTGCGGAGCGATGCAGCGAGAGGGTCGCCCTCCCGCGCTCGCTCCGCAGCCTCCTTCTGCGACATCACGTCCTCGCAGAAGGAGGCAACCGCGGCCCAGGCCTCCTCGCTGCCCAGCACCGACCGACCGACCGACCGACCGACCGACCGACCGACCGACCGACCGACCGACCGACCGACCGACCGACCGACCGACCGACCGACCGACCGACCGACCGACCGACCGACCGACCGACCGACCGACCGACCGACCGACCGACCGACCGACCGACCGACCGACCGACCGACCGACCGACCGACCGACCGACCGACCGACCGACCGACCGACCGACCGACCGACCGACCGACCGACCGACCGACCGACCGACCGACCGACCGACCGACCGACCGACCGACCGACCGACCGACCGACCGACCGACCGACCGACCGACCGACCGACCGACCGACCGACCGACCGACCGACCGACCGACCGACCGACCGACCGACCGACCGACCGACCGACCGACCGACCGACCGACCGACCGACCGACCGACCGACCGACCGACCGACCGACCGACCGACCGACCGACCGACCGACCGACCGACCGACCGACCGACCGACCGACCGACCGACCGACCGACCGACCGACCGACCGACCGACCGACCGACCGACCGACCGACCGACCGACCGACCGACCGACCGACCGACCGACCGACCGACCGACCGACCGACCGACCGACCGACCGACCGACCGACCGACCGACCGACCGACCGACCGACCGACCGACCGACCGACCGACCGACCGACCGACCGACCGACCGACCGACCGACCGACCGACCGACCGACCGACCGACCGACCGACCGACCGACCGACCGACCGACCGACCGACCGACCGACCGACCGACCGACCGACCGACCGACCGACCGACCGACCGACCGACCGACCGACCGACCGACCGACCGACCGACCGACCGACCGACCGACCGACCGACCGACCGACCGACCGACCGACCGACCGACCGACCGACCGACCGACCGACCGACCGACCGACCGACCGACCGACCGACCGACCGACCGACCGACCGACCGACCGACCGACCGACCGACCGACCGACCGACCGACCGACCGACCGACCGACCGACCGACCGACCGACCGACCGACCGACCGACCGACCGACCGACCGACCGACCGACCGACCGACCGACCGACCGACCGACCGACCGACCGACCGACCGACCGACCGACCGACCGACCGACCGACCGACCGACCGACCGACCGACCGACCGACCGACCGACCGACCGACCGACCGACCGACCGACCGACCGACCGACCGACCGACCGACCGACCGACCGACCGACCGACCGACCGACCGACCGACCGACCGACCGACCGACCGACCGACCGACCGACCGACCGACCGACCGACCGACCGACCGACCGACCGACCGACCGACCGACCGACCGACCGACCGACCGACCGACCGACCGACCGACCGACCGACCGACCGACCGACCGACCGACCGACCGACCGACCGACCGACCGACCGACCGACCGACCGACCGACCGACCGACCGACCGACCGACCGACCGACCGACCGACCGACCGACCGACCGACCGACCGACCGACCGACCGACCGACCGACCGACCGACCGACCGACCGACCGACCGACCGACCGACCGACCGACCGACCGACCGACCGACCGACCGACCGACCGACCGACCGACCGACCGACCGACCGACCGACCGACCGACCGACCGACCGACCGACCGACCGACCGACCGACCGACCGACCGACCGACCGACCGACCGACCGACCGACCGACCGACCGACCGACCGACCGACCGACCGACCGACCGACCGACCGACCGACCGACCGACCGACCGACCGACCGACCGACCGACCGACCGACCGACCGACCGACCGACCGACCGACCGACCGACCGACCGACCGACCGACCGACCGACCGACCGACCGACCGACCGACCGACCGACCGACCGACCGACCGACCGACCGACCGACCGACCGACCGACCGACCGACCGACCGACCGACCGACCGACCGACCGACCGACCGACCGACCGACCGACCGACCGACCGACCGACCGACCGACCGACCGACCGACCGACCGACCGACCGACCGACCGACCGACCGACCGACCGACCGACCGACCGACCGACCGACCGACCGACCGACCGACCGACCGACCGACCGACCGACCGACCGACCGACCGACCGACCGACCCGACCGACCGACCGACGACCGACCGACCGACCGACCGACCGACCGACCGACCGACCGACCGACCGACCGACCGACCGACCGACCGACCGACCGACCGACCGACCGACCGACCGACCGACCGACCGACCGACCGACCGACCGACCGACCGACCGACCGACCGACCGACCGACCGACCGACCGACCGACCGACCGACCGACCGACCGACCGACCGACCGACCGACCGACCGACCGACCGACCGACCGACCGACCGACCGACCGACCGACCGACCAACCAACCAACCAACCAACCAACCAACCAACCAACCAACCAACCAACCAACCAACCAACCAACCAACCAACCAACCAACCAACCAACCAACCAACCAACCAACCAACCAACCAACCAACCAACCAACCAACCAACCAACCAACCAACCAACCAACCAACCAACCAACCAACCAACCAACCAACCAACCAACCAACCAACCAACCAAAAACTTTTGAAACCTCGTAAAATTTTTATTTTAAAATTTTGAAAAAAAAAAAATATTACAAATTACATAAAATTAACAACTACGAACGGCGTTATCCTGAGAATGGTGCTGATTTTGAATATGTAGTTTATTATGAAAGTATAGATAGTATGAAGCCTATTGGAGATAGGGATATGATGTCTCTATCATCCAATTTAAAAAAAAAAAAAAAAAAAAACCGTTTCTATAACTTTTTCATGTCCTGTCCTGCCGGAGAGTGTACACTTGAACAGCTGGCGGTATGACCACATAGCTAAATTTTGTAAAAATTCGAATAGATGCTCTATTTGTGGGAATAACCATAATTATAAATAATGTTCTGTTGACATTAAAGACGCTAAATGCTGCCATTGCAGTGGCAAGCACATTGCAATATGTAACAAATTTTTATCATATATTGTATAGAAAGAAAATCGTATGCATTTGTTCTAAATGAGAAATCGTTTCCTCCCATATTAAACTCCACTTCTCCTTCAGATCAATTTGTTTCCCTTCTAAATTCAGATACCGTCCTCAACACGCTACTACATTCAATAGTTAAACTTATCACTTTAAATAAGATTAATGAAAAAAAAAAAAAAAATTCAACACAGAATATAAAAGATGTTGTTCTTGAAACTTTCAATAAATTTAACAAAAAAAAAAAAAAAAACATTTATCATAATTAATGGATTCTTTAAATATTATGCAATGGAACGCTCAGAGCTTACAAAGTAATCGACATTTATTTACACTTTTTTTTAGAGAGAATAATATCCATGTTGCCATTATTTGTGAAACGTGGCTTAGACCACATCATAAATTTAATATTAAGAATTATAGTTTAGTTAGATTAGATTCAGGTAATCATCATAATGGAGTTGCTATATTAATACATAAATCTTTAGATTTTAAAATTATTAATACTTTTCATGACAGTTCTATTCAAAATGTAGCTATATCCTTATTTAGAAAAACAAATGTCAATTATTAGCTTTTATAGTCCCGGTACTTGCTCACCAACATTTTCTAAAGAAAAACTTAATGATTTAATTAAATCTATTCCTCAACCAATATTAATAGCTGGAGATTTTAATGCTTTAAATACAGTTTGGGGTTGCTCCATGACAAATAAAAGAGGTCGTGAAGTGTTAGAATGTTTTTTACAAAATGATTTAATTCTTTTAAATGATGGTCAAAAAACTACTGTAGGTACGCATATTTGGAAACCAAATGCTTTAGATCTTGCAGCTGTTTCTTCATCACTAGCTTTGTCATGCTGTTGGAATGTGGTAGATGATCCACTTGGAAGTTACCATTTACCTATAATAATAAATATAAATTTTAAAAATAAAAGTTTTAATAGCCAAAATATAGGCAGTAACATACTTCTAAATAAAATTAATTCAAAACTTGTAGATTGGAATGCATATGAAATATTCTCTAATGATTTATTGTTAAATAATAAATTTAATTATAATAATCCTTTGGAATCATATCATGATCTTATTTCATTATTAAACTTAGCTCGGGATAAATCATTAATGACTAAAAATAAATCAGTTTCTAAAAAAAATTCTTCAAAAAGATATAAATAACAAAGAATCCCATTTCCATGGTGGAATTATATATGTTCTAAGGCTGTTGAAGATTCCAAACAAGCTTATAAAGAATTTAAAAATGATCCATGTATAGAAAAGTATCTAAATTTTAAAAAATACAAGTTTTGAAAAAAATTGTTTTAAACAGAGAAAGACGATTAAGTTGGCAAACTTTATGTGAAACTTTTAAAAGAACTTCATCATTGACTTACATTTGGAATATGTCTAGAAAATTTAATAATTCATTTTTACCGCTAAACAATAATAGTATACCCGATTGGACCTACTCATTTCTTAAAAAGTTTACTCCTGATACTGTGGAGTCATCCTTGTGTATAGACAATCATTTGGATAATAGTAAAAATAGAGAATCTCTTATTAAACCCTTTACTCATCAAGAATTAGATTCAGCAATAAATTCTCGAAGAGATACAGCTTTTGGACTCGACGGTATTCCATATAAGATGTTAAAACATTTAAAAGAAAGTAGTAAATATGTTGTTTTAAAGACATTAAATTCCTTGTGGAAATATAATTTAATTCCGAGCGAATGGAAAACTGACTGTTTGATACCTGTTCTAAAACCGAATAAAAATATTAATTGTTACGATTCATACAGACCGATTGCTCTTACTTCTTGTGTGGCTAAAATTTTTGAACAACTTATTAAGCAACGATTAGAATTTTTTATAGAACAACACAATATTTTACCATCAAATCAATTTGGTTTTCGAAAAGGTCGTTCTTCGAGAGAGAGTATAGCAAACCTTCAATTAGATATTTATAGATCTTCTTTACAAAAAGAATGTTTTATTGCCGTTTTTTTCGATATCGTTGGAGCTTTTAATAACGTCAATTTACAGATTCTGACAAAAGAATTGGTGTTGCTAGGTATACCAAGTAAACTAATTAATTGGATATTTAATTTCTTACATGGTAGAAAAGTTTACGTTAAAAGTTGTGATTCCATAATAGGACCTAGATATTCTTTCAAAGGTGTATCTCAAGGGGGGATTTTAAGCCCTTTACTGTTTATCTTGTATATACGTAGATTGAATTTAATTTTAGACTCTAATGATATAAGTAATCTACAATACGCTGATGATTTAATTGTATACAGTAATGGCTTAGACATTATTAATTGTACTAAAGTTTTAAATAAAGCCCTAATTAAGTTACACAATTACTTTGAATATTTAAATTTAGATGTTAACATAGATAAGACAAAGGTTGTCGTTTTCAATAACAATAATCATTCAAAATTTAATGTTCGCATATTTTATAACAATATTGAGTTAGTTAAAACAAATGAAATCAAATTTTTAGGGATACTTTTTACTCAAAATTTAACTTGGAGTAAATATGTTGATTACGTTGTAAGTCGAGCTTTAAAAGCTTCAAATGTAATTAATTCTTTAACAAAAACTTATTGGGGTGCTGATCCAAAACTTTTGTTGAATTTTTATAAATCTCTCGTTCGCAGCAACTTTGAATATGGTTTTTTATGTTTTGCCTCAAATAATAATTTAATTTCTAAATTAGAGGTTATTCAAAACAATAATTTAAGAGTCATAACTGGTGCTATGAAAACCACTCCTATAAATGCATTACAGACAGAATGTAACGTTTCTCCGTTATTCATTAGATTTAAGTACTTAAAATCAAAATTTATCATAAAGCTGATGTCACAAAAATCAGATCCCCTCTACAAAAAACTTGATTTTATATATTCTAATTTAACATTTTCTGTATCATCTAAAACTCCCTTTTTACTTCACGATTTCTCTGAATTTTGTTCACTCACAAGAAAAAATATTTTACAAAATGAAAATTGTTTTGCTTGCTTTTCTGGAAATTATGACAGTAGATTCTCGAAAATTAAGGTATCCATAGACACTAGGCTCAGAAACAAACAGGAAGTTTATCAAAAGATATCCGAGTATGAGAATGTCAAGACAATATTTACTGATGGATCTAAAACTGAAGCTGCCACATCATTAGCCTTTTACATACCTCACTTAAAATATGGATATGGGGAACGTCTTCATAACGAAACGAGTACTTATTCTGCCGAATCGTTAGCTATTTTACGAGCTTTACAATATATTGACAAATTTGAAGATAAAAATAATTGGTTAATTATTTCGGACAGTAAGAGTATGTTATCAGCACTTCAAGTAAATGTTTTGAATATTAAAACGAATACATTTGTTTACGAGATTAAGGACATTTGGTATCAGTTACAACAAAAAAAAATATTAACGTCGAATTTTTGTGGACACCAGCACATATAGGAGTTGAAGGAAACGAACGAGCTGATTATCTAGCCAAATCTATTACAAGCTGTAATGTCAATAGTCTGATGACTGAAAATCATAAGGTACCTCACACTGACTTTTTGCATTAGCAAAAAGCGCGATGATGCAAGAATGGAAAAATGATTGGAAAAACAAAACTAAATTGAAAGGCTCTTGGTATGCGAGTATAAATGAAGATGTAGGCAAAAAACCCTGGTTCGCTAAATCGCCAAATTTTAACGGAAGAAGATATTATACAATACTAATGCGTTTGAGATTTGGACATTGCCGTTTCAACGCTCATCTTAGCAGAATGGGTATTATTTCCTCCCCGTTGTGCTCATTCTGCAATAATAGATATGAACAAAGTTTAGATCATTTATTTTTTGATTGTCCGAAATTTAATATGGAACGCCTATTATTTATAGACAAATTGTTAGAAGTTTATAAACCACCAAAAATTATCCCGCGCACTCTTCAAGACCTTTTAAGGAATACGGAAGCTTACAAAACTATATACGAGTATATCAAATCTACAATTCAAGACATTTAAACTATACCTGGATTTGAAAGAATTTTACTCTACTTGAATGTTAATACTTTAATTTAAACGGAAGACATGGCTTTATGCCTTACAATTTAATTAAATATGAATAAAAATTACAAAAGACTTGGCTGTACGGTGTAATACCTTTGCCTTTTCCCTCTAAGGAAAGAAAAAAGCGAAAAAAAAAATTCGACTATTTGTATAATATTGTACCTGTAGGTTTGTAATCTTAAAAACCCACCGTTCCATTCGAGCACAAGGCTTTGATTTTTGGCTAAATAAAAATTCCAACGGTTTGTGGTCTGTAATTAAATCAAACTGTTTTCTGAATAACAAAGTATTAAAATGTTCAACAGCTCAAATGAGAGCTAGAGCTTCTTTCTCCGTTTGGCTGTACCTGCGTTCACAGTTTGTTAGAGTTCGATTATTGTATGCGATTATTCTGGGTCCATTACTATCATATTGGACCAGCACGGCCCCTAGGCCTACAGGGCTGGCATCCGCGATCACTTGAGTTTTATCATTGACATCATAATATCCGAGACTTTTTATTTCTGTTAATATATTCTTCAATTTCATAAATGCTCTTTTCTGCTTTTCTGTCCAATATTCTTCAATGCTCACCTTCTTTCCAAATTTTTTCTTAGCAGTTCTTTAAAGGTCTGTAGTCGTTGCCAAATTTGGTATCCGCTTATTTATATAATTCACGAGGCCAAGAAAACTCTGCAGTTCCTCCATCGTTTTTGGTGCTCTAAATTTACTGATGCTTTCCACATATTTAGATAACGGTCGTACACCTTCGGATGTTAATTCGTAGGCCAAAAAATTCACTTTTGTGACTTTGTATACACATTTATCTTTATTTAGCAGAACCGAATTATCATTTAAAACTTCTAACTTACTTCCCCATACAAGTATATCATCTGTGAAGTTGGTGACTCCTTTACATTTGATTAAAATTTTTCCATGATCTTCTGAAATAGTTCGGGAGCACATGTAATCCTGAACATTAGTCTCTTGTACCTATACAGTCCCTTGGAAGTAATAAAAGTCGTCAGGTGCCGAGAATTTGGATGTAGTTTCACTTTGTGGAACGCATTCTTTATGTCCAGTTTTGAAAAATATTCTCCTTTTCTGATTTTTGGTAATAGGTGTTCCATACATGGCAAGGGATGATTCTCTCTTAATATTGCTGCGTTTGCTCGACGCATGTCCACACACAGCCGTATTAAAGATAACATCTTTAATAATCGGGACAATAGGAGAGATCCAAGAAGATGGTCCTTCTACCTCTTCAATTATATCCAATTCCAAAAGTTCCCTTATCTTTTCCTCGATTCTTTCCTCTATAGGGATCGGTATTCATCTAAAAGGTTGAGCTACTGGTTTTATTGC